>VXBL01003089.1:166059-203462 GCA_013400195.1 Aramus guarauna
CCCCCCCCATATTCAGAACCCTCTCAGCATATGAGGTGTTACCACTTTTTCAGCTCTTTCTTCACCTGAAATGTGATGGACAAAATTACAGAGGACATTCAGAAAAACTACTTCATATGTAAAGGTTGAATGTTTGTGGGTTTTTTTTTTCTTTCCCTGCTTGGCTGCAGTGGTTGTTTTTCTGATCTCTTAATTATGTATAAAAAATTTTCAGCCATTTGCCAGCAAATGTGACATAATCCATTTATTTTGAAGCACTGTGCCATTCCATGCAATTCAGACAATCTCCGTTTTCCAGTGTAAATGGCTACTTGAGAAAGGTTAGGGCAAAACTATGAAGTCTTAAGTTCCATGCTGGCTTCAGCAAAGTCTAACTCTAAAATAACTTGCTGATGACTGTAAGCTTTAGCTTCATGTTGGTGAAAGGAAATTTGGCATGAACTCCTTTGTGCCAAGTGAAACCTGCACCAGTGAGAAGATAACAAACCCCACTATGTTTGCTTTTTTGCTAAATTTGCAGAGGATCAAGAGGAATGTGTAGTGTGATGTCATTAGATGCTGCGTATGATTATCTTCATCTTGGAGGTCCACAGGGTTTATGCATTGGTTGGGCTATTAAACTGTTTGGGGCCTTGTTTATTCTGGGAGGGAAAGGCTGGTTATATCTCCAGCATTAACACTTTGCTTTTGCTGTTTTATTGCTGGTTCCTGGATCCCAGAATACAAGAAGTTAAATGACTTGCTTGTTTCTGACTGTGTTCCTTTTCAAGGATGCTCTCTGAAGCTCTGATAATCCTGAAAAGGCAAAAATCTTTTATTCCTGACCCTGTGACTAACTATGGTGCTTTAGCCTTTGGCTATGTCACTTTGTAGAGCGTTAGTGGAACAAACTGCATCCTGGTCATAGCCCTGGCTGGCCTCTTGTATAACCTCTGCATGGTTGGGTGGTGGTGGAGACCAGGTTTAGTGCAGGTGGTGAAGAGGAGGGTCGGCATCTTGAGTGCCATCATGCAACATGTACAGGACAGCCAGGTGATCAGGCCCAGTCAGCATGGGTTTATGAAAGGCAAGTCCCTCGTGACTAACCTGATCTCCTGCTATGACAAGATGACCTGCTTAGTGGATGAGGGAAATGCTGTGGATGTTGTCTACCTGGACTTTAGTAAAGCCTTTGACACCATTTCCCACAGCATTCTCCTGGAGAAACTGGCTGCTCATGCCTTGGACAGAGTGTATACTTTGCTGGGTAAAAAACTGACTGAGTGGACGGGCCCAAGGAGTTGTGGTGAATGGAGTTGTGGTGAATCCAGTTGGTGGCCAGTCACAAGTGGTGTTCCCCAGGGCTCAGTACCGGGGCCANAAGAAGGACATTGAGCTGCTGGAGCGTGCCTGGTGCAGGGTCTGGAGCACAAGTCTGATGAGGAGTGGCTGAGGGAACTGGATTTGTTTAGTCTGGAGGACAGGAGGCTGAGGGGAGACCTGATCACCCTCTACAACTCCCTGAAAGGAGGTTGTAGCCAGGTGGGTGTTAGTCTCTTCTCCCAAGTGACAGGACAAGAGGAAATGTCCTCAAGTTGCACCAGAGGAGATTTAGAGTGGATATTAGGAAAACTTTCTTCACTGAAAGGGCTGTCATGCACTGGAACAGGCTGCCCAGGGAAGTGGTTGAGTCATCATCCCTGGAGGTATTTAAGAGATGCGTAGATGTGGTGCTTAGGGATGTGATTTAGTGGTGGACTTGGCAGTGCTAGGTTAACAGTTGGACTTGATGATCTTAAAGGCCTTTTCCAACCGAAACAAACTATGATTCTAACTGTTTGGAAGATGGACACAGAGGGAGTCAGGCCCTAAATGTCAAACTTAACAGAGCAGTGAAGACGTGATGTGGCAAAGACTCCCAGCTTCCTGGAGTCGCTGAAGTGCTTAGAAATGGGGACTGAATTAAGTCCGTGATGGTGGTGTGAGTAAGTCCCTGAAGCCTGAGTGGCGAGTGCAATACAGTGTAAGACGTAGGCTTATCCACGTGTGGGTACTGAACAATAGCTGAGGAGAAAACCTGACTTCTAAACCTTCCCCTGCAGAGGTGAGAGCTCTGTAGCCATTTGCCATTTTACCAGTTGGAGACAGTAACTAACCAGTTGGAGCCGTGTGGAACGTTTGATTTATTATTTTTTATTTTCCTGCGTTACCTTTTCTGCATGGTTCTCTGATATTAATGCAAACCGTAAAGCCAGTGCACATGCCTTGCCTTGAAGACAGATTGTCCTGGCCTGCACCCATCATGTCCTTTCATTTCCTTACCATATGGGAAGCAGCAACATCTTGGGATATACGTTTTGTGATCTTTTTTTTAGCTGTGTTTTCAGCTTCTTTCATGTGGCTCCCATCAGCGGCAGCTGTTGTAAACACCTTGGATATCTTTGGAAGAACTGGGAGACAGTGCTGGGTGGATTTTGTGCCTCCATCTTCCCAGGAGCATCTGGTACACAGCTAACTTCTGCTATTGTGTTTTGAAGTTTCTTTGCCTGTTTTTGATACTGCAGGTCAGAATCAGAAGCGTTTGAAAAAGCAGAACCTCTTTTCCTTTGGTGGAGAGCGGTGTTAACCCTGTGACTTCTTGGAAGGTTGTGACATTTCCCACCAGCCATGCACCCGAGTGGCTAAGAATGAGCCTCAGCTCATGGCAATGTTAGATGGAATAAATAATGCAAATCCCGGGTCAGCTGTGGTGAGACATGCC
The DNA here is from genome assembly GCA_013400195.1 of Aramus guarauna. Taxonomy (NCBI): domain Eukaryota; kingdom Metazoa; phylum Chordata; class Aves; order Gruiformes; family Aramidae; genus Aramus; species Aramus guarauna. Next base: position 168,800 of record VXBL01003089.1, read on the forward strand.
TGTGAGATGACATCCAAAGCTCTCGTCCTAGCCATGGAGCTGTGCTGTCTCCAGTATTCATCTGGAGCTCTGAGCTCTCCTGGTTTCCACCAGTGCTCTTGGTGAGCAGGCTGGCGTGGGGGTGCCCAGCAGTGCCAGGACGTGTTGTGAGGAGGCAGGCTGGCCTTCTGCTAGGCACAGCCTGGTCATGAAGAGATCCGTCCTTTTCCTTGCCTCACCTCACGCTGTGCTCTAGACAAAGCCTTTAATTGACACGTCTTCTGGCTGTAAAAGTGAGGATAACATTTCCCTCTGCAGCCTGGGATGATCCTTCCAGAAGCACTGGAGTGGGGTGCCCGTGGGACAGCTCTAAGGCTCGGTGCTTTGTGCTCTTGGGAAGAGGAGGTGCTCGGGCGGCAGGAGGAAGGCCAGCTTGCTTAAAGATTTGCTTGTGTGATCTACGCTATGTCTGGATCCCTGGTGAAGTACAAGATAAAAACATGGCAGCTCTCTTCCTCGTGAGGAATTTGACTTTTACTTGCTGTTCTTCCTGGCCGTATTTTATAAGCAGATTCTGTGTTAACGCTTTCCATCCCAAAGGATGCTGACTTGCTTGTACAGAGGCTGTAGGAGAAGCAGTCAAGAAATTTACTTCTGTTTCTACTCCTCTGTGTCTGTACTAAATGTTATAAGCACCTGGGGGTTTACCGTCCTCGTGCTTGCTGGGTTTGCCTGTAGACACCCAGTAATTCACAGCCCTCCCAGGAAAGCAGGAGCGTTCGTTATGTGCCCGTGCCAGCCTTGAGCCTGTTATCTTGCCCTGTAAGAATAAACTCAAGTTATTGTTAGTGCCAAAAGTTACACGAGGTTCTAGGTGGACAGATGACTTACTGTGCTGCCTGCTGAGGTTGTGCAGTATGGTTTTAGATTGGGCATTGATTCTGGTGAGGGCTTTGGTCCTGATCCTTCTAACACAAGTGAAAGGGGAATGGTATTCTGCCGGCTGAGCGTAAACCCAACACGTTTTTCCTGTGGGAATGCGGATGCCTGCATAGCAAACTTTGACTTGCGTATGATAGGGGTTCATTTAGTTACCTTTCACAAACAAACTAGAACTAATCCACAGATGTCTGCTGATCGCAGTTTGAAAACTGCTGTTCTTGAGCCATCCTGATATTGAACTCCTTTGAAAAAGTCTTGCTAACGTTGTCTGCTTCTGTAAGTCTGATACTCGGTACATACAACACACCAGTGTACCTGAGATCGAGCTGCTCTAGGAGTAGGGAAGGAATTACCTTCTCAACTGGGTTTAGGTTTGTCTTTGTATCATCTACTCCTGGTGGTGGCATTGCAGATCATCACCAGGGTGGAAAGAGATACACATGCGTAAGCAATGAGGAAAAACTTAATTAAATTGTGTAACTGCTTTTGCCTGTGCAAGGCAAGCCTGGAGCTCTATGTCAGGGTCTAAACCTTTAAACTTGGCAGAACTCCGTGTGAGAGCATGGCAGAGCGCGCTGTGCGTTTGACAACAATATTCTCTGCACTTTGACAGCGGTGCTGGGATTTCTCCGTGCGTCTCTAATGATCTATTCATCTGGTGCATGCTCCTACCACAGCCCTCTCCGTGCCCAGACAGTGAGTCCTTTCATGAAGGAGAAGTGCAGAGTCATATTTCTGAGTGCAAATTGGCCAGGGGATTTATTTGTAGTACAGGCTCGGCCAAGCTAATTTCTCTCAACAGCTACGCTGCGAGTGAGCCACACAGAGCTGGAAGAGGGAAGGTGTGAGCGAATACCGGCGTGTACATTGCCAGCAGACGGAGGAGCTGAGGGCTGGCCCTCGTCTGATGGAGGGCAGGTTATGCAGAGGGCCAAGAGTTCTTCAGCCAAAGGCTGACTGTCTTCCACTTTGTCTCAGTGTCTTTCACGATTAGATGCTTCCACAGGATGGTGCAACAGAAACAGAACGCTTTGCACTGGGCTCATCGGCCTGCGTGCCCCAGGAGCTCTAAGAAGAATCCCAGCCCTTGGGAAGCTGGTGGGATACTTCTCACAGTTGCTGGCATTGCCACTGGGAGACTCTTTGGTCAGGCTGCTGTACTTGGGCAATCCTGAACCTGGGATGGTGGCTGGGTCCAGGCTTTTTTCCTGCCTATAACTTCCCTTTTCTAAGCCTTCATGGACAAAGCTAGATTGTTGCTTCTGGTGGAGTGGATGTGTACCCGTGGGGCGTGTGTGTCTCAGCTTTTTCTAACTCTGTGCAGGTGTTGATCGAGGGAGCCTTCTCACGGTTGCCGAAAAGCATGAGGTCCTCCATTAAGCTGCACAGGTTTAATACAGAGCGGTGTAACACAACTGCTGTCCAAGAGCCTACAGAGATGGAATTTTCCAAGCTGTTGCTCACTGACTGTGCACCGGAATCCTCAAAGTCTTCCAGACCTGCTGAACTGGAAGATATCTCCTGGCATTTGTGCCACGTTTTTCAGAAATCGCCGCATATACACGAGATGTTTCACTGTTGAGGTTTTCTTTGTGATGTCTCTGTGCACCTGAGTATGTAGGCAGGTAGCAACTTGTTGGAGGTGAGGTCTGGAAGGCTTGGTGCTCTTCTCCTATTGACAGTCCTAGTCAGCCTGCAGCAACAGCAGAGGAATTCCTGGTCCCATGGAGAGGTGCAGGGTCTGGATGGAAATCTGCCCTAAATGCAGAGCTGATTTTGAATGGATACATCAGGGCGGCAATCTTACTGCCTAGTCTGCACAGGGGTTTTGTTGAAAAGTAGTGATTTTAGAGCAGCCCTAGTTTGTTTAAACCAGTAGAGGCTGACCAAGTGACAGGAGGTATGTCCTCCCATTGGAGTTCAGGGGCATGGGAGACTCGTCGTTGTGTTTGCTCGATGGCTCTTCCATTTGTTCTTGCTGAGGTGTGTTCCTTGTCCCCCGACTACCGGTTTGAAGCCTGCGTGTCACTTGCAGAAAGGCTGCAGGATGCTGAGAGCAATTAGCACAGCTCGTCTTTGTCCAACCTGCCAGTCCCGTTTCATGTGCTAGTGGGACTCCTTGAGTTGATACCTGTGCTTTCAGTAGGAGAAAATCTGATTTTAAAATGAATGCAGCCCAGGGACTTAGCGATGTGTCTTTATTACTTATGCTCCACCCACATAACTGCGCTTGAAGGGAAAGCTGAGACTTTTGGAAAGATAAATGAAAACTGTAAACTGCTGAATAGAGTGAATGGCTTTCCTCAAACCTCAGAAGGCTGGTGAGCTGTAACCTGACCGTCACTGGGGATGAAAGAAAGAAATCCTCCATGTATTTCAGCGATGTCCGCGTCAGGCTGTGTAGAGAGATTGGAAGTTTCAGGGAGTCTCCTACTGGTGTGAAAAATATGAAATACCATTGATTCTCAGTGACTACTAACTTCGAGCATCTCCTGCCCTTCTAAACTTACCTATTTTTCTCTTTCCAGAGGCAAAAGCTTTCTGCATAGCCAAGCATCCTTTGTGACTTTGCTTGTAGGAGGAACGGTTTACGGCCTCTTCTTTGTGGTTCTTCCCTACTTTGAAGCAGACCTCTTCTCCAAATGCGAAATCTGGGTTTCATCTCAGACAGCACTGTTACTAGCACTCATTGAGTTCTTCCTCTGTCTTGTCTTGGTGTGAGATGCAAATCGTTCTGTTCCTATTTTATATTTCCTAGAGCCTCAAAGAAAAGCAGCCTGAAAACCTTTGGGAAGAACGTCTTTATTATTGCATATCAGCAAAGTTTTCACATGAAAGGGTCAATTATTGTGTAAAATTCACTCTACTGTCCCATAAAAGAACCTGCTGGTTTCCAGATCTCAGCTGGTAAAAAACCCTGAGTTTTTTTCTCTTCCCTTCAGATTGGCATAATCTTGAGATAAGTATTCCATTCTCCTTTACCTGCTTCAGAGGAAAAGCCGCCTGTCAATCCATGCCAGATCTACAGTGCAGGCAATGGCTTTGTCCTCATCTCAGCAAAAGAGAGATGTTGGTTTGCAGTTGTAACAGCAAGCTTTGGACATTTATCATACGCTTGGAAAGGAGGTGAGGTTCAGGGAAAGGAAGGTGTAGAGAGGTATCAGATTTTCTTTCCTGGCATGTTGTAAAACCTGAGGGGTAATGGGTTTAAACTAAAAGAAGGTAGATTTAGGTGAGATCTGAAGAAGAAATTCTTCCCTGTGAGGATGCAGGGCACAGGTTGCCCAGAGGAGCTGTGGCTGCCCCTGGCTCCCTGGCAGTGTCCAAGGCCAGGTTGGATGGGGCTTTGGGCAACCTGGGCTAGTGGGGGGTGTCCCTGCCCATGGCAGGGGTGGGACTGGATGGGCTGGGAGGTCCCTTCCCACCCAAACCATCCTACGATTCTATGATTCTGAAAATCATATTGTGTTGTATATGTGGAACTGTAGAGTATAAGATACGCCTCTGGATGAAAGATCTCGCTGGGTGGTGTGGGGGCAGGGAGGCATTGTGTGCTTACTGGTACTCGTAGGGCATGGTTATAACTTTTTAGGGGGAAGGCAAAAAAAAGTGAACAACCTAAATTAAAGTAAGGCACAGAGTGGAATGACTTAGGTCTGCTTTTCCCTCCCATACGGGGCATCAAGCAGTCCATGATCTGGGTCTTCTTGCTGGAGGCAAGGCAGTCTGTGTGAGCCTTACACTCATCCTTCTGCAAGCTTGGTACAGAGACTGAGAGCTTTTCAGATGTTTCTATTTTGGGGGACCCTTGGCAATGTGGGATGGGCCCATATTCAATGTGCCTATTGAAAAATCAGTGGTACCGAGCACCTAAATTTGAGCAGGTTCTGCCCTTTAAAACCTATCCATTTTTGGTTACCAGAGCCAAGAATATTTCTCAATACCAGTGTTCCTTCCCAGTGGCTTACACACTTTCATTAATCTTGAACAGCTGTACTAGCTGGTATCTCAATTAGCATTGGTGGGAACAAGCTATCCCTTCAGAAATTACAGAATTGTTGCAATTAATTCCTTGTTTGAGCAAATTGATTTCAGAGGTTGGTTGCAGATCTGATCCTATGTGTATGCAATTTCCTGGGCTTTCCTTGTGGGAGTTGTTCCCTTGAAGCCAAATCTGCTTGGAAATATTCGCAAGGCCAGATGCAGATTTTTTTTTTTTGCTCTTTCTTTTAAAGCTTTTTCTGCAGCGGGGTGAACACAGGGAGAACTAAAGCAAGACGGAGAGGGGACTTGGGATTGAAACGGCAGGAACCTCCTTTGTCCTGCAAGAGAATTCCCTGTACACGGATGCCAGAAAAGCTGTTAAATGTGGATTTTTGACTATCGGCATGAGGGAGCCACAAGCAGCACAAGTCTGATGGCTTTTCTGGGGAGATGTTGATTCCCCTCTTGTGTCCATGCCCACTGGGCTTGAGCACATACCTGTCATGGCACAGTACTATCAGAGACAACCTGAGGATCTTGGGGAGCAAGAGGCAAGAAAGTGAGAGATTTCTGGAGTTAGCGTGGCAAGAGCAGAGATCCTGGTGTGTACAAATGTATGTACGCACTTCCATACATCTGTGAATCATTCTCTCGCTTGGGCTTGGAAGATTGTTGAAGGTTTTAAAATCACTGCTGCTGCCAGCAAAATCCATTATCCACAAGCTGCTGAAGGGTACGGGGAAAGAGTTAGAGATGTATTTGTTGCATTCCTGTGCTGTGAGGTCCTATTCTTGTACGCCTGCCCAGCCGGGAGAGGGTCACTGCTCCTGTTACTGGCTCCACGCAGCTCCCTGCCACCGTCCTGGGCTCTGACCGCCTCTCTGCTGGGAGCTGATATGCTAAAACCAAGTTAAAATAATTAAAAAACAAAAGAAGGTACTTCCAAAAGTCTGTCCGTAATGAAGGAAAACCCTAGAACAAATGCCAAGTCCCTGTGAAGCCAAAAAGTCTTACGCATACGTATTAATGAGCATAATGTGTGAGCATAATTGTGCTAAAATAAGTGGTGGCGAGGAAGGTTTATATCATTTCACAGCCTCTGAACCGCAGTGCTGTGAGCTAGCTCGGTGGTGTCTCATGATGGGTTGTCCTTTCATCCAGACCTGTGAGATTTGAGCTATCGACTCTTGGATTAATAGATGCAAGGTAGGACCGCTAGTCCAGGAAGCAACACAAATATCTGCAAAGCAACAGAGTATTTCTAGTGAAAAGAAAATTGTTTATTAACTGAGTCTTTTCAGTGCTGGGTGAACAAGAACCGTACTTGCTTGTTGGCGGGGGAGTGCTTGAAAAAAAAATAGTGAGCCCTGCTTGGTTTGCAGCATTTTGGGGAAGATCCTGAGCAGGAGACCACGAAGTAGTTGTTGCTATCAACTCCACTTGCTCCTCTGCGGTAAAGGACACTTTCACAGCTGAAATGAAAAACACTAGAGTTTGGGAAATCGGGCTATACAGCCCAACTGAGTGCTGAACAGCTTTGTACTTGTGAAACCATGCTGGGGGCAGAAAAAGCCAGCTGCTTTGGGGTGGGTAGCGTGCTGTGGTCCTTGGGGGGACGGTGATCGAGCTGTAGCTACAAAAGCTTTGTCTCAGGCTGTCGTAAAGGTACAGCTGCTTTCTGGTAGTTCTCCGCTGCCTTGGGAGCCTTCCTCTCACTAGGTTCAGAAGTGTTTTGTCTCTGTCTTGTTTTGAATTTTTTTTCCCCTTTCCTTTAGGATCCATACCTTCTCTTCCAGTCTCTCCCAGCTGCACTGTTTCCTAGTCAAGGTAATTCATCACTGGTTCACAGTGGAAACTGCCAGTTTGGTGGTTTTTGTGTTTTTGAATTGGTTTTCTAAGTCTGGCGGCATTCAAACAAAAGGGCAGGAAGAAATGACTCGTCTGTTACTTCTATTTACCACTTGTTTTGGGAAAGCAAAGGGAAGTTTGTATTTGACTCATATTAGGACTCCATTGCTGGATTTTATTTTTTCAGTTATTTTTGGCAGGGCTGAATTCACACCCAGAATCAGCAGAGTCATCAGTCAGGGTAGTCTGTGTGACACTGAGCTCAGACCAGGGAGCTCTTGGAGCTGCCCGAAGTGACTGAAAGCTGAAGGGGGCTTTTGCTGCAGGCTCTAAACTATTTGGAGGCCTCTAGCAAGCCTTACAAAGCTAGAAGTACCTTCCTGTCTTCCCTAGCTCTGCTGACTCAAAGACCGAGCCATTTAGCGACAGTGCCTTTCTGTCTCAGAGTCCTCTGGTCTCACTGCCTCCAACACGTGAGGTTAGCCCAGGTATTTGGGCACCTCGGTTAGCACAAGTTGGGGAACACAGCGTACAGAGATACGCTCCCTCCATCACTGTTTTGAGACATAACCTCTCTCTGAACGCTTTTTTGCCGCTCTCTTCTGTGGAAGATGAGCAACTGGTGCTTTTGTGACCAGTTTCTATGTTACAGTTGTTAAGAATGATCTACTAACAGGCTTTCCATGGACTTTGGGCTTTGCTGTGGATGAGACCCTGCGGGTTTAGGGCGTGTGGCCAACTTATGGCTCTTGTTTCAGCAGAACTCCGTATTGGACTACATCCCATAGCAAGCCTTGTGGGTAAACTGAATCCCTGGCTGCAAGTGGTGAAAAGGCAAGACAGCTAAAATGGATATCCTTGGGTTTTCCTGGGATTTGGTTATCTGCCCAGCTCGGTCCTGCACCATGCAGAAGCAGCAGGAACCCTGGAAAGCCTTAGACATCCTCTTCCTGCGAGCCACTCTCAGTGCAACCCCAATCATCAACAGCATCTGGACCTTTGTCATCTGAGATGTGCTTGGTAGGGTGATAAAGGGAGAACCCAACACCCTCCTCAAGCCCTATGGTCTTCAAAACGCTGACAGAAGGGGAAAGGATTCTCCTTATAGCTTTAGGTTTTGATAGCTAGCTGCCTCCAGTTCCAACTCTGCTTTGCAGCGTACACTTTTTGAACATGAAATGCTTACCGCTGTTCGAAGCCCTTCCTCCCTACATGTTTGCCAAAGGGAAGAGTGGGTAAATGTTAAATTCAGTAGGAAAATTACTGCAGGCCCCTGGCCATGGAGTTTCCCACAACTTGTGTTACAACGTGACCCATACTCTGACTAGCTGGAGGCACACAGTGTTGGTTTTGTCCTGTGGTACTTTTCCTATACAGATCGTGAAGGTGAAAATTTTCTCCTCTGACCCAGTGCCTGAGGTAAATAAACTGTAAATAGCTTGGGGGAGCAGGCTGGGATGTAAAGAAGTAAAAAAGGGTGAATTTTTTCTTTTTTTGGGGAGGAAAAGAGGATGACAACCATCAAAGCATAAACTAACTCCCTCTTGCAAACATAGTGTGAAAAGACATTATCAGGCTAAAAATATGAGCGGTCTGTGAAAGGAGTGGTTTTCCTTGTATGCTGCTACTCACATGTTACTTAATTAAAACAGTAGTTGCTTAATGTTGGGCTTACTTTTCCACTATTCGTGGTAGTTGATTTTTTTTTTGGGAGGGGGTACGTGGACAATGAGGGCTTGTGTCCATGGTAAGACTACTGGTTAAAGCCAAAGTAAATATTGAAGTGGTTATAGTTATGCCGACATAAGCCCCTATATGAACATTCTCACTCAAACTCTTCTGAAATTGAACTTCTGTTTATTGGAAATGGGTTTAAATCTGAGTGGAAAAAGCTGCCATGTTACTGGAATAGGAATGTCTGTCTGGAGGTCTGTTCCAGTTTAATTTATTAAACTTTCTTTTATGAAAAGAGTGGCAGGAATTTAATTCTTTTTCCTTGTCACTCCACCAGTCTTCCCTGATTGTGTTGTACAGGCTTGAGGTTGTAAATCTCACAAGAGACCTTTTTTCTTTAATTCTGTTCTAGACGTTATTAATCAGCTCTTGAACGTGAAGTTGCCTCTCAGTGCAAAGGTGGTTGATGTAACCTGTCCCTTTTGAGAGGAACCTGCTGTTTAAGTCTTCTCCCCCAATTAATTGTTGCTGGCTTTGAGTTGAGAGTTGCCTGCAGGGAATCTCTTGAACTTCAAGTCCTGTACCGGGAAGGAAGAACCCTTTGCAGTGATGCAGGCTGGGGCGCAGCTCTGCTGAAAAGCCTCGGGAATCCTGTGGACCTACGGTGGACAGCAACCTGACCCTGAGCCAGCAGTGTGAGCCCTGGTAGCGAAGGTCAACTGCGTCTTGGGCAGTGTGAGCAGAAGTATAGCCAGGAGATCAAGGGGAGGGGTTGTTCCTCTCTTGCTAGGCACTTGTTTGATCATACCTGGAATACTGTGTCTGGTTTTGAGCCCTCTTGGCAAAGAAAGATGTTAATAAGCGTGACCAAGTCCAGCAGAGCACCATGAGGTTAATGAGATATTGGAAGACGATGGGTAAAGATTGTTCTCCTTGCCAGCCAGCTCACCTCTCCTCTTCCTGTGGCCTTGCACTTAACCTATCTTCTTGCGGCTCCTGCTTAGTCTTGACTGCACAAATGTTTCAAACTGATTCACTCAAAAAAAGAAAAAAAAAAAAAAGTGGTTGGAACCTGATACCAGGCCAAGAATAATGCTGATGGAGTCAATCTCAAATAATAGCACTGTGCTCACCAGCCTGCTTTCAAAGATAGATATGAAAAATAAATCTAGTCACTGCCTTAGTCTGAGGGCCATGTGGACTCCTAAGCTGTGTTCTTGGTGAGCTAAGTGGAGTCGGGTTAAGGTGACTCACTCTCCTCACCCTGTCAAGTGCATACTATGGACCACTAAGGATCAGATGACGTAGTAAATCACTTTTCCAGGGGAGGCAAGTGAGAGGGATAACATCTCTCACATGGTGTGATCTCACCATCAAACTTCCTTGCAGGACATGCAGAGAAGACCTGTTGGCCTGTGCTGCCTCTCCGCTAGCGCTGTTGTAGGAGTTGGGGCAGACTGAAATTGCTTTCTGCAGGTGTTGGAGGTATTGCCTTACCTCACCTCCTGCTTCCTCACCTTTTCCAAGAGGAGCCAGCACAGGACACTGCCAGCACAGCATCTTCCATGTGATGCTTTCTTACCCTCCATTTATCAACATGAATGGTCTCATCCCATGGCCTTGTCTCCTGACTGTTGTCACCCTTGGAAAGGACAGTCAGTTTTCCAGAAGTGGGGAGATGTGCACCTTGAGCAGCAGACCACTGGTGGTTGTGGTGAGATCCACAGCAGAGATGGCAGTAGCATCTTGAAAATGGATTAAGAATGAACAGGGTCGAACTGGTCCGTCCATCTGAATTAGAACACTGAAATTTTAACATGACTTTGTGAAGTCCTATGAACTATTACAGAAGAAGTGCTTGTAACAGGGAATATCCTGGTGTGCCTTTTATGGCTCGAGGTGCTGCTCTTGTTGCCAGTGGGAAGTCCTGGTCATATTTTTATTTGCCTGTTTTTCTTGTGCAGGGGTTGTCATTAGGGGGGGAAAAAAAAAAAGTATGTCCCTGGTTTTCCATACAGTGACATTGCAAACACCATAGCCATTTTTTGTGGGGGGATAGGTGCACTGGTTCAGATACTACAATAGGAGTAAGTGCTAATTGTTAGTGATAATTGCTTTTGGGAATGGCTTGGGTTGTTTGGGTTGGTTTGGGGTTGTTTTTTTTGAGGCTCAAAGCTGGAAAAACAAAGGTTTGCCAAATTGCTAGTCATAGGGCATGTTTCATCTAGGGCGTAACAAACTTTATTGCCGTTGAGAACTTCTGGGCTTAGAAATGCTGCTGGGTGGATAGTCCTGGAGACTTCGGTCCTTTATCTGTGCCAGAGCTTTGTCTCATCAATGTCTTCATAAAGGTCTACTGGGATGTGAATTTACCTTCTACATAACACCACCATTACAGCCTTGGCAGTGAAATACCATTTTTCTTCTAGCAGTTTCCTTGTGGGTATATCCCATTCATACGTCTCACTTCTGTCTGGAGGTTGTTAGCTGTTGGGGTCTTCTGGGATGAATTTTGTCAAGGGCATGCTGCCCTACCGGGAGCAGGATGGAGAGCCCTGGGTGTGGGGAGTCTGACTGTTGGGCAACTCTTTCCCTAGGCAGCCCTTAGCGCAGGGCAAGATCAGGTAGTGACAGTCTTGGTATGCCGTGCCTTTCTCTTGGGATGGTGATGTGTCCATGCAGTAAAACTTGTGCGGTCTGACCTTACAAGAGCTGCGGACAAAGATGTGACAGAAGGAACATCCTTCAGCCCCCATGTCTTGCCTGGGGAAGCAAAGACAAGCTAGCTGTTGAGGGCAGCTAGCGTTTGAGGGTGACTGCAGTAACTATCATCAACAACTTCTTCAAACTTTAAGGTTTCTTCTGCTAGTCAAAGTTTTGGCCTCATAAAGCAACTCTGAGGAAACAGCTTTCTCTCATGTCAATAATTTTCTCTGAGGTTGAATGATTCTAGATTTTTACTTTTTTTTTTTTGTCAAGGAAGCAACATTTAATTTGTGAACTTTGGGCTTCCATTGCACATCCCTGCAAACAGCTCCATTGCTAAAACATTTTTGGCTCTGTGGGGCTTGTGTGCTTACTTTAAGGGTTTGCAGAATTCTTAAGACTAGCCTGGACCTGGGAAAGAGTATGGTGTAAGATGGACTCACATTCTTCAGGATGGTCACCATCATCCACGCTTGGTTTGCGTGATGCCTAATTGCAGTGTGGTCCCACTGTATGGCAGGACCTTCTTGCTTCCACTGCAGCTCCAGTGATGACGGTGAACAAAAAAAAAATCCATTTTCACTGTTCTCTGGTATTTTAGGAATTTCGGAGCTGTTGTTCACGGACTGTGCAGCTGGAGCGTGGGAGGAAAGCAGAACAAGACTGGTGAAATACGCAGCAGCTGTGGGAGACCCAAGCAAGTGTGCTAAAACAGGGGCTTGAGTGGACGAACTGCAATCCATAATGTACTTGGAGCAAGTTTGACTTGTGCTGACTTGATAGAACAGACTTAGAGCTCCTTTAGTCCAGTGAAACGTCCTTGCAAACTAGATCCACAGAGCAGTCTGACCCAGGAGGGTCAAAAGCAAACCCTGAAGTTATGACTAAACCCAGCCTTGCTCTGTCATAGGAGAGGACTTAGTAGCAGAGACCAGCCTCTGTTCACTTCTTGAACTTTCATTATTTATTAATAGACAACAATATTGTTTTAATACAACAAACAAGCTTCCTGTTCTTAAGTGATTATGTTCTTCTGATTATAAATAAACTTAACATCTGAATTCTTGATTCTTTTTTAATTTAAACCAGGCTAAACCCTGTGGGAATGATATCTTCTGGTTGCATGAAGTAGGAAGGGTTCATGTCCTCATTCTCATCTGGAGGATCATACAATGACTTGGGGTGGAAGTACTTTCCTGGAATAGCTTGGAGTAGCTCTAGGGTTTTGGGATGTGCCACCTTTCTCCCTTCCGTGTGCCCTCCCCTAACTGCAGGCATCTCTGGCTTTAAGTAGGGTGGAGGATGCTGTGGGAAGTGCCTCTGGGTCTCTGGAGCTGGAGGACAAAATAGGTAATTTATGGCACTTGATGGGGGCTCAGCATGACTGTCCATTGTGCTCCCCTTAGAGACAAGTTTCGCACCATCTTTGCTATTTTGGGTTTGGGGATATTCCCAGAGGACTACAAATGGATTGTAAATTATCCGTGGAGCTTTCCCTGGCTGTGGCTGCACAAGCTGTGTCCTACCACGGGGCTGTGCTTTCCTGCCTTCTGGCCAGGAAAAACGAGCAGCCCTTTCACTTAAGGGAATTTGCTGTGGGATCTGCCATGACCACGTGAGCGACCAGGTGTTGGATGTGTGAAGTCCTGGTCCCAGTGTGCTGGAAAGGAGCAGCTGGGATGCGACCTGGCCCAAAGGCTTGAGGATCCCTGGTGGAGATGAGCTGATGGCTCCTTTGGGATCATCTCCAGATGATTACTGTCAGAGATAGGGATCTGTGTGTCCTGTTCCAGTTTATGCAGCTACATTGCTCAACACAGAGGAGGGAAAAAAAAAAACAACAACACAACCATTTGTCAGATGCTGCTTTTGGGGAGGATGGCAGAGACCATAGAGGAAGCAGGCGGGTTTCTCCTGCCCCGTGGTTTGAGGCTGAGTGCTATTACAGTGTTTTAACAGAATGTGGCATCTGCGCACAGCTCTTCCGTGTCTTTTCACAAACTTGTAACCTCTGTGTTGGGAAATAGTAAGGAAGCAAGCTGCCTCTCTCTGAGCCTCAGCTTGCTTGCCGGCTGTGGCAGGGTGGGGGGACGGAGGTCTGAAGCTGATCCTGGTGGGTGTCGAGCATCCCTGCCTTCCCCTGCTGCCTCTGTGCCCAGCTTGGCCGAACGCAGGGCAGTGGTGAGGGGCTGTGCTAATGGCAAGCTGCAAACTGGAGGCAAGGGGCTTTCTAGGGCTTGGCTGTGATTACCCATGCTGTAGAGCAGCCAGTGAGGGGTTCATTCCTTCCCTCCGCTAGCAGCGTGTTAGTGGGGGCTCCTCTTGGTGCGGAGCCCCTGATCCTGGCACGAGAGATTCCTGGGCCATAGGGCGATGCAGCGGGGTACGTGTGCTCGCAGCCGGGCTGTGCACCTTAAATGTTGGGTTTGCAGGACGGTACAGCAAGCAGAGCGCAATCCTGGTGCTTCCAGGGATAGGACCTTTGTGGCTAGCTTACCTTGGGCCATTCTTCTAGTGAGGTGGCCGGTCCTGTCTTTTCCGGAGGATGTACTGAACAGATTTGAAGGGGTGCGACTGTGAGAGTCAGCAAGGAGAATTCAGCACACGGGCGTTAAGAATGGGGAGTCAGTCCTGTATCAGCTTGATAAAGCTGCTGTGATCCTGGTGAGGCAGGAGACCAGCGGTGTGCAAGCTTGCCTGCATTTAGGGGGTGCTCTGTGGGGAAGTGGGGCTCTGCTCTGTGCCTTAGCAAGGACTTGCAGATCTGTGAAGCTGCCCTGAGTTCTGCCAGGAGCTGGATGTGCCTGTAAAAAAATAGGTTCTGCCCCTGACTCATCTACCAGCTGGGAAAAAGCAGAGGACCTAAATATTGTTTTAACGGGGCTCTTTCTGCTCTCATTTTCCCAGGGCGGCCACTGACCACAACGTTGATAACACCACAGCAATCCTTAGAGAGTGGCTGAAGAACGTGCAGAACCTCTACCACGATGTGGAGTGGAGGCCGATGGAGGACCCACCGTGAGTACTGCAGTGAGGGGCTGACTGAAGCTGTTCGGGGTATATGTCAAATTTTCTAGGTTTTCTGTTTTCAATCCAGGCGATGTACAGAATGTCCAAGCATTAAAATGTGTTGGGTTTTTTTTTTTGGGGGTGTCTTTCCCATAAAAAGGTCTCTGACTTCAGTGAAACAACTCATGCAGAACTTCAGGGAAGAAAGCGTTTTCCATTCAGTTATTTAGCACCTGCAGCTACTCTCTTTGCATGGTAAATAAATAGCATCAAAAGCTACAGGGAATAAAAGCTGTCATTCTTTATTTGCAAAGAAGCAGAGAAATCATAGCCCGTTCCCACAGGTCTGTCCGAGACATCAGACAGTCAGTAAGTTCTGAGCCAGAGAACTAGACTAAATTCAGTATATTATATCTCTGCATGACCTGCAGGATCATTGCTTTGAAATACGATGTTAGGTGTGTTGGGGTTTTATTGCTTTGTTTATTTATTTTTAAGATCAGCCGTTCCTTTTGTTCCTGTCTTGTTCTGTTTTCTATTTTTTCCATCAGGGAAAATTACATCAGTTTCCCCTTTCTTTAGGCTTGGTTTTAGTTTCAGGGTCCTCAGTGCAGTGGTGAGGCATTTGTGGTACAAACCTACGGAGAATGCTTGTTTTATTGTCTTTTTTTTTTAATCCTTTCATTGGAGTTGAGTTTTCTTAATCCTGTCAAACTTGGCTTTTTTAAGTTCTGTAAAAAATTTTTTGAAATTCTTAGCTCCTTCACTGGCACTGTTTCAAAGTCCTGAATTTTTTTTCCTCATAGGGATCTGTCTCTAAACTTCTTCCGTCTTTGTCACGAAGCATTTGCTTTTGGACCTAATCCTGAAAAAAGACGTGCGCGTAACTTTGCTCACGTGATTGGGCTCGTGGGGTTGGGGGGTTGGGTGTTTGTAGATTTAAGAGCTGTTATCTGGACGTGTTAACAGTTCCTAATAACGCCCAGACCCTGAGGGAATCCAAATTGCCTTCATCTTCACATCCTCAGCTCTGTTGATTCTGCTGGCCTTAAGGAAGCTGTATTTGTCGTCTTAAATGTAAAGCCTAGCAGAGGAGAGATGACTTTCTCCCAGAGGGTCAGATGAGGTAAATCAGCTTGAGTTCCCTTTGGTGGGGTAACCTGCGCTTACATCAGGTGAGGGCCTGCCTGCTGCCGAAGAAGCTCCTGGGTTTCGTAGCGCTGTTTTGCTCGCGGTCGCTTGGTTGGCAGGAAATGCTGCAGCGCTGCTTGTTCTCCAGTGCCCTGTGTACACATGCCAGCACGAAACTTGGAAGCGTTCTCCCTCAAAACCTCTCCTGGGTTGCCTGAGGTGACTCTAAAGCTGTTTTTCTTTTGGAAGGAAGGCAGCAAGGGAGCTCTTTTTCAGGTTTGTTTGTTGTTGGGGTTTTCTACTACTGTAACAGGGCCCAGACATGGATTGCAGTCACTTTTTTTTTTTTTTTTCCTTTCTTCTTTGCTAGGTCTTATCCAGAAGAAATTGGGCCAAAACATTGGCCAAGCTCCCGATTCACACATGTGATGAAACTCCGACAGGCTGCCCTGCGCGCTGCACGGGAGAAGTGGTCAGACTACATCTTGGTAAATACGAGGTTTGATTTATCATCTGTCCTCAGGCTAAAGCTTGTCAGGTAGTCACTTTGATACTTGGGACTGTCAAAAAGTTTCCTTTCCGTCTAAAGCCAAAACTTTCTGCTGTCATATGCTGCGTGTTGTTTCTTGGTCTGATGAGCAAGAGACTTTGCAGCTAGGGAGGTAGGTCCCTGGGTAAGCCCAAGGCTTTCTCCACAGGCTTCAGGATTGAAGATAGTCCTGGTGGTGGGTGGGTACCTGCAAGGGTCCCCCAGTTGAAACCCTACTGTTATTGATGAAACGTTAAGGGAAGTAGCTCTGCAGAACAGTTGTGGAAAGATGCATGTCTTCAGTCACTACAGCCGCGGTTAATGGTGGTGTTCCCAGCCTCGGAACAAGGCGAGGGTTGTTCTCAATCCTCTTCACAGAATAAACCTGCCCTGAAATTTCGGCAGTAATAATAATAATCTAATAACAAATTTCTTTTTCTCTCTGCCTCTTCCTTCTCTAGTTTATCGATGCAGATAACTTACTGACCAACCCACAAACCCTGAACCTGATGATAGCAGAAAACAAGACGTTGGTGGCACCAANTGGGTTTACCCATAACGGTGATGTGCCCTGCAGTATTGAACCCACCAGCTCACTGCTTTTTGGTTTTCTTCTTTTATGCCAACCTCATGCCTCTGGCTGCCTTGTTACTAAGAAAGTGTCCAGGGAAGCATATCATTTCATCTAATAACAAATTTGTTTTTCTCTCTGCCTTTTCCTTCTCTAGTTTATCGATGCAGATAACTTACTGACCAACCCACAAACCCTGAACCTGATGATAGCAGAAAACAAGACGTTGGTGGCACCAATGCTTGAGTCCCGCTCTCTCTACTCTAACTTCTGGTGTGGCATCACCCCTCAGGCAAGTGACCTCATGAACGGTGCTGGGTGACTGGGCAAGCTGTTGTTTCAAAGGCCTCCTGCCTTGCGTTTGTGAAGCTGTGGGCATTGTTTCTGGTCTACGGGGCTTTCCCGTCTGCTTTTGTAGTGTCCTCCTCCTGAAAGGAAGCTGCTGTAGCCCTGAGGTATGCAGAGATGACGTTAGCATGTAGTGAGGATAGCGGTGTCATGCAGTCATCTCGGCTTGTGCCCCTCTCAGTGGTGGCATCCCAAATCTTGGGTGAGTATCTTTGGGAAGGGTCCTTACGTTTATAGGGAACCTGGGAATAAGGGTAGAGAGGACATTGCAGTCTGTAAATGTGTTTCAGGCTTTGTTTTCTAACCGAGCTGTAGGTATGAGCAAAGCGATACAGGTTCTGTGTTGGATGTGCAGGCACATAACTGAACCTTGCTTCCTCATCCGAGATTCCTCACTTTGTGAACAAAGCTGAATCTGGAGGAAGCAGAGCTTGCTTAGCCAAAAGTCCCACCAACTACGTAAAAAATACACACCAGAACTTATTCAAGTTTGCATAATGGCCTTAAAATTCTTGGTACTTCATTTTAGACTAGCTTTCTTGTATAGTGACGCTAATCTGAGAGGAATTTGCTTTTGTTTCTGCAGCTCTCCATTGTGTATAGGGTATTTTTCTCGCATATGAACAAGATTTATGTAGCGGGGCAACACCCTTTGCCTTGTAGGGAGTGTGTGTGCGGAAGTATATAAAGGGTACTGCTGTAACAGACAGAAATGCGAAGCCTAGAAGTTAGAGTTTCATGTTACCTTTTCAAATCACATATACTGCAGAAAGTATCAGATACAAAAATGTTGTGTAGCAGAAATAGCGTTATTTTTTAGAGCTAGAACGAGGTTGAGCTATCACTTTACAAGTTGATCCACATCACCGTGGTGCATTGACCCTGGCTGGTAGGTAAGCCTCCACGAAGTCGCTTGCTTGCTCAGGCCCAGCAGGATGAGGGAGAGAATTGGAAGGGAAAAAGCAGAAGGAAAAAAACAAACAAACCAAACCCAAAAGTAACCCTCATGGGTTGAGATAAAGACAGTTTAATAAGTGAAGGTGAAAAACCCCAACAAACAAACAAGTGATGCAGAACCAACCACCAGTAGATGGATGACCAGCCGTTCCCTGAGCACCAGCTACTTTGGAAAAACTCCCACCCCCCAGGTTTATTGCTGAGCATGAAGTTACGTGGTATGGAATATCCCTCTTGCCCACCCCCAGCCTGCTCGCTGTGGGGGGCAGAGTGGGAAACAGAGAAGACCCTGATGCTGTGCAAGCACCGTTCAGCAGCAGGTAAAATATCAGCATGTTACCAATACTGGTTTGGTCACCAATCTAAAGACAGCACCGTATGGGCTGCTGTGAAGAAAATTAACTGCATCCCAGCCAAACCTGGTACAAGCACCTTGTCCGTAAAAGGATTTCAGAAAGAGATAGAAGAGCAAATCTATTGTCACAGGAATTTTTTGCCTTTTCCAAGACATTCTAGCTGAAACGGGGACTGTAGTTAATGCTTTTTTTCTCCCAGGTAAGACTCAGTAATGAGATCAGCTTTTTGACCTGTTCTCCAGTCTGCTGCCGGCACGTGTTTAGTCATCCTTTGAGGAGGCAGAATCCTAACCTGCATATCTCCTACAATAGGAAGAGGTTTACTGTTCTCTTGAAAATTTTCCCTTTTTGCCCACGTTTGCCCTGGAAAGCTTCAGGATTTCCTTTTTACTTCCATACTCGAATCTTGTGTTTCCTTCTTCGTAAGGACCATCTTGCCCTGCACAGAGATACATGTTTAAGCCTGAGCTACACATACTTCTTTAAGCTTCCTGGGGCGTCTGAATAGGAGTACTTTAGAGATGCCCCACAGTCCTGCCCTTCCCTACCCTCTTGCTTTATTCCAGAGAGCTAACCAGATACTACTTGTTGTCACTATTGCTACAGTGAAACAAAGAGCAAACTCCATTCCCCTGTTCTTCTCTTGACCTGGTGTAAAACATTGTTCTCCCTTCCCAGTGTTACCAAGGGCAGGAGTAGGTGCCGCAGGCAGGGGGAAACACCAGCTGTACCGGGTGGGACCAAAGGGCCATCTGATGGCAGCAGTTCCTAGCAGATGCCTAGAGAATCATGTAAGAACGTGACGAGTAGGTGAATGATACTTCTGCCAAGTATTTTTCTATCATCTGGCAATCTCCTTCTCTAGGATTTCTTAAGGAAGGTCTTTGTCTTTAAAGCTCTCAGTGATTTTTGTTGTTGTTGTTTGTTTTACAGAAATTGCTATCTGAATCTTTTTTTTTGGCCCCCGCACCATCTTATGGCGAGGAGTTCCACAGTTTGGACCATCTAATTGAGTAAAAATAGCAGGAAAAGGTCCAGAACTTCCAAGTTCTTGGGAAGTAAACACAGATAAGAAAGAGTGTGCGGGGGCGTATTTATTTGTTTCAGTTTTTGTTTTAAAATGGAGATACAAACCTGATAGTGAAGGCATTGTCCTTTAAGTTTTTAAGGTTAAGTCCTGAGACAGCCAGGTTTTCCACTGATGTAAATCAGCATTGCTCCACAGCCTGAAGTGGATCTGTGCACCAGCCTCAGCCCTGGCCCCTAGTCCTGCCTCTCCAGTAGTAAATTTCCATCATTACCAGCATTAGCTGAGAAAAGGAGAAGCAAAAACCTAGCAGCAAATGCATCTTGCAGAATTTGGTGAAAGAAAAAAAGCTGCTCAAACGAACAGGAAAATTCCCACTTCGTTTTTTTTCTTTTTTTTTTTTTTTTCTTTTAGTTGCTGCTTCTTGTTTCTGTGCTTGCAGTCCCACAGCTTCATGCTCTCAGCCTTGTTCTCCCTGGGGACTTGGGGAGGGAGTAACAGCTGGAGCACGCCCCGAAACACAGCCTCCGGCACCGAGCAACAGCGCGCCAAACCCGGCTCCAGACAGCTTGACATTTTGTAGTCGAGAAGCTAACCGTAGGAGAGCATGGCAACGGTGCTGACAAGTTGGAGTCTTTCTTGACTGCGCATGATTTATGAGCAGTGAAAAGCCCCAAAACCCTGTAGTGAGTGACTGGAAGAGGACAGATTAGTTTCCAGCATCTTGTACCTGTGGGTATTCTGTTCAAGGTTGAACATCTTAACCCTTCCTTCAGTGGGAATGCTAGTAAGGTCTCTACCCACTCGCTCCTTTTCATGAAAACCAGACGGGCTGTGTTTGAGATATCTAGTCCTCACAGTATGGTCAGAAGGTATCTGAAGGGCAGAGGGGAAGATCAACACGTAAAGACAAACGCTTCTACACAAAACCAGGGTAAAGTGGTTCTGCAGTGATTTGCTCAGCTGTTGCTAGGATGCTCCTGGAAAATGTAACGTAAAAGTAACTCTTAACTTATTTTAGTGACTCATCGTTTCTGTAAAGAGCAGAATCTGCTCTGGATTCAACAGTCAGTTGTGTCCGGATGTCTAATTAGTGCATTAGGATTTTCTTTCTGGAGGAATTCAGTGTATTTATTTCCAAATCTGATAGCTTTAGCCATTGCACCTGCAAAACCAGCTGTGAGCTGCACCAGGTGGGTGTTGCACCCACAGTGCTGGAAGGCTAGCAAAGCTCCTGCTTACAGAGAAAAGAGCTGACCCACAGACAGGCTCTGTGGGGAGAGCTCAGGAGTTGAGTATTAAACCCCTGCTTGGGATGGAGGAAGCAGGGATTCTCACACAGCTGATGAAGACTGAGGTGTTGCTGTTGCTGCAGTGAAGCAAATGATTTTTTTTTTTAATTTTTTTTTAAGTCATGGTCAGAGAGAATTTGCAGGTCCTATTCTGTGAGACGCTGAATGTCCTAGGTGGCTGTTGAACATGGAGGATGTCACAGATGCTCAGCAGCTTCCGAGATCAGACCAAAGACTCTATGTGCAAAAAGGGTTTTTGACGAACCAGGAGAAAATAATTGGGGTTTTGAAGCTCTGTTGCGAGGGAATTTTGCAATGGAAAGTCTTGGATTTCCAATAGCTGCTAAAAAGGAGAGAGAAGGTCAAACTTTTGGGATGGTGATTGTGTCTAAATACTTGACTGAGCCCTTTCCAAATGGGAGACCCTTAAAATCTGAGAATTGAGCACTGATCCATCTCTGCTGGGGGGGAGCTAAGGGTGAGAGCTTTTGCTAAGGAGCATCTGTGAAACAGAGACCTCTTGTAACAAGCAGCCTCCTCATTGTGATTGCAGGGCTATTACAAAAGGACCTTGGATTATCCCCTGATTCGGGAATGGAAGAGGACAGGCTGTTTTGCTGTCCCGATGATTCATTCCACGTTCCTCATTGACTTGAGGAAAGAGGCCTCCACCAAGCTGACGTTCTACCCCCCGCACCAGGACTACACCTGGAGCTTTGATGATATCATGGTCTTTGCCTTCTCCAGTCGCCAAGCAGGTATGTCTGGAGCCCTTGCTGAGGAGGAGTCACTAGTAGACATGCAGATCTCTGAGTTCACAGGCCAAAAGTCATGTGTTGGCTTCAGTGGTGAGTTAAGACCCTGTTCCCTTTCCTCTATCGGATCTGGTCGGGGATGACCAGCAGCAAGTGACTGGCAGTGCAGCTGTGCAGCACAGCTGGCTTCAAAGGACACGGGAGCCATTCTTGGGACAGGAGCAGTGTTTCAGAGACAAAACGGGTGGCATGCCCCCTTGACTGGTGTCACAGCAAGACACAGGTGGAAGGCATTCTGAAGTCTGTAGGTAGTGGATCTGAAATCACCACTTGGCAGAGATGCCGTGAGGAAGGGGGCGAGGGCAAGAGACTCTTTTTAGATGTAACAGCCCTTGTGGACAACAAAACCCAAGTCGCTTACCTACAGTGCTAGTGAGGCTTTGCTTCAGGGCAGCTCAGCAGGAATTGTCCGAGAGGTGGGGGTTTTGGGGGTGGGTTTGTTTTGTTTTGTTTTTTTGGAAAGCAAAATCATTGTGGCTTTCAAGGGAATGATGTGGAGTCTGTGAGCTGTGCGGAGAGGAAATCTCTTGCAGGCAAGAGCAGGTTAGAGCTGGTGTGTAGGCAGTAACATCTCTGTGTACTTGACATTGTGTCATTGGTACTTTAGGACCACCAGTGGAGCACTGAGCTGCCTTGAGACCCTTGGGGCACAGCAGAGAGGCAGTGCATACCGCTCCAGTTCGTACTGGGATCAGTTCCTCCCGGACAGTGGGAGGATTTCAGTTAGACCTGAAATACAGGGTCCTTCCACCAAGTCACAACCTCAGTGTTCTCTTCCTTTGTCTGGAACGACCATTGGTGTTTGCAGAGAGCTCCGAAATCGCTGTCTCAGAGAAATCGGTGTCTCTTAAGTGCATGGTACTGCTGCTTGTACTTGCAGTGAGGATGTTTTAGTCCCATTTAATTTTCTGTCTCTGGCAAAGTCCTGGCTGCAGCCCTGTGTGTGGCAGTGTAAGAGCTGAGGAGCTCCTGGGAAGGAGGACATGGTTGTAATGGCCATCTGTATTCTTCTTTGCCCTGCTGTGTCAGAAAGGGGAAGGTTTGGGGCCTTCTAAGGAAAAAGGGACTGATGAAACCTCAGCAGCACCAGTGAAATGCACTTCTGGTCAGAGCTTTGTGACCAGTTTGCTGGTTTACTGAGGTGAATTAGTAGGGAAAAGCTGTTTGTGGGTCCTCTGAGTGATGTGCAGTTGGTATTACCTGTCTTCTGTTTGTAAAAGAGTTAAGGTGAGAAGGAAGGGCTGTTCCTGGGGGACCGCCAAGCAGAGAGAAAATGAAGTGAAGAAGTATAACTTGTTGTTGGCAGTCTCTTGTGCTGAAGAGATGGACTGAGAAGCCTACCTTTCCCACCATTTCCAGACCAGCACAGCAGCCACCAGCTGTCTGGAACTTTCCTTTTAGTGATGTTTCTGGTTTGAAGTTCTTTGACAAGACTGAAAAAGATGGCGTTGTCTTGGCAGATTAAGCAGGGCTTTTTAAAACTCAGCTATGAGAGTATGAGGGGCGTCAAATGAAAGACGAATGATGGAGGCAGCAAGAGCTCAAGAGCTGAAATTAGAGCCCTTGGGAGGCAGAGGCGAGATGTGAACTTGCACGGATGACACCCTTGGGGCCCTGCCTTTCGGTCAGGACGTCAGTATATGGGCTCCAGAGGAGAATGGAGGTGTGAATCTGGATAGCAAAGCAGGCTCCTTCAAATCTACCTGCCCCACTTGTTCTCTCTGACAGCTCTCCCAGAAATGCAGCATTTAGTGAGTGTGGTAACTGCATTGCATTAGTTCCAGCTGCTTAAGAAATATTTCAGGGATTCAAACCCATCATTTTTTCCTTCCGTCCTAGAGCACTTTAACTTTTTCCAGGACTGACCCATGACATGCAAGGCTTTGCTTCAGCTGTCTGGCCCATTGATCTGCTCAGATTGTTGGCTTGTGTCCTGGGCTGAGTTTTGTCACCCAAGACAAAAGGATGACATCCAAGTTCAGAAATGTGAAAAATGTATGGACTTTGAGGTAAACTTCTCTTTGGAGGAATTTCACTTACTTCCCCGTAGTCATAAGTGAGTTGGCTTTTGTCCAGGCCAAGTACTGCACTTAATGCCTTACATCAAATCATCGATTTTTTATTTTTTTCTCCACACCAGTAAACGTACTGCTTGAAGCAACTATTTTGTGATGCTCCAAAGAGACCGTCCTGCTCCTGCTGAGAGGACATGGCCTGTGGTGGGAGTAGTGACTCAGGACCACACTCGCTGCAGGCGTTTTAGTGACAAAGGTGGGCTCTGTGGAGCCCCTTGCACGCGCAAGGTCGCATTTGGCCAGCCAGATCTCCTGAGCTCCCTTTGAGCCCGAGGTTCTGAAGACCTAAAGCCAGGCAGCAGGAAGGTCTGGTCACAGTAATGGGGAGAAATTTAGGTTGCCTGAAGGTTTAGGGCATTGCTGTGAATCCTGGTTGCTGCCTTACAAAGGCTAATAATAATAAAAATATCTAGAGTTTTTCTGTCTCTTGTAGCAATTTTTTATTTTATTATAAAATCTGCGCTAGAGAATGAGTCCCCCTCCCTGTTTGAAGGTAGCTTTACCATTTTAAAGTAGCTTTTATCCCAGAAGGAACAGAAATACTGGCGTGAATCTGTGCAGATTAACTGTGTTTAAGCCAGCGGAAGGTAAGAACGGAGATCAGTGAGCCAGATAAGATTAGTTGATTAGATCAGTGCCAAATCCATTCATGTCAGCAGGTAGTATTTTTTATTCTGCCGTTTACCTAAATTGCAGCTGACAGCTGAATGTGTTCTGGCAAGTGGTGTAGCCAGCAATTTACGTGCGGAACTTAAAATGGTAGAAACACCAGGGTCATTAATGCAGACAATTCTGCTCTGCTAAAAATACGAAGGATTAGGGGGACTAATACATGAAAGCATCAGCACACCAGGTAGTGTCTGCTTTTCATTTATTTCCTAGAGGGAGGGGGGTGGTTGTGCTTGTTTCATTATAGAAAAGAAAAAGAAAGGCAGACTTGCTTTTTGTTTGGGTTTTTGTTTCCGTTTTTTTTTTGGTTTGGTTTTTTTTTTTTTAAATCTGCTTGGCTAGTTGTGTGGGTTCTAGCAGCTTTCAGACTGCAGCTAATTAATAAAGGACCTTACCAGAGCTTGATACAAACCAAGAGAAATGCTTTCCCTTGGCTTCTCTGGATGTAGCTTTTGAGTGTGGTGCCCGATGTGAGGTCAGGCCCAGGGCTGGCGCAGTTATAGCTGAGAGCGAGCGAACCCTTCGTCAGTCCGGAGGGAAGAGCGTTTTGCTGATCACGTGTTGGTGGGACGTTCCCAGTGAACAAGCTCAGCAGCGGGTCCCTTGCAAAGGCATCTGTTCCCAGGAGAGGCTTTGCATCTTCTTTGTTTCACACCTTCGGATTCAGTTCTTTGAACAAGCAGTTCCAAAAGCTTTTGAGTAGAAGGATGTTACGTTATCACCCCTTTTTGAAAGAGTTTTTTCTCCTTGCTGCTGCCTGTCTCTAGGATTTTCCCCTAATCTTTAGGGCACAGTAAAAACTAGGGCCCTGCAGCTTCGTCCCCTGTGGTCCCGGGGGAGCCCAGCTGCCTGGCCGGCGTTGGCCAAGCACGCGCTGTTGAAGCCGGAGGATCAGGCTTTGCTCCTCCGCCCTGGGAGAGACGTTCCGTGTTTATTGCGGTCTAACAGAGAAGCCTTGCAAAGCTCAGACCGAAACTTCCATCGCCCCTAGGCACGCTGGGTTTGTTTTGAATTTTTCCCTCTCGGAAGCTGCCTGTTCTGATAGACCTGCACCCCTCTTTGCCCAGAGGGTCCCGGGGTCGCTGCTGCCTCTCCTTCGGCACACTGCAGGTGGGAACCCATTCGGCTCCTGTGCCAGCAGCTGCGTTGCTTGAGGCTGGCTTACTCGGAGGGTGAAAACCTGCTCCTGGCTCTGTGAAGGGATTGTCAGGTGAGGTGCCAGGTCTGAGCAGCGCAGGTTTTGGGGACGGAGGTTGCTGCGGTACTCCCCAGTTACACACAGCAGGTCTGCTGGGGATCATACGCTGCTTTGCTAAAGGGCAGCTCTGCTGTCTGTGGTAGGTTTGTTTTCATAGCGTTAAGGCAAAGACCTAAAAGACCCTTTTTCTGGGCTAAGGAGGGGGTTTCCAGTCTCTCCTGGGAGAAAACTGATTGCAGTTAAAAATATCTACTGTGAGGGAGCAAGTGGGAATTGGTTTCATAGGAGAGGCTGCTTGCTGCCAGCCAGATAAAACAGAAAATGGCACTGTGATGGTTTTGAATTGTTTGCTTATGAAGCAGAACTTCTTGGGACTGAGGTTCTGGCATGAGTTTGATTGTGGCTACGTAGCAACAGAGCAGCAAAATCCGCTGGAAAAGGACCTGATTCTAACTTCTGTTTTGCTGTGATCCCCAGGAATACAGATGTTCATCTGCAACCACGAACACTATGGATTCCTTCCCATGCCCCTGAAATCGCACCAAACACTGCAAGAAGAAACTGAGAACTTTGTGCACACGCTAATCGAAGCTATGAGTAAGTGGCTGTGCCCAGCAGCGATGGATCCCCCCAAGTTTTAGTATTTGTAGAGCTCTCCTGCTAGTAGCCCAGCTCTCTTTCCCCTTGGGAGTCTGCATCCTGATCTGACTGCTCTCTTACTGTTTTGATATGCAGTTTTCCATTTTCCACTGCTTTTCTACCTAGGAATGTAATTGCTTCACGGTCAGGTCAACCCCATTCACAAAATCCCTCAACTTCCCTAGATCAAATACAAAAATGCATCCCTAATGTGTAAAGGATGCTGCAGAACCTTGTTTTTATCATGATGTCTGTCTGGCACGTGGCTGCTGGCTTCTGCTTTGCAACGTGGATGCTTTCTGCTGTACCCACTCCTTCATATCCCAGCTCCCCGGGGCTTTATGCCCGGTGATGAAAACACATGCAGATATATTATATCGATGCAGCATGTACCTGAAGGTGATGCTTGGGATCTCTCCTGTCTTTCAGTCGATCGTCCTCCCATTGAACCCTCTCAGTATGTCTCTGTTCCTCTGAAGCACCCTGACAAGATGGGATTTGATGAAGTAAGGACCCTATTTTTCTTTTATTGTCTTGTCTCCCCACTCATCAGCTAGAGGACCTGGGTTCTCCCTGTCACTGAACTTCCAGCCATTTCCCTTGGAGTATATAATCTTTTCACATAGCTAGCTCTTTCCCCATCACTCATCTTTTGGACTTGAACCTTTTGCGAGGAGAAAATAGCCATCCTTATTTGGGAAGAACTGCTGAGCTGAGGGAATCAGAAGGAAAGGGCTGAAGGAAGGGTCATTCCCTCTGGTGTTTGCTGCAGGGAAATGAGGCCAGTCAGGTCTGCAGGCACTTAGTACCTGCTACGAGACCCCTGCTGAGACATGCAGATTTGTGTGCAAGGGCAGTGCCCAGCAAATCTTTGGGCTTCCTCTCTTGATGGGACGGATGTTTCAATCCAGCCAGGAGGAGATGGCAGAAGGGAGTCTGAAAAATGGGTTATTTAACTCCCTGGTTCTTGCGCTGTCTCCTCCACATCCAACTCTGCAGAGCAGCTTGGCAGTCCTTCCGTTCTGTGACAAAAACCGGTCTTTTGGGAAACCTCTCCTGCTTTCCAGTGACAGAAGGGAACAATTTCTCTTGCCTGAGAGAGACTGGAGAGCCCGGAGCAGCCGGGGGAGCCAGGCTGTCAGCTGGGTTCTAGCCCAAGGTGGGTAGTCCAGGAGCAATGACAATCACGTGTGCTGTCTCCTTACTGCAGCAGCTTCCCCCCTGCCCCATTTGGTCACCACGTTTTGATGCTGTGGTCTTAAGTAAAAATGAACGAGAAGGATGGTTGCTGACATCGGTACTGCCCCGAGCCCCCACAGAAATTCCTCTCCCAACTCTGCCTGACGTTGTGGAGAGAGCAGGCGTTGAGGGGAGAAGGCTGGAGAGGGATCTGCTGGGCTTTAATTAACGTGTGTCTGTGTTTTTCACAGAGCCAGCACCCCTGTGTGTGCAGCTGCCAGGGCGGCAGTGGCACCGTGACCGAGGGAGCTGTGCCGATCAGGGGAGCCTTTGTTTTCGTGGCCTATTCTGCTACATCTGTTTATACGACTCTTAAAGGCTGAGCCTGATTTGGCTGCGTGTGTTTGAGCATCTGTGTTTAGGACACAGCTGGTGTAGGGGTTTTTTTCCATGTTGTCCTTTGTGGCTGCGCTTTATTTATCCAATTTATTATTTTTGCGTTTGTACTGAGCTGGAATTTGATCCGCTTCTTACTGGGATGAGGTTTTGCTCCACAAGCTACAAGGCTGCACTTGTACTTGTCTGCCTGGGACTGAAAAATATCCCTGACCCTCTGCAGTTTCCCTGCAAACGAGGGCTCTGGTCCTGCGCCCTCCACCAGAGAGTCCGTCTCCTCGAGGCCTGGACTGAGCCCTGCCCAGACATCTCTTGTTCCCGGTCTTGGCTCCCTGCTCGGCTTTCTGCTCTGGCAGGGGTAGCAGCGGATTTGTCAGTGCCCGAAGTAATTACAAAAATCCTCTCTTTGCTATGTCCTTGCACTTGGATGGTGGCCTCGCTGATAATCCTAAACACAGGCAGTGGTGTGGAGAAACATGGGTGAGTGTTCCTCTGGCACTGGAGCTGGAGCTGGCCATGTTACTCTGTCTTTAATATAAATCGAAACATCCTGTGTCTCTGGAAACTACAGACTCGGCTGTAGCTGGTCTGCTTTCATCCTTAAGAGCACCTTTTCCCTGTGACATAAAACATCCATAAAAAGTAGTTGTTAGACAGAGAACGAACCTCTAACCTTTCAATTCAAAACCAACCCCAATTTTTTGACGTATTCTAAACAACCTGGAATAAAACCCCAGCTGGCATTTTAATAAGATCTGCTTTTCCAGTGGGGCTGCTGGAGAAGAGTGAATCGGGACTCCCGTTTCTTCCTCACTCCCAAGCCGGGAGGCTGATGTCTTTTCTCTTCTACCCAGATTTTCATGATCAATCTGAAGCGTCGGAAAGACAGGCGGGATCGGATGCTGCGGACTCTCTACGAGCAGGAGATTGCAGTCAAGGTAGTGGAGGCTGTGGATGGAAAGTGAGTTTCGGCTGGGGTTGCTGATGTTTGCAAAGCGTGGGTCGTGTTAACTGCTGAACACCCTCACCTCCCTTCTGGTGGGGAAGGGTGGGCTGAGGAGGGAGGTGAAATCACTTTTTTTTCACCTAACAGTCTATCTGGGGCAGTTTTGCTCTGTTTTTCTTTTGCAATTAGTCGGTCTCCATGAGAGAACCAGGGCGGTGTGGTTCAGACTAAGATGAAAATGGGGTTCAAATCATACTGATTTCTATGAACACGTGCACACGGTTGAAAGGAGCCAGCAGTGAAAGGGTTTGAGAGCAGTTATTTCCTGGCAAGACTGTCAAAAGCTGCTGTGCTCCAGCCTTAACCCTGACGCAGCCCTTTCCAAGCTTACTCTTAAGGTGCGTTAAGACATTTTTACAATGAGAAAGCAAGGCAGAAATTTTTGGTCTGGGCGTTGCTAAAAGGCCACAGGGAGATAGGAACCCACATGCCATCTAGTGGTCTTTCAGACTTGGGGTACCCATCAGGGTCTCTTCGAAAAATAATCTAAGCCAAGTGCGTACCAGTTGATGGTCCCACAAGAAGTCGTTGGCAGAGTTAAGGATATGATTTGTCAGCTTGATTTAGAAATGTAAATCAAGAAGTGAGTTTTTGCCCAGGCTTTTGTGTGAAACAAGTGCAGGAATTTCTTGAGATGCGGCTTTTCTCTGAATGTCAGCAGCGTTTCTCACGTTATGTCTGCGTCTGACTTACATTTACTTTTTTTTATTAAGTGGTGATAGATATTCTCTCTTTCTCAGAGCGCTGAACACGAGTCAGCTCAAAGCTCTCAGCATTGATATGCTCCCGGGTTACCGGGACCCGTACTCCTCCAGGCCACTAACCAGGGGAGAGATCGGCTGCTTCCTTAGTCACTATTACATCTGGAAGGAGGTAAGGAGTCTGTGGGTGCCTCGGGGTTCCTGCAGGAAGGTGCTGTGGGCAGGCGCACGGCCAGTCCTAGGGCAGAGCATCAGATACGGTACCAGTTTCTGGAAGTGTAAGAAGTGGAACTGTTTTCCTTGGTTTGTAGGGGATCACGTGCAGGGTTTTTCCTTGAACGTGGTGTTCAGCTTTTTATATCTGCTTTCCATTTGCCAACAGCTCTGAGTGATTTTGGGTTTTTTTTTGTTTGTTTTTTTTTTTGTCGGAATATTGTCATGACTGTTACTGCAAAGCATCCAGTAGCCTGCTTGGAGCGAGTTTGCTTAGGAGAAGGCAAGAAAGTTTTGAGGAGCAAGTGGTGTTAAAAAAAACCTCCTGGTTTTTTTTTCCCCTGGTTTTGCATCTGTGATGAAGCAAGTTCCAGTGACTCTGGCTTTTCTGAGTTGGAGTATCATATTCTCAACATTAGGGACCTCTTACCTGTGCTAAGAGATCTTGTTTGGGGGGTAAAAGCTGTAGCTTCCATCTGTCTCTGGTCACCTCGGGAGTGACATTAGAGAAGATCTGGGCTGTGCTGGTCAGAGATGCCGGAGTTCCACAGCCCGACATCAACAGGAGGGATTGTTTCAAGTGAGATGTGGTGGAGGCAGGGTACTTGGGGTGCCCAGTACCAAAAGAAGACCGGGCAAGGGCAGCGGTTGCCCAAATCCAACAGTGAGGGCTGCACCTCCTGGTGCAGGGTCCTGTAGAGATGTGTGAGGAGACAGCCCTCTGCTCTCAGAGGTGTTGGGTGCAGCACAGTCGGCAGGGCACTGATCCAAACAGCCTGGAGCCCGCAGGAGGGACTGCAGTCGTGAGAAGTCAGGCTCTGCTTTTGGGCTTGAGATTTCTAAATCTCCAGCGGTCAGCTAACATGGGAACGTAGCTGCAGGTGCCTTTGCCCGTGTGTTCTCTTCAGGCATCAGAGCCAGACTCTGGATTCGCTGGGTTGTTCTCCTTCCCAGCCTCCAGGAATACTTTCTTCTGACACAGAGGTTTTTCTGAACAGGGGCTTTGGCATCAAAGGCTGCTGCACATTCCTCTGAGGAGGTGGTTGCTGTGGTCCTGCTGGTCTGGGAACCCTCACGGGTTCCAGATGGTGCAACATCAGATGAAGGATTTTTCTAGGTTGCGGATGCTCAGCCCCAGGGTGTTTTCAGGACTGTTCTCACTGGCTCTTGCAGTCTCTTCCAGCTGAGCTGTGAATCTGGGAGTTGCTCTCCAGCCTCCCCACATGCCTGCTCTAGAAGGCAGTGCCAGGTCAGGATGACCCCAGCAATTTTGGGGTGCAGGGTGTGGCTCACATGGGCCACTGTGATCACTCCTGAACCCTCTTGTTTCAGGTGGTGAACAGAGAACTGGAGAAGACGCTTGTTATTGAGGACGATGTGCGCTTTGAACACCAGTTTAAAAGGAAGCTCGTGAAGCTGATGGATGACATTGAACAAGCCCAGCTAGACTGGGAGCTTATGTAAGTAACAGGCCCTCGCCCATCTGGGAGCTCCTGGGCAGCAGGGGAGGTCGGCAGCACCCGCTGTGTCACAGGAGAGATGCGGCGTAATGCTGGAGTGCAGGGGAAGGTGGCTGTTCCCATCAGCGGGACAGCTCTGCCTCCTGGGGCAGGCCGATGCCGGAATGCCCGTTGGGTGTTGGTTGGTCTCAACAGCATCTGGAGATGCTGCCGTGATACAGGAGCTGACACGGCGTAGTCCTGAGGCTTGGACTGTGGCGTCTTAGCTCCCTCAGGAAGTCTTTGGCAGCTGTACCACCCACTGGGCTAGGACACGGGTGTCTGGGAGTGGTGTGGGATGGAAATCTGTAAGCCTGGGCAGGGTTTACTTCTTGGATTGACCCTTTGCTCATCCCTGGTCGACGTGGTCCTAGCTGTTGCAAATTTGCTTTGGTTCCAATTTCCATGATCTTTTCCACCCTTGAAGCTACATTGGCCGGAAAAGGATGCAGGTGCAGGAGCCTGAGAAAGCAGTTCCCAATGTCATGAACCTGGTGGAAGCCGATTACTCATACTGGACCCTGGGCTACGCAATCTCTTTCCAAGGGGCTCAGAAACTCATCGGAGCTGAACCTTTCAGCAAGATGCTGCCTGTAGATGAATTTCTGCCGGTCATGTACAACAAGCACCCTGTGTAAGTAGGATCCCGTTGTTGGAGCTGGGTCTTGCTGAGTGATCTGAAGCTGGATCACGTTGGTGTATCTCGCTTCCGTAGCCTGGCTGGTGGGGACAGGCTGCGCCTCGTGCTTTCTGGCTGTCTGCAGCAGAGCTCCTGGTCGAAGGATGTGACAGACCTGCTGCAGAGGGGTGGTTGTCCCTGCCTGGGGCTTGTGGGCTGGTTCCGAGATGCTCTGCTGTCTCGGGTAGGGGAGGTTTTGGTGGGATAGGTGGTGTGCGGTTGTAAGGCACGTGGCTCTGGCAGTAGAGTGTCAGATCCCCCCCCGGCAACTACCTCTGCTCCCTGGGACCTGTTTGCTCAGTGGATTGGCTTGTGTCTCCCTTACCACCAGTGGCGCTGATGAACGTTCGCTCTCTTACTGACGATATTTCTCTGCCCTTCAGAGCGAAGTACATGGAGTACTACGAGTCCAGAGATTTGAAAGCCTTTTCAGCAGAACCCCTGCTTGTTTACCCCACCCACTACACGGGGCAGCCAGGCTACCTCAGCGACACAGAGACCTCCACCATCTGGGACAACGAGACTGTGTCAACCGACTGGGACAGAACGCACTCCTGGAAATCCCGGCAGCAGGGCAAGATCCACAGCGATGCCCAGAACAAGGATGCCCTGCCTTCCCAGTCGTCTCTCAACGCGCCGTCCTCCAGGGATGAGCTATGACTGCCCGCTTCCCCCAGAACAGCTGAACCTGCCTCACACTTTAGCTTCTCACCCTTGAAAGTTGTAGAGCAGCTCTTCATGTGGTCTCCTTCCCGCCGCTTCCCATGGCCAAGTAAACTGGTTGGACCTAACAACTACGGGAGCCTCTTAGGACTGGGCGGGAGATGGCGGAGGGAAAAGAACAAGTGTTCCAAACTGGCAGGAAAAAGGCAGAGATCTGAACAAAAGCCCTTGCAAGCTTTTGTTAAAAAAAAACCCAAACCCCACAACCTTGAATGACGTCTTTCTACAGTTCCTCGTGTAGAATACTGTATTTATAAAGATTAATATATAGAGGTGTACGAGTGTTAAAACCTTTCCAGATAGGTGTAACTGGGCTGCTGTGTAACTGTTACTCCTTGTAGGTTTGTGAGAAACTGCAGGCAAGCGTCTGGGTTACTTGGTTTTGTTTTTCCAAGGGATCCCTGTCAGAATTGAGACGGTTTCCAAAACTGTTGAGCGCACTGGAGCAGCGCTCCTCTGCAGCCTCTTCCCCCCGGTCGCGCTTCTGTACAAAACTATTGCTGGTTTCCCCTCCGCAGATTTCAAAACTTGCTAGACCCCACCTAAACAGGCCTCCCAATCCAGAACCGATGTCTTGGCATGTCTCAAATCTTGGAAGCTAGCAGAGGCAGTGGAGGTGCTGGTTTTATTTGTCTCTGCACTGCCTGAAGGGAACAGAGGCAGAGTTGGTCGTGTCACGTCCCGCGTCACCCCCTGCCTCGATGTATTCCTTTGGGAAAACAAAGCCCAACAACCTATTTGCAGGCCTGTTTAATTAGGCCGTAAACCCAAGTGTAGGACTTTGAGGAACTGAACATTTAAAAAAGTTTGGTTGTGAAGTGCTTGGCTCTCTCCTTGTGAAACCAAACTAACCTGCAGAAATTTTAGGGGTGTCAACGGTACTGTTCCCGACAGCCTGGGTAGAATTGTACGTTACAGGACGGAAAGGCAACTTGTCTTGATAATTTCTTTTTCACGTGAGGAGCAAACTTGTCTTTTTTTCAGATGAGTTCTGTTGTACTTGCTGTTGGCTGATGTGTCAGCAGAGTATGGTGGTTTCCCCCCCCCCCCAAAATTGTTCTCGGCGGCCAGGTGATGATGGACTACGCAGCTTAGGTTAGCTGGCACGGACCTGGGCCTGCAGGCTGCTGTTGCGGGGAGGACGAACTCCTGGACTTGCAATCTAGAGACTCACCTGCTGGCAGATCTGTACAGTTGTATGGTTGGGTTTTATTTTTTATTTTTTTTGTTTGGTTTTAATAATTACTGATCAATGTTGTGCTTTCTGCTAAAGAAGACATGTTATTACCTGTCAGCCGGTCTGATAATACATAGAAATTGGTGCAAGATGAGCAGCCGTGTGTATTCGTCATTGGATGGGAGTAGCCCTGGCTGGGAGACGCCAGCTCAGGAGTTTTTCAGCTGTGTTGCTCTACCGCGGAGTCACCGGCCGTATAAACGTGCCTGTTCTGCAACTGCCGCCTGGAAGCCACGTTCCTTCTGCTGTCCAGGCTGGAGCAGGTGCCCAGGCGACACGGTGAGTACGGAGAGCAGCCACAGGCTGAAAGCGACCCCGGTGCCCCTCAGGGTGCCACCCTCCTCGTGCTGGGGGCTGCAGAGGGAAGGGACCCGCACCCTGGGCGTGAGCGCGGCATCCCGGGGCTGCTGCCTGGGTTTGGGTGGGGATGGGCCGTGTTAGAGCCTCACAGCTGCCCCTTTGTGCTCTTTCCCCGGGGAGGTGAGGAGCATCGCTGCATTGCCCACGCAGGAAGGATATCATGGAATTAAAAAGTAAAGGGAGCTGAGTCCCTCTGCTTTTTTTTTTTTTTTTAACCTCAATGTAGCTGATTCAAGTGATAGGAAGAACAAGAAAAGGGCCCTGCATCACCTGCGCAGCCGTCGGACGGGAGCCAGCGGGCTGTGACAGCAAGTGCCGCAGGGGAGGTGATGGCACTGGCCAGCAGGTAAAGCTGCGGTTCGGACGTGTCAGCCCGGAGCTGCTGCCTAACGCGGTGCTCGGGGAACGGTGCTACCCATGGGCTGCATTTTTTAGCTGACTTTGACTTTAAGTAGAGCAGTAGCAGTTAAAAACATCTTGACAACAGGTGCTTTTTTGTTGTTGTTGTTGGGTTTGGAGTTTTTTTCCATATTTTTTCTTTTAGTTGACTCTGGAAGCGAGTGGTACAAGGGGTTTGGTGGCAGTTTCAGGAGATGGGGGAAAAATTAAGACTAAAAATGTAATGAATTAAATCTGCCCATTTTAGAGCAGCCATGGTTTCAATCTAGCTGGGTGCTTTTTACCTATACGTATGTGTCTACAGACAGAGTTTTCTATTTATTTACGCCCAGAAGCCGCAGTGGATGGCTGCTGGTTGTACCTGCTATGACAAGTGCTGTTTTTCCCTGTCTGTGTTTTCAGTTCCTTGGCAGGTGTTGCCCAGGCTTTGCCCTGCTCAGCTTTAACTGTGTTTTGGAAAAAGTAGGAGCCAGTGGAAACACTTCTGTATTTTTCTGATATTTTTCCACTTTCCATGTACTT
>VXBL01003089.1:211350-319063 GCA_013400195.1 Aramus guarauna
AGGCGGCCGAGGCCGAGGCGGCGGAGGCGGCAAAGATGGCGAAGGTGGAGGCGGCGGAGGCAGAGGCGAAGGTGGAGGCGGCAGAG
Organism: Aramus guarauna; assembly: GCA_013400195.1. Taxonomy (NCBI): domain Eukaryota; kingdom Metazoa; phylum Chordata; class Aves; order Gruiformes; family Aramidae; genus Aramus; species Aramus guarauna. The sequence goes on from VXBL01003089.1 coordinate 211,437, forward strand.
GAGGCGGTTGATGAGTCATACAGCTACACAACAGAAAGAAGGAAAACAAACTGTCATAAACTGGACATTTTGTATGTCTGTGTGTATCACTGCAGGAAGAGCCTGAGAAAGGTGAAGGCACATACACAACCTCAGTCGTCTGGTATTCCTTGCCTCCAGAAAAAGTGAACTCCACTTGATTTAATTTCCCCATTTTAATGAAAGCTGATTTCCAGTTCCGTGTGGAATTGTGTGCTGCTTGCTCTCACCTCTCAGTAAGAGCAGACCAGGAGGTGGCAGCAGATACAACGAACAGAACCTGATTGTGGGCAACCAGCCAGGGACTGGAACCGACTGGGAAAGAGCAGAGGGCACCACGCGCGCTGCTGCTCCTGCTCCAGGTCGGAGCCTTTACACGAGTGAAAATACACACACACGCCTCCCTGTCTTCCCACTTCTCGAATCCTCATTGCAAACTGCCCCTTTGTGCCCCTGCTGCTCAGGATTTTGCCCTCCTCTTCACCTGCCCTGCTCAAAAACTGCTGCCCAGAGTGCAGGCACAGCTTTACTGCCGCTGGCCTTTCCTTCATGAGCACGCGGCTGCTCAAGCTTCCTTTTCCAGCGACAGCTGATTGAGCACGATGGACACGGCCGCGGGCTGCTAACAGGAGAGCAACTCCTCAAACTGAGATATTCGAGGAGGAAATGACTGGCTGTTGACCTTCTGTTTCATTCCGTTTGGGGGGGCGGGGGGCTGCTTATAAATCCTCTTGTCCACGTCACTGCTAACGTCACGCTGCCACGTGCTGTGCGCGAGCGCGATGCTCAGGCTCCTCGCCCCGCTTCCCACAGGCTCAAAGGTGGGAACGCCGCTACCCTGTCCCCTCCCTCTCAGAAAGCACGACGAGGGACTGAAAGAAAAATTAACCTCGTGCTTTTCCAGGGCCTCACCTAAACCAAAAGCCCTGCCAGGCACCACAGGAACACCTGCTTTCAAGGAACGAGAACGTCAGTCCGCCTTGTAGCTCAGCAACACAGAAGGGATTCTGCAGAAATCCTGACCGGATTACACGTTTATGTCTAGAGTCCCTCCATTCCGCTAAAAGTGATGCGCTAGTCGAGACCAGCAGTGCCAACAGTCCCTCACAGGCCATCTATGCTGGCACCGCTGCCCAGACCGTACCTTTTTCTGCAACCCATCAGGAGTGCCCATGGGAGTGATGTAGACATCTTCAGATTCAGAGTGATTAAGCTCGCATGACGAAACACTGGCCGAGTCCGTGCTTTCACCAGAGCTCCCACATGGAATAGATTTGGGTTGCTCTTTGATGGGTGTGCTATGGGCGATCACCTCGGAGCCCATAAACAGCCTGGGAGAGAAAAGAAAGCATAAAAGCCCGTAAGTGAAAGCAGAACAGAGCTGGGCTGAGCAAAGCTGTCACTTGGTTCAAAAATCTTACATATTATTTTGTTTTCCTATCTCGAGTGCCCTATTGTTTTCATTTCCTCTGTTGTTGATATGGGTTGTCAAGAGAGTTAGTTGCACACTAAGACAATACCTTCTCGACCTAGCGTAGCCGCCAGCTGCAAGGCCAAAACCAGAGCTAATGCCCCCCAAACGAGCCTCCTCCTTGTTTTGTTAATTTTATTAATTTTCAGACTCACTTGCCAGGAAATGATCGATCGTAAACCTGATGCATTTACAAACCAAGGGACACGGGGCAAGTTAGAGGCAGGAACGCGCCGAGGCCGATTCATCCCTGCTGCAAATTCTTTCACTCAATACAGGTGCCGCAGAGCCCAGTTTCTCGCTAAGAGTCTGAACAGACATGTACACAAGGAGGAGATCACAAGGAGGCGATCACAAGGAAGTGTCAATTATAGGCCCTCCCTCTCCGAAACTCATTTCTAAATGCAGGTCAAGTAAATTTAAAGGAGTGTCAAAGGAAACAAACCCGTATAATGTATAGGCCAGAGAAGCAAGGTGAATTAGATGCTATGTCAGCATGCAGTTAATGATTTAAAACCATTTAGAGAGGTGTCGCTCGCTGTTTCCAAGATGAATTACGCCAGTCTTTTCTACGGTATTAATTTGCAAACTACATTCAGAGTGCAGATGAAACGCTTCCTTAGACAAAGACCGCACAGTGCGAACAAACTCGATACGGTAAATTACAACGCTACAGCACCGAAACGCAGTCCAACACGAGAGAATAAAGCCCGTGCTCCGCAGCGACAGTTCCTACGCACGGCTTAGGCACGTGCCAAGGGGGACAGAAACGAGAGGCCACCGAGAGTTCAGGCGCTGTCACCTTCAAAGCTCACGTCCTCATAACGTATCACCGCTGACTCGGATGGGCTAATGGCAGTGCTTTCCAAACAGCTGCCTGGATTTTTTTTTTTTTGGGGGGGGCGTATTAGAACTCAAAACTCTGGATTGAAAAAGTAAATCTTATTCTTCCTCCAGACCCTAACCTGCCGTAGTGCTGACGTGACGTGAACGGCTGCTGGCTGTTCTGAGGAAACTAGGCCCAAGGACCAAGCAGGAAAGGAGAGTTCAGAGCCGATAGTGCTTTTAAATTCATCAGTTTGCCCTCAGCTCGATCATGCCGCTGCCGTGTGGGAGTCCTTCCATATCTCTTCTCCCATCAGATTCAAGTTTCTCATCACCTTTAAGATATTTTTACTTCGGTCCTTGATCTCAGCTTTCATTCCCTTCAGCTTTCCCTGAATTCCTGCTAGCGTATTGTTTCCCGCGTGTGCTTCGCTGCCTGCCTCTGTTCTCCACCCGCCTCCTGTTTGAATCTTTGCGGTATTACTCTAAATTGGACCATATCCCCATGATTTTTTTCCTTCTCTAACTTGAAGGCAGTTAGGCAGATTTGGTAATAGAAACAATGCCTTTTTGCTAACCTTAATTTTCATATTAAAATCCTGCAAGGAAGTTTTTGCATGCATATAGCAAATTAGACTAATAACAGGCCAGACTTTATCCTCATTTACTCTGTTTTGCTACTGCATTCAGGCAAGTTATTACACAATAGATACTCAATTTATAATCCAGCACTAAAATTCTTCCTTTTTCTGACACCTTAGGAAAGCTTGTTTGCTTCTAACCTCTTCCATCATTAATAACCCTCGTGACTACTTATAACAATAGAAAGGGGCAGCTTCAGACAGAAGTCTGCATTTCTGGCTGACAGTGTCTCCTTAAAGTAACGCAGTGGTCTGGATCCCCAGCCAGGTTTTGCAGCTGGTGAAACGAGTACTGCTGGTTTGATTCATTCGGGTTCGTGGTAACACACCAAACGCCCCTTGCCCCGTCCTACTCACAGGCTGAACCTCTTCACCATGCTTTTCCGCGATTTTGGCGATGTGGTGCTAGTGTCAGCAGCTGCTTCAATGTCACGTGAAAAGCTGTAACTGCAGAACAGAGGCAACTGGGTTAAATTTTACAGACAATACTACTAGTTATAGATCTCAAAGTAGCAATATTCAAGAAATGCAAGAAACCTTCGGTTATTCTCACGTCAGAAAGTTGCAACCCCACAAAGAGGAACCTAGCTCTGTCCACATATTACCGTGGCGAAAGGGACATTTCACTTCTTCGTAACAGGTTTAAAATCTAGTGCTTTTTGGGATGACATTCATCATTTTATTGAAAACAAAAATAATCAAGAAAATAATTAACATGTGAATCTTGGATAAGCAGACGTATTTTTTTTTTTACGACCACCCAGTACAACGCAGTAGGTATCTGTGATTGCACTCTTAGCACAGCAGAGTGGCGTTCAGACACCCACTGGAGATATTAAAATGCTGTAAATAAAGTCTCCTGGGTTGGCCTAGCAGCACGTGCAGTAGCACAGAACTTGGGAAAACCCACCCCAACGCCCGGGGGACATTTACCCGGTGTGAGCTCTGCATTGCCTTGGCTACCCGCTGCCCGCATCCACCAGCCCAACACTCGGTGACCGCATCTTGACATCCCTTCGGATCCTCTTCTGAGCGTGCGCCTGGCACACAGACAGCCCAGACACAACAGACTATCCTATTTCAAAGTCAAAAGCCTGATTTCCAATCTCAAAACTAAACCCTGCTAAGTGCTCAACAGGTTTTCTACAGCTGTGTAGCAGAAGGCAGATTATTTCCACTCTCCTCGAGCGGCAGCATGTGTAAGTTCCTGTAAGAGGATAGTCCAGCACTGACATAACCTTCATGCAGGTGGGTGGGAGAGTAAGAAAAACCTGCTTTGCCACATGGATGGAGAACTTACCTCTCCTCCTCAGTTAAATATTCCTGTCTCCTGAACCACTGGATGAATTTTTGGTCTGGTGTCATGCAATAGCTGTTACATGCAGATTGCAAGAGCTTAATTTGGGCAATGACTTCAAATTCCTAAGAAAATAAAAAAAAAAATCATATAAGAATTCTAATTAGAAAACACAAAAAACCCAGACTCATTCATATACTAACCACATGCAACAACAGATCCAGGACAACCCGAGTCTGACCTGAAGTTCAGTTTCAGTTGAGTGACTGTTTCAAGAACTAGTTTTTCAAACAATTAAGCCTTTTTTTCTTTTTTTTTCCCTCCAGCATCCATAATGTGCATCAAAATGCAACCATTTTATCCAAACATGCCCAAATTAGAAGACAAACACAAAGAATCATACTTGACCACAGAGCTTTTCCCAAGTACTAACTGACCTGGAATGCTGGTGCGAACCCACCCAGCAGCAGTGCTGCCGGTTGTTCCTCTAGGAGCCGGTGCAGCAAAGGGTCACAAGTTCCTCGGATCACCCTACCTGCTCCCCCCTGCGCTGGCCGGACCAGCCCCGAGAGCAGAATCATGCTCTGTACTTAGGAGGTTCTCAGGCAGCAAGCAAGGGTAATAATTAGGGTTGCTTGCGGTGAAAGCAGGGCCTCATCTTCCCCGGCTTTGCACGTTGTGCACTTGCACCAGAGGAACGTAAAATGCTCCCCTTGACAGGTGTGACCAGAACGCGCTGCTCTTCTGTAACTCCATACATACACGCTTTGCCAAATTAATTCTTAAAAACTCCTTGTGCTCGAGCGGGCCGTAGGCAGGAATGGAGCTGAGCACTCGGCACGCTTCAGAGGGCAGCTTTGCCACCGGTTTGTATGAAGCTGGACTGATGACCACAGAGAAACTCCTGTTTCTCATTATTAGTGTCCTGAGCCGTGCAGTTATACATCCAAGGCAAGTCCAAGAAGTGGTCTGCAGAGCTGGGAGCAGTTAAGGGAAGGAAATGGTTCCAGCACAGCCAAATCCAAGTTTGCTTTCAGACTCCAGAAAGGAGATTTGGCACGACTTCATTCAGACGGATGTAACCCTAGCACCTTTACTCCTACATAGCGTTCCTTATCTCTGACCAGCAAGGATCAGGCAGAAAGGAAAGACTGATACCATTTATTTCTCAGTCCGGTGTGCCTAGTTCCCTCTCTGCAGCCTTTTACCTCCAAATAGTTTACTGCAGCAGAAGGCAGATGTTTACAAACTGGAAAGCAAAGGTCTCATGCCACCAGGTCTGGTTTACTCAACACGTAGGACATACGCGTCACGTACTCCCACGTACACCAAGTGGAGGGAATGCACATGCCCTGGACGCAAATCTCATGGAAGTAAGTGGCCTGCAGCTCCTGGTCCCCTGCTGCGCACACCTGAAGAGTGGGTTCTCTTCCTACGCCACCCCGCACAGGCTGGCAGAGGCTTACAGCGTTTCGGGGATCTTTCTCACCAGCTTGCATTAAAGTTGGCGGCTGCTGTATGTGCCTGAGCAAAGACAAGTGGCCTCGCCAAGAGAACGCTCTAAAAGAGGGCATCAGTAAACTAAATAGCACAGAAAAGTCAACTCACCCTTCTCCTCTTCTCAAAATTTATCAGGCCACCCTGTTGGAAGGAAAGAGAAGGGATCAGAGTAGAAGAGCATATGCTCAGTCGAATTTAATGACAAACAGGATGAAGTAAGCAAAGCTAATGTAAAGCACAGACCTGCCTTGAGCAAGGACCTTTTAAAAATACCTGTTTCCCGGTCTGGTAAAAACCCCAGCACTCATTTATCTGACTCTCTAAAGGATATCTGTCCTCATGGCCCAAATGGCAACCTGCCCAAGAAGAAAAGCCCAGAACAAGAATGCTCATAAAAGCCCTGTCGAGATCAGGGCTGAAGAAGGCGAGCAGGATTTTGCATGCAAGAACCAAACTTGGCTTTTGCCTGTCCTGTGAGTTCAGCAGCGTTCTCAGCGACTTTCAGAAACACCAGCTGACCACAAAGCATGCAGGGAAGGAAAACTGCCCAAAAGAAAATGGATATATAACAACCTCAGTGCTGTTTCGCAAAACAAATAGCCACCAAACCAACCAGCAACCATTACCAGCCCAGGGAGAAGCATCGCTGCCCACTCGTATCGTAAATACCAGCCCAGCGCAGCGAAGGCTGAGGCCTGCAGGATGGTTCCTCAAGCGTCTGCTCTAATGCGGCCAATTTTCAAAGGTGTTTGAAAAACTTTGAAGCAAACGCCTTTGAAAACTGGCCCCGGATTCAGTCTCTGTTAAATGACCAGGCTCTGTTGCAATCCCTTTTCCCTTCCTATGCTAGGTTGGGTCCCTCTGCTTGTTCAGCAAAAGAGAAATAAAAATAATAATAAAAAAAAGCAAAACCCAAGTCTTTAGGGCAAAGACGCGTCTGAGTCAGTATTGAAGCACGTCAGTGATCAGTCTGAAGAGCTGAATTTGCGATTCTGTGTATTTTACCAATTATTCACAGAAATCTTTACACCTAAAACATCATTTTCAGAAAAATAAAACAGAGCAAAGGAAAGCCTGCTTTCTTCACATTTTCTAACCTAAGAAAACAAGACAAAAATACAGTGCTAAGCTTGTCCCTTGAGATAACTGCACTCAAATTCACACAAGATTCTTGTTGCTAATAAAACCAGTAGAAGATAGGGGAACAAACACGCCCAGTGCCAGGGAAGGCAGGGAGGATATTGAAGATTGAAAAAATTGCCCCAAATTACCTCAATGTAGTCCTGATGGGCAGTGTCAAGCATGATGAGATCAGTGAGGAAGGTACCAAGATAAGGCACCGTGCCTTGCATTACTCCCTGCAAGTGATCAGAGCAACGTTGGATTAATTAACTGGGAAATGGCAGTAATTAGAATGCTAAATGGTAATAATTAGAATGCTAGAATACTCCTGAGTAAGAAAATGAAATAAAAGTAGGCTGCTTAACCAAGCAGTGGTCTTACAAATTACGTTTTCTTTCATTACATCATCCTCAGTATCTAATCTAGAATTTAAATCACACTTTAATGAGAGCGGGATGCGCTCTCAGATATTGCCGAGTGGGTTTCTGTTACAGTATCGCCACCGTACACGGATTTCTAACCGTGGGTCACCAGGAAACCTGCTTGTGGAAGCAGCATTGGGCCCCGGGGACAGGGTCCGTGGGTTACCTGCTACGGGAGAAGGGGCTGGGGCATGGTGCTGGCTGGCCTGTCTAAGCAGCTTCTCTGCTTCATTCCAGAGGATTTTTACTTAATGATGTTGTTATACCATGTGACAGTCAAGTCAAATCAAGTCACAGGTTTTTTTTTCCCCCCAAGTCACCATTTTCCCCAGCCATTCACTGCATTTTAATAGTAAGTACTCCAATTTTAAACTTTCTAGACTGCTAGCACTTGTAGAGTTCAGGCTGCTGCTACGCTTGCGAAGAAAATGCTTGTTTCTGCCATCCCAAAGGATCTGTATTTTTTCCAGTCGAACAAATAGACAAACAAAAAAATCATATTCAGCGTTTTTGCCTCCCTATCCCAGATTTCTCCCCCTCTGTCCTTTTAAATCTTTGCCAACTTTGAGACAAAAGCCATTTTCACCAGCAGACTGGAAACCGGACACATTTTACAAAGCAATCTCTGTAGGAGTCTGTGCAATTTTCAAGCGGGTATGTCAGAAGCTTCATGAGCCTGTTTAAAAGTAAATGAGATTTCTGCTCTGGCCAGAGCTCATTTTCTTTATCGCAAGAATTCCAGGATTTACATCAGATATTTTACTGCATGAAAACTGAGTGGCTTTCCCCATATTGCTGTCTAAAGGGTAACAAGAGTAGTTAATGGAGTTCTCGTAGGACAGAAACGAGACAGGTGAAAAGGCTGAACGCCTCTTTATAGTCATCAATCATTTCTTACCCTTTTATATGACAGGTTTAGTAAATTTCTGGAAGACTTAAAACTAAGGCCAAGCCCTCGGCTCAGCATCCATCCCCAACAGCTGGCTGGGGTGTGAAGCAAATGCAAGCGGGAACGGGAGCAGCGAGGCCCTACACCCAGTTATCCCCTCGTGGGGGACGGGGGGAAGACCGGCACCAGGGAACGGAACGTGGCCCCTGCGTCCAGCCACCGGATCCTGAAATCAGATCACTCCACGCACTAGCTGCGCCGATGCTTTGCATATCCGTTTCCTCCAGCCTTGCAGTACGCAGGCGGGTGTCGCTGGCGTGAAAGGACAGCTGAGTCGTGCTAAAAACCAGAGCTGTTACCGCTCGGCGAGGGCCATACAGCTTGAGCTGGGTGCAGCACGAATCCCACTTTGTAACTGCTTACGTATAGAGATGTAAGCATGCGTGGCATCGTCTTCATACATACGCACGCGATACACACACACACACACAGAGTATTACCTGCTTACCACAATCCACAGCGTAAGGGAAATGCGTGTATTTACAGGGAGAAATGTTCTGACTGCACATTCTACCTAAACCTTTCGGTTCAGTTCCTCTGCACCAGCTAATCAATAGCATCGATGTGAGTGTTTGGCTCGACAGAGGGCACGTTCAAGAGCATTACCTACTGCCCACTCGCTCTGGCAAATCCCTTTCCAGGTTTTGCTTCTTAGATAATTCACCAATTAACGTTAATCATGTTACCAGTTCAAAAAGGGTCGGAAAAGGACCCCGAACACACCATATCTTTTTGAAGTTGCAGTCGTCTCTGTGTCCTTTTCTGATTTTCCTTCACACTGCTGTCCAGATTCGCAAATTTGGATGTTCCTTCCTGTAAAGGAATTAAAAGGTAATTAATGGAGGAGCTAAGTGGTAAGCTGGCAATGACCTTTGTGTAAAATAATTGTAAATACACTTAACCGGGCAAGCCAGGCCAGCAGAAAGATTTGCTGTGCAGGTACATGCATGTATACGTCCACGTGCTAATTTTCTGGGACTCCGATTGGGAATTTTGGACAAAATCCCACAAAATGACTGTAAGGGAATTTTTCTGCAAAATAGCTCTACTCCAGCCAAAGCTAAGTGCTGCTGAAAATCTCCTGAGAGTTTAAATCCGAGAAGCTTAGATATACTTCAGGTGCCCAGATGCTTCTCTGAACTCTATCCTGACACTCTTGACCTCAGGATTTCTGTTTAATTTCCTAATCAGGAGTGCTACGAGTAAACATCTCTATTTTATGTAACGCTTTAGTGTTTTTCTTATGCCGCAAAACAGAGATCCAGCAACTGCCCTCTGCGGCTTATTGACTAATCCAAAACCACACAGGAAATGGAAGCCAAAGGTTTTCATCTCCACAATTCAAGCTTTCCTATGAATGGATGAGCGATTTCACAACGGATCTGTAGCCTTCATTTCCCTGGATGCAGACGGGATGCTGGGAGTTACTGTTATTTTTTTCCAGTGGCCGGATAGATGGAGCATGAATCATTATCAGTATCTTTTCAAGAGATTTGTAAAGATCCTCTCATTACAATGTTTACTTCTCAGTCACAGCGAATGAATGCCTCACTCAAATTCTGTATTTCCTTCCTCAGCTAAAAACCAGGAGCAAGCGAAAAAGAAGTGGTGTCTCAACGTCTTCAAGATACCGAAAGGTAACCTCGAGATTGTCTAACCGCAGCCAGCGGCCGGCACAGAAGCTACAACTGCAGCTTGCAGCAGAGCTCTTCTTTGGGGAGGAGAGGACACAGTGCTCCCTCTCCGTGCTGGCCAATCTGATTCATACGGCATTTTCTCCACTCGACGCTTAAATTTTCAGGATGGATAGGCAAGGTCAATCACGGCTTCCCTCGAGAGGCTATTTATAGGCAAATAAAACAAAGGCTTTAAGGAGTCAGTGGACATTAACTCTCCGATCAATACAAAACGGTCCAAGAGGAGAAGTAGGACAGAGGTTCTAGCTATTCTGTGGAATTTTCTTCTCCTCTCACTGCTTTCAAAATGTTTTGTAAATCTACTTACAGCAGCTGGAGAGAGTGATTTGTTGGGAGCCAGAAGGTCTGGGCTCGGATTGAGTTGTTGTTTTGTGGTTTTAATCGTTAGTTAAATAAGCTATTCTGAACACACATTTTCCCTCGACGCTTATTATTGTCTCACCTGCTCTAAAAGTTAGCTACAGATGTCGATAAATGGATGATAAAACAGACCGACAGGTTTGAATGTGCTCACCCATCGTTCCTGAGCAAAACACAGCGCTTCAGATACCAAGGCGAGGGGTAAGGTACAAACGCCAGACAGACCGGAGAGAATTGCCAAAACCTAAACTGGTTAGCCAGTTTACAGACACTTTATGTAAACAGAAAAAACTGCCACAAACATTCCTTAGTTTCTGCAGAACATAACCCTTCCCTCTATTCTTCCTCGCTCCTTTCAAGCTCCTAAGCTTGTTGGGGTTCGCCCAGGAGAGCGCACAAGTCAAACTGTTTCAGACAGAGCCCGCTTTGTTGTCCATCTGGCCACACACAGAGCAGGAAGCCTGTTCCTTCGAAATTCCCAGCCCTGTTTTCTAGTTCCAAGAAAGGTACGGGATAGTTGGATAAACATCTTGGTTTAATTCCTCAGCTGAAGCTAAGTGGCATTGTTCCAATGAAGTCAGAAGCGCTACAGTGGTGCGACCTAGTCAAGAATCTCATTTGGAGCTGCTCTGCACTCACCGGTGCAAACCTGAGGGTGCACAAGCTGGCAGTTCCACCTCCCCGTGCAGAGCAGCATAAAGCCAAAGTGCTAATTTGTCCCTCATCTCAGGGAAATGACACTGTGCAGCACCTCTTCACGCTGGTTGTGGCTCCAGCACTATCCCAGACACAGCGCACACAGTTCTTCTTGAGGTAGACATCACCATGCCCAAGGGAGCATCACCAGTGTCGAGGCTAAGGCTAGCGTAGGTTCTTTCAGGAACAATGAAGTCACCTCTGATCCCCGCAGAAAAAGCCCAAGTTTTACAGACCTGTCTTCCCTGAAGCACCGCATATGGTGGTTCAGGGAGAGATGAGCTTTGGCGGCTGGTTAGAAAAAGCTTTGATCACGAGTCTTGCAACTCAAGCCAATTCTCACCTTCATTAGCAGCTCCCTGCTTGTCAAGTAATTGTCATGGTCTGAGAAGATATCAGACAGCTCTTCGAACATCAGCATTATGTCCCTGTACAGGAAAAGAGAAAATCATTTAGGTTATTAGTAAGCACTCTAAATCAGATCAGATGACTATTGTTTTTTCTTCCCATGAATTGTTAGCAGTTGGGAGTATGCAAGGTAACACCACCAAACTGCATCCAATGAGAGGCTGCACATCTACTAGGAACCTTCCTGGGATCTTCTGGTGCTCCCAGTAAGGTCAGGCTTTATTTGACAGCATCACAACGAAACGCCATAGGTACGAAAACCCTGCTCAGGTGTGTGAACACACTGAGGGGTATGTGATTTTTGTAAGAAAGTGGATAACTGTGTACAAAGGAACAGAACAATAGCTGTGAGAGGTATCCCGAGTACTTCATTTTTGCTCTGTTCCATGCACTCGGGAAAGCTAGAAGCATTTAAGCACACAAATCCCTTTCTGTTGCCCAACACTATGAACACAAGACGGCAATATTTTGATTGGGAACAGGAACACAGGGCAGCCGAAGGAAAGACCCACCTCTCTCTAGGGGAAATGCAGACATGTAGTGTGTGGCAGAGTCACGCTTTTCTTTGTTTCTCAAAGGCAAAGGAAAGAAATCTGTTCTTCCCAAGCTGAACAAGCAGAACACCATCTTTCCTACACAGAGATTCCTGGTGTCTGTTTGGCCAATTGCACAAAAAGGTATTCCTCTGTAAGAAGCGTTGTCTTCAACGCAGATTTGGATTTTGTAGTTTGGGGATGTATTTTAAGGAAACGTCAGGACCAGGAGAGGATTAGTGAGGGTTTGTAGCAACCTAGACCTCCTCCAACTTCATGGAAGAGAAGACAACAGGCAAGTATCATGGTGCCCTTTTTCTGACCTTCTGAGAGCGCTGTGCATGAGCTGGGTGAGTAGCCAGCCCCATCATTTTTCAAAATAGGTTGTGGAAGATCCTATATGCTGTAAAGGACAGAAGAGACCCACTATCCCTGAGGACAGGCTGTCCCCTTAATATGAGAGAGGAGCTCACAGCAGACCCAAAAAGGGGTCTGAGCATCACAGGAATGAAATGTTCTTCTAAGAGAAGAGATGTCCACGAAGGAGCAGAATAGGAAGAGGGAGAAGAACAAGGTTAAAAGAAAGAGCACTGAGCTTTTTGCCTTTGTTTGAGGCTAGCCTGAGGAGCAGAGGGGGAAGCTTACTTTGAAACATACGCCCAGGTCTTCTTCAGCCGATAGATGGAGTTGGACTGCAGTGCTGAAATGATGGCCCTCAAGGAGGAAAAATTCTTCAGGATCCTACATTCCTGCGAAAGGAGCGGTTAGAAATACAGGAGCGTTAAATGTCAGCATTACGAATATGCTAGCGCTCTTCTGTTTGACCGGTGTCATGCTTGCTACACGTTCTCACTGCTAAGCAGACAGCTGTACAAATATTGAGCATCAAAAATATCACTCCCCCTTTCAGCCACCGGACACTTTATGGGCTTTGGCACTTAGATTTTGTTTTCCTCACTTTCATGTATTTGTGGTGATGTTGCAGTGTTACAGCTTCCAGTTCTCCTAGTAAAAATAAAAGCGGAACTGAGTCCATGAAGCCAGGCTAAAAGCACAAACGTTACACTTCTTAAAAAGTTCTTTATAGTTACCGATCCTTTTTACCCTTTAGGGGAAACACCAGGCTTTGCCTCTTTGTATGTGGTATTTAAAATGTAAACCCTCAATCATCTAAGTGTCAATTAAAAATAAAGACATGCAAAGGAATAACCTGTTATTCAGGTATGTGCACACTTTTAAAGAGAAAAACCTTCCCAGCTTTTCCAGAGGTGGAATCAAATCCTAACAGAGAGACTCATTCATAAACATTTCTCACGCAGCTTCTCTGTGGCAAAAGCTTTGATGGAAAAGGCCACTGAAAAACTTAATTCTCAAAAAAAACCCCTCACAGATTCCTAGTAAAGCAGATGGAAGCAAGGAGAGGAGGGGAGGTCTTCAAGGAACGATCCGTTGGTGGCTCACGAACTAGAGCACAGGCACCACAGACTTAAACTCTTGCAAATAGGAGCTCTGACAACCAGGTGTCTGTACACAATCGAAGCAGACAAAACACATGCCAATTTGACTGTTGCATGTAAATGAGAATGTATTCAAACTACAATTCCACTTCTGCAAATTTTTATGGGGCTGATTATTACACTAATAACGCTGATTATGTAAAGGATCCTTACAGTGAAAATAGACGTAATTTATTTCCTTTGTTGGACTCAAACGTAAAGCAACCTTAGCATAAACAAAAGTCAGACCTTAATATATTATCAGCCACTTTGTTCATGAGTTGCATTAAAATTGACTGAACGACTAAGGGAAGTGTATTTACTCCCGTTTATTTACCTAAAAATAAACAAGTAAATCTGTGCAACTTAGGCTACGTTTAACAACGTATGGCTTAAGACGACTGCACGTGGAGCAGGTTAGCAGGGAGGCTAGATAAAGACCAAGTTCAAGATCATGCGGTAGGGCACACAAGACCTCAGAGCTATTTTTGCATGGTTTGGGGCCAAAGAAGCCACCTAACAGCTCTTCTTCACAGACTGATACATTTGAGAGGAAGATCCTTCTTTCTTTATGTTCAACTTGAATTTCAGGCTGAGGAGGACATAGATTAAGAGGTACAAATTCTTAGCATTTCTTTTTTTTTTTTTTTTTCCAAATACAACAGCAGTTTGGACTGGAAGATCCTGTTTGCACGTTGCATAATTTAAAGCACATTAGGAATTTAATATTGGATTTTGTGTTCTCAATGATTTAACTGACTGCAGACTAAACTTCAGCAAGCTTTCATTTGTATATAAGAAGAATTTTTCAGGCTGCTTTGAATAACTTTGTTTCCTACTGTGTCCTTCACAAGGGGAAAACCAGAAAGAATCCTGGGCAGAAGCAACTTTGATTTTTAAAAAAATTAGCATAACAGGATATTAATGATTTCATTTTTACTTTTTATTTTGAAAGAAAATATTGTGTGAGTGAAATTGGCTGCTCCTGCTCAGGAACCTTAGATCTAGGTGGAGCAGAGAGGGCTGGCAGTTAGAAAAAGTATTCAGTTTATCTTGTAGACCAAGAAACTGGATCCAAGAGTCATGAAGAGATAACAAACATGGAACTCCACGCTGCTAAGCTACAGAGTTAGCTGTCAATGAATAACTGCACTTTAATGAGTGGATTATTTTCTAATTCAGGCATTTAACTATTCAAAACACTCATTTGCATGCACCAAGCAAGCAACTTTCTTCAGAAGTGGGCGGCTAAGTATATATGCAACTAGCTGTTCTACATGTGCAATTATTTTGCAGAGCGTGCACATGCATTTTTCATGTGCTTAGCTAAGACTGGAGTATTTAATTATGCGTATAAATTAAGTAAAGGGAGAAGCACTGAATCAACAGAGGTGGAGAACAAAGTTCTCCATCCCCAGAACAAGTACGATGAGCATGGTGCCCATCCCTGCTTCCCCGAGCCTCCGTGCTGAGCTGCTCCATGCTTGCTCGCCCAGACCAGTCTGCCCCATAAGGGGGCTGGTTCCCTCTGCAACTTAACGATCCGTGCACAGAAAACAGGCATCCAACCTCCCAAGCCATTCACGCGGGCTATAGAGCAGCCATCAGATGATAACAAAAACCGAGTCGGCGGCAGTGCCTGAAGAGAGGTGAAAGCCTGTTTCCCCATACCAGTTTCCTGCAGCATGCGGTTGCCAGAGCTGAGGTGCCAGGACTAACAATACCGCCTCTGGAAGCACAGAAGTGCATTGTCAAGGTTGGAAAGCCTCTGTTTGGCTGGAGTGTTTTTTGTTTTTTTTTTTTTTTTACGACTGCTTATTTTGTATAGCTCGGAAAGAATCCATGGGATTCTTAAAACAAAAGTCAACAGGCAGCCGTACGAAAGCATTTGAAATGTTCTTTTCAAAAGAGAGATCTAGTTTGCTGCCCAGTGCTCTGAGGGGAGTTAAAAAGGTTACAGTAAAATATTAAAGATAAAATCTAAGAAATTAGCAAACTAGAGTTACGTAAAGAAGGCACGCAAAACCCTTTCGCAAAAAGATTAAGAAACGCATAATCTGCTACAAGACAAAGGAATTAAGGCAGAGAGTAAAAACACGTTAGAGAATCACGTGAGACAATGATACAGCAGAAAGGTAAGAGGAGGAGGAGGAGATCGGTACCATATTGCAACTCTACCTATTTTTTCTGGTCACTGCTCGCACCTCTCGCCTCCTCTAAACCTAGCTGCTTTGTATACCTGATGTAAACTGAGTAACTCAGTAGGCAAATGAGTTTTCAGCCTCAAGAATTTTTCAAAACAAAAGAGTACAAACAATAATTTCATTTTTTCCGTGTTAGAGAGGCTTCCTAGAAATTAGCTTTGTCTGCGTTTACTTACAACCTTGTATTTACTTTACTTTCACACATACACAGGTATATAAACGTGTGGAAACGCTAATAGTTTTGCTGTCTTCCACCATACCCGATTTCAGCTCTCACGGATTTCACCTGATGCTCGCTGACCGAACGTGAACGGCCGAAGGCAGGTGAAGCACAAAGCTCAGTCTGACTGTGCCGCTGCCTGCGCCACTGCCCGTCCTAATCCGTTCTTGTTGACCCTGCCTCTGAAAACAAGTCTAACCTTTGGATGATATCAGCCATCACTTCTTTCACTGATACGAGCAGTGTTTTCTTCCTAGGGAAGTGAACTGGTTGAATTTATACCTGTCTTACCATAAAGGTTACATGTATATGTGTATGGCACTCCCCATCTGCAAGACGCAGTATCTGCCTCAACCCTGTTTCCATGGTGGGGAAGGAACTAAGGAGAGGAAGGGCAATAATCATCTGCTATTACAAAGAAATTCAGTCAAAACCAGAAAGAATTAGAGCTAAGATGTTCACTGGCCTGGGACCAACGCATACACCCCCCTTCTCCCCTCCCAACTCCAAGGCACCCGCGCAAGGAACATGAAACAGTCTAGAATAAATGCTTTACATGTGCAATATGAATCCACTTCTCAATGATCTTGGCTCTTTGCTGTGTTTTGAGTTCTTTGTTCTTCAGGATAGTGCTGACAACACATTTGGTAACAGCATTGAACTGAGAGATGGTGGCTCTGATGGTAGGTGCCAGGTGCTTGTATTCTTTCTTATCTCTTTGAGACCAGATGCATCCCAAGCAGTGGTAGGGCACAACTTTCTTGAAGAGCATCTGGAGTGAAATAGAGGTGTCTAAGTCAGCAGGATTCTGCTAGATCTCTATTGTCCACAAAAAGAAATGCATGTTCACAGTACAAATTGGATCTAAATCTAACATGGTATTAAAAGGTAAATATTTGTTTTCTCTTAGTTTAAAGTATACACTTTGGCATACTCTTTATAGGCGTGATGCCCTAGAAGAACTGTCAGCTAAACAGTCCTGGGAGAATAAGAGACACCTTTGTATCAGTTGCAGAACCAAAGGGAAAATTTTTTATATATTGCTATTTTGAGGGAGGTGGATACTGACAAACCAAGTGAGAGCACTGCCATTAAGAGTATGTATACATCTTTAGGCTAGGTAGCAATGTAGTCAAAATGTGCTAATTCTCAGGTGTCAAATATTACACTTTGCAAAAAAGGCTACACAGTGCACAATCATACTTTAAAAAAAACAAAACAAAACAAACAAAAAACAACAAAAACAACAACAACAACAAAAAAAACCCGAAGGAAAAAACAAACAAACAAACAATGAACAAAAGTTTGGACAACCAAGTGGAGCTGGGTTCTGTGTCCCAACAACAGACCTGTTCTGGAACACTACACTTATATTGACATAACTTTAAAAAGAAAAAAAGAACATATATATATTTTAGAAGCCCAGCACTATTTCCCCTAGCATTTCAAGCAGTACATATACTCTACATACAGCATCCATGTATGTCAGCTGTTCTGCCACTAGGTCTTCTTGGAAAGAAGATAATTCATCTGGAATGTTGATCTCCAGTTCCTCTTCATCAAACACATTACAGGGGGAGGTGATAGGGAACCCATCTGTCCAGGGTGGAAAACACGACTTAGTAAATTTATACAGCAAAGAGTGAATCAAAGCAGATGTTTGTTTAGTTTAAAACATCACTGTATATTTATAATAGAATGCCCAAAGGGTCCTGCCTGAGGTAATGGCCCCACTGTGCTGCATATTTTAGTTAGAAAGACGACAAGCAGAAGATTAAATTGGCAAAGAAAAGGTGGAAGAAAAAGAGTTAGAATTGAGCTGTTCAGGGGCTCTTAGCTGAGAGGTGCCTTAATCCATTCACTAACCATTCTTCTGGAAGAAAAAATACCACCACCACCCCCAGCAAAAATTCTTCATTAACATTGCAGAATTTTGTTAATCCACTTTCCAGTAATTATGCATTTTATAATGGGGGGGGGAGAGAGATCAAACTGCAAAGGGACGAGACTGCAATTATACTCCCAAAATATTGCATTAGGAATACTCTTATATCCAGATTTCATCTCCCAGGTGTGGAAATGAAAGGAGGTATCAGATTTTCTTGGTGCCATTTGTGCCTTCACAGGGCTACGTGGACTATATTGAAAAGACTTTATTTCAGCATGCCTCACCTTCCCTCTCCGGGAATTTTTCCCGGAAAAGGCAATACGGTGAGCACCTATAGCACTGAGCTGAACGCTGCTTCTAAATTTGCACTGGGCAGCAGTGAGGAGGTGAGAGAGAAGAGGTCTCCTCCTCCAGGGACCCGATCCAGCGCAGAAGGGATCTCCCAGATGCTCCCATGTCACCTTTTGGCTCCCTCAGGTTGGGAACAAAGCCACATGAAAACCCAAAGAAACGCGCCCTTGTTTCCCATGGTACAGGAGGAAGTCAAACAGAAAAAGCCCTGAAAATAAATCCTCTTCCTAATCCCTTTTACTATAAGGCAACAGTAACTCCAAAAGAAGGGAGAAAAATAATAAAAAGACTTGTTGAAGACTAACAACAAAAGTATGAGTTTACTACTCGGGAGATTTCGTTAACAAAAGCAAGCAGCGCGTTTCAGAGCGTGTGATGCAATACTTCATATCCGACTACAGCAGAACAGACATTAAAGCAACAAAAGGAGATAAAGCGATACTTCATCATTGTTTTTCAAAATACTTCGTTCTTCCTTTCTTCATTAACTAGCAACGTCTAATCATCAACGTAAACCGCTACAATTTTGATGTAACAAATTATAACCACAGGCTGCATCCAGATTTCCATCTGTACATTCCAATTGTACAATTTATTGACAGAGCTAAATGCGATAAATGGAGGCCTCTGTTCACGCTTTATTTTTCCGTGGCTGTTTTGTAACAGCATAATTAAATGGATTTCTGCTGAACTGATACAAGATTCACACTTTTTTCCCCCCCTCTCTTTTTGGCTATGTAACTCCTCGTTTTCCTTTCAGTTCTTGAAATTCAACCGAAAAATCCTCATCACTGAGTTGTAACCCTACTCAAAACCTCACCGCGCCCTTTAAATCAGGTCCTGGAGTATAATCTAAGATTTTCCTTTTCTTTTTTTTTTCATGCCTCTTTTTCTCCTTTCTCTCTCACCTTCATAAATGCGTAACCAGTCTTCTCCCTACTCCCCAAGGAGCTGGAATCCTCTTGTACTCAAGTATCTCGTCATCTTCAAATCGCTCTGACCCATTTAGCCCTCTCAAAGCCCAACTGCCCTCGACGTCGGTGAGAGCAACCACGCGCCCCTTCTGAATTTGCAGTTGCTGACTCACCTTGCTTTTTATTGCTCGAGCTGCAAGAATTGAGGCCAGGAACAGCTTTTATTATCTATGTGTTTGGTGCTACAATCTAATCTGCTGGCCTGGCTGATGGCAGCGCTGAATGGAGGTCTGATTACACAAATCTGTGGCACTAAGACCGAAATTTGTAAATTCATAGCATGGTGCGAATGCTTTAGAACAATAACTATCAGCAAGGCTTGGTTGCAGACAATGCATTAAGAGCTTTGAAACAAATCTCTGAGATGAACAAAGGTGGAGCTCTGATAAAGTAACACCTCTCAACCTCTTCTCTGCAGAGCCTGCAGGTGAATTGTGTTCTCCTCCTCCTCTGATTTTATTTTAATTAACAGCCTCTATTCTGCCCCAATTAGAAAAATGTTATCATTCAAACTGACCCATCTGTAACTCAGAAAAGGACCCTTTCAACTGTTACTTGAGGAAACAAATGCAGAAGCAGAGCTCCTGGGAACTTCTGCTGGCTTTGAACAAATACAGCTCTTGTGTGCTTTCTTTGACCTCTGGGAACCAAACCCGGGAGAGGACATCAATGGGCACGTATTAGCAATCCTGCTCCCTTACCTGTCTTCAGTAAGGAAACCGCCTGGGCTCTGTGTGGCATGCCTTTTCATGCGTGTGTTAACGACCGAGTTAATTGGGCATTTCACAATATTGTGCATTGACATGGTATTTCTGGAACATCCGGCAGATAGGATTTTTAGGGGATGAAATTTTCTTTTTCCCCCGTCATTTCCTTTAGTACATGAATTATTTCCTCTCGCCCCTCTACCCAAGCTGGAAGTCGATCCTAGTTCTCATTCACACACTACGGGAGCTCCCATAACTTTTCAGCTCATGCCGCAGGAAGCTTTCGGACCAGGATAAGGGCATGTGTCAGGCTTGACGCGGCACACAGCACGGTTGTGTTACTACAGTTCACTATTGTCTCAGTAGATTGTGACCCCCAATAACGTAAGTTTTTCCTCTGTCCTTGAATACCAGCAGCCGGCCACTCAAATAGGAAAAAACAGCCACAGCCGCTTCCTTTGACATGACGGTAACTAGGAAGAAAAGCTTCATGACAACAAGGCTTCTGACTCAAGCTGCATTTTGTCACAGCTCTGTATTTTGCTTTTTGTCGGTTCGGGCTTTTCTGAGGGGGGTTGTTGAAATGAGAAGACCAGCTAAAG
This sequence comes from Aramus guarauna, assembly GCA_013400195.1. Classification (NCBI taxonomy): domain Eukaryota; kingdom Metazoa; phylum Chordata; class Aves; order Gruiformes; family Aramidae; genus Aramus; species Aramus guarauna. Next base: position 231,818 of record VXBL01003089.1, read on the forward strand.
AGCAGCTGGGTGTTTTAATTCAATGACATGGGAAGTCTGCTGACAATTAACCACTTAGTTTGCTGCAGCAATCTCAAAGCTTTGGCTAAATATTAGAGAAGTGCTGGATTTCCCAATCCACCCCAGAACCAACAGGCATAGGCGCCTACACTGCATGACTATTTCATCCTGCACAGGACCTCCAGCCTCATAGGGAGATTATTTGTTTGTTTTTTTTAAAAAGTAACACGAAAAAAGCCACTGGTGAGCCTCACAATATTGTGATGAGAGTTGATAAACGTATTCCACATAAATCCCTGTGGTACCGTATGGTCTGGGAGAACAGAAAGACAGAAGGAATAACAACTTACCATCGTTTTCAACTTCTTGGTTCTGGAACTGCTCCAAGAGGTTCTGCGCCCTCCTCTCCGGGTCAGAGCCGGGTATATTCTTCTTCAGGTAATCCAGCAACTTCAGCAAACACAGGTAGTCGGGTGGCTCTCTGAAATCCTCAGAGCACTGATCGAGCCAGGCTCGTAAGATTGATGCTATTGCACTAAGAGGAAATACACAGAGAACACACTGGCTGTATACAGCGTGTATTGATGCAATCACGTGTATTTGTATCTAATATAAAAACACGGAGACATTCATACCCCACGTGAAGGCAGTATGAACACTTTTTTGAACAAGGAATTTAATTTGTACTTTTTATGCATGGAATCTTAAGATATCACTCGGATTTTGCCAGGGACTTCAGTGAAGTTGCTCGTGATTTGCACTCCTACAAGTCGAGTACAACTAAAGCCCCCAAATGCAAACTAATAAAGAATCAAATCCATTTAAGGTATATTGAGACCCTTCTATTACATTCAAGATATCAAACAATGATAGATAAAGCAATTAATATAACAGAATAGACTATTTCAGTTGGAACGGACCTACAATGACTACAGGCTTTTTGTTGCGACATCATTTGTACCCACGTGAAAGAGCAGACATGGATAGCAGTCTGAAGGTTGAACTAGGCTCTTTGGTCTTCTGGTGACATCCCTAATTCGGGCCCCAGGGAGGCAGCAAACTTCCCTGAAAAGAAGGTCAAGTCTGCAACAGGTGCAGAGGGAATCACCAATAAGCGTAACTCGCCGTTGCTTCTTCTCGGTGCTGGCCTTAATGCAGGCCTGGTTGCAAGGGGTTGGTCCCTCCGGCCTTGGCAAGACTGCGCAGGTTCCTCCTCTTTCTCATTATGTACTTCATCTACTGTACCCAGGGCCTCGTACGTGTTCTGTAAGGGTATCTCAGAGGGTAAGGAGGAGTTTCTCTTCCTGCTTCGTGCTGTAACTTTCTTCCACCCCTCCTTATCCCTTTTGACACCGCCTTCCTCCTGGCACAAAGCAGATCCAGGACTCGCCTCCATAGTGGCCATGCTGAGTTGGCTTCTACGCATCAGAGATGGCAGAGTACGGCTCCATTGATCAGTCTCCCTCTCAGACTCTAAAATACTCCTCAGTCTGCCCACCTCCTCCTGCACCTCAGCCACCAAGCAGAGCAGTTCCTCGATCTGGTCACACCTCCCGCAGCCTTGCTTGCAATCCCTTTCCACCTCGAGGAATACCCCTTCATAGATCCCACCGCTCAAAACCTGGGTGGCGGCATGCTCGAGAGGGAGCTCGGTCTATGTGGCTGCCTTGGTTCTACCAGGTGCTAGAAGCTCAGGAGAAGCAGAGGACACGGCATTTTGCTGGCCAGTCACCATGCTGCCACACGCTTGCCCTCCGGGAAACGTATAAGCTCCGGCATCTATTGCCATCGGCTGCGCTGATTGTTTCAGCCTCTTTCAATCCCCCACGTTGCCTCTGTTCGACCACCCGTATTCCTCACGTGTCCCACCACTGCTCCCTGCTGCCACCGCCACTGCTCCTCGCGCTGCTCCGGCGTCCCTTGCAATCAATAAAAATAGAAATACCCCTCTCCCAAGTATATAAGGCCAGTACCTCAGCTAAAAACAAATTATTTTCTACCACTGGCATTTAGTTACGATCCTGCTTCCCCATATTGCACCATTTATCAAGCTAGCAAAGCCAGACTTGCAAATTACCTGGGAGTTATATCTTTGTTTAATCAGCTGAAGTACCTTTGCTTAGCCGTACCGTGACCACGTTTGAGTGACTACCCAACACTATGCACACAATCAAAAGCAGAACATAATTTCTTAAGTCCCTCTTGTGCCAGTGGGAAAAGCTGTGGCCCGGCGAGGCTGCAATGTTTGCTCCGTTACCGCTCCCTGGGATGATGTGGGAAAATAGCAGGGAGGAAACAAGGTATTTGTGACGCCTTCAGGGTAGCAGCTTCCCAGTGGAAGTGCTAAATCAAACGCTTCCTTTGGTGCCCTTCCTCTCAGCAATCGCTGCTGGCGAGTCTGGGGACCAAACCGAAGCTCCGTATTCCTCCACGCCGTACCATTCATCATCTGCTCTCTTAGCAGAAAGACTGCCCCTTCATGAAACCTTGGGTTCTCCGAAAAAGCAGTCCAAGCCTGAATCTGACCCCCCGTGAGCACGCAGTTCGTGAGATTGCCTCATCCGTGAGGATAAAACCCTCATCACGACACGTGCAGCACTACGCTGCCACCGCCCAGTGTGAAGATAGCCGAACCCAGCAGACCGATCGGTCTTGCTAATCGTAGGATGAAATGCGTAACAAAAACAGATCAGCAGGATCTGGATTTCACCCTTAGCCCACAGATAAGGACGGGCTGTCACATTATACCACGCAAGAAAGGATCTCGGCCGTGCTGGCGGTGCAGGAAAAGGATGCTTAAGGAGTTACAGGAGATTTGGATCTCACTATCCCCCAGACCTTCTTAGATCCAGGCAGCTAAAATGACAGCGGCTGCAGAGAGCTGCGCAGGGACAATCCTGCTACAGACCGAGGGGGATGAGGGGAAACCAGAGCTGATGATTCAACGTGGTTTCCACCCTGCCTGAAACGGAGGGAAGTGATCTGTTTATCTACTTTTCCTGCTTTACATAGGTTTTAACCCACACCCACATATGAGATCGGTGCCTAGATACTGCCCAAACGCATGCTGATGGGAATTTCTTTAACTCCTGTCTTTGCAAGGATTTTTCATCATTTCCACCTGATTTTGTATGAAAATAAGACTTAGAATTTATGCTAGAGTTTTCCAGAAATAACTTACAATGCTGTTGAGAAATTTCAACGAAGTGTGGAAAAACTGGAAAAAAATTTGAAAAATAACCAAATTTCTTCAAGTTTGAAGAAAATTCAAGCCTGGATAAAAATTAATGATCAACTTTTTTTTTTTTTTTTCTGTTGCAGGGAAGACTGTGAGATCTTTGGCTCTTCATAGCACGGTATATAGCACATATATTTTGATGCACCAGCCACAGCATAGATCACAGGCTGAGAAGACATAGATGGCATTTCAAAACACTTTTTAAAAAGAATTTTTTAAATTTACCTGAGCTGACAGAGGGATTAGAAAAAAGGACTTTTGGGAGCAGTGACTCAACATGACACACTGGCCATGGCCACTGTCTCATGAACACCTACTGTGGTGTTCAGAGCAGGACATAATGCGAGAGGGAGAAAGCCCCTTGTTCCACAAAAAATATCTAAACTTCTGGAGCAAAGGAAGTCCTGAAGATTTCCTCCGCGACACTGAAACCATCCCTGTATTTCAAATCCCTTCCAGCCAGTAGTCATAAATGCTGTGGCAGGCACAAGAGGTGACTTACACGGAAAGCAGGGGAAGATGTTTAGGAGACAATTCAGACACTTTTGTAGGGAAGCAGATCTCACGAGCTCCGTTGCCACCAGAAAACCAGCTGAGATGACCAAGTGGCAGCAGCCCTGGTTTGCAGCAGGTCCTATTCAGTTCTGCAAACGCTGAGAGCTGTGCTGTGCAGTGAGCCGAGAGAGCTTAACCCCCAATGGCCATATTTTTCCCACCTACAGAAACCTTCTCTGATACCTATTCCAACAACCCTGTTTGACAAGACCTTCATGCAGTAACAGTAACCCATACTCCCAATGCTGTTCCATGAAGAGAAGAGCCATGCTCTCCGTAAAAAAACCCTCTAACCATGAGTATCCGGTTAGAGACGCTGATGTGGCGGCTCGAAGAGCATCTGTGCTCTGTACTCAGGACAATCAGGCTCTTGGCTTTTAAAGTGCAAATCCTCAAAAATACGGATGTAGTAGCCCCAGGTCGATTGTGTTAATAGCTGCAAAATGGAAAGGAAAGAGCCTGCAAGGAGGACCTCTATTTCCTCAATTTATGAGGTCATGAGAAGAGTTGAAATATGAAGACAGGTTTCAGATGTAGGCAAGAAGGAACCCAAAAGCCAACCCAGAAAGCTCTCATATCAGAGCCGTGTACAAATACTGGCACAATTGTTCTACAAGTAGGGAAACCAGAGCAATATCTGGTTAACTCAGCCACCCAGGGGAACTCAAAATAAACCGATAGTTAAGAAAGAGTAAAGATAGTTTCTCCCACTCTCCTTGTCTCATTTTAACCGTATGGGTTTCTTCCTCAAAACTCAATTAACTTTTAATCCCACACAGACGTCATTTTACAAGTCCTATCCACTTTAGTCTGCTGTTTCTTCTGTTTCCTTCTCCGATATTGTGGCAACTTCAGACTTTTAATTAGCGGGAGTATTTGGAAAGCTGTCAGTAATACTGTTTGGTTAGGCTTGCTGACAGGAGAAACTCTGGAATTATAATTTTGAAGCTACAAAAAGTATTTACAACCAAAAATTAACATGCAAACACGTTCTGGATTTCAGGTTTCATTGCAAACATGAAACACAGACCGTGCAGCTTGGAAAACTCTCTTCACATTGCAAAAAGTTTTGGAATTAATTTTCACAGCTCTGCTCAGACAAGCTTCCACCGTACGTGCAACAAGTAAGACCTTTAGGATTTGGGCCCATGGTAGCCAAACTTTCTATCTGGAGCTTCAGGACCATTTTTCGCAGTCAGGATGGGCGTCACACGACAGCCAGTGCTCTACCACCATCGCGGTGAAGCCACCAGCTCCACATCCCAAGGCCGAGAAAGACCACAACAGATGTCCACGGCGATGCTCCCAAGCCCTCGCATTTATATTCATCTCCTGTGGTCCTGCACATACCCAGACCGCTGCATCACAGTGGCACTTGCACACACAAATGCCACTGTCCGACATCTACTCTTATTTTCATTTTTTTTTTCCACTGCAGGCAGGGGAACACTGTACCTCACTCCATGCCCTAAGAGTGTATTTCCTCATGCTCACCCCCCCCCCTTCCCCACCCACGTCACAAATTCGCCATCATCCATCCCTGCTGGCTCCGCCACCAAAAACCAGGTTGGGTATTCTTTTCTTATGAGCATTTACCAGTTCAGCAAGGATTTGGAAGAAGGAGCCTCTCCACAGGATAATTTCTTGCACTAATATTGTTCACACACTCCTTATACTAAGCTCAATTTCCAGAGGCTTGGTCGATGGCCACTTTCATAAGCTGAAGAATAAACAGATTTTAAGACAGACCCAGTCTCCCAGAGCAGGGTGAAGAGTTCACAGCCATTACAGACACTGATTTTTGCCAGCAAAATCATTTCAGTCAAGAAGGGAAATAGGAACGAGAAAAAAGGTACACTGTACTCTACTGACCTCCTCTTGCCTGTTTAATTGGTGCGTCAGGGAGGGAAGCTTTCTGAAATCAGGCTGGAGAATTGCCCATATCTTGCAGTAGCTTTACATTTGCTGCCCTTGAAAAGAAACTCCCTGTACTCGATAGACCCAGAGACAGATAGCAACAGGAGCCTTCCAAGATTTCAGACAGGAAAGAAACATTACAGACTACATTTTTCATGGGTTGATTATGAGCTATAAATTTTTCCTTTCCTGTCTATAAGGAAGAAGAAGAAAAAAAATAAAAAAAATCTCTTTAATCCCAAACTCCTGTCCTGCCAACCATAGACTCTGGGATCTAGTCAGCAATGGTTTCAAGTTTCACATCTATCACAAAGTCTTCTCATTTCCATACCAGCTTTGCTTGAAGCCCATTTCTGAAGGTTTCAGTCTCCAAAATCTCTCTGCTGTTAGGTGGAAGACACATATCCGACACTGTCATTTACAAACGGGGAACACAGAACTACTCATCCACTCACGTTTGCCCACGAGGTACCACAAAATGCGATGAGACCATGGTAGCTCCAAGCCTAACATCTCTGCTATCTGAGCTAGCAGGGCACAGAGGAGGTGGAAAGTGAGACTTTCACATCACATAGCCACAAGCGATTCAATGGATTACACCAAAATTCTGCCTAGTCTTTTCACAACTGGGAAGACAGCTATAGTACTGGTCCCAAAAGAGGTCTGCAGATGAATTAGAGATTATTTCTTGCCAAAAAGGCAAAAGCAATGTTTTCTTTCCCACCACAATTATTTCTAAAGAATGAGTAGAAGAATAAGGTGAACCTCAGTTGCAAAAAGAGATTAAATGACTGATTTCTTATGAAATTAGACAGGAACATGCACAAAACTATCTGTAATTTGCCAAACACGTACTTAAGACCATTGAGGGAATAATCTTTACAGACGGCTATTATCTCTCCTCCACTCTTCATGCAATAGCTTCCAGGCTTGCTCGCGCAGACTAAATTAAGCCAGCTGTATTTTCTCAGTTTTGCTTGCTAAACAACAACACAGGCAGTTAAATCTTAGATTGTGAGCCTGATTCAAAGCTATGTAAAGCACAAGCAAAGGCTGATGTAAGGGTAGCCTCTCATACCCTATCCCTCTGTAAATAAAGTGCTGATGACTTCCAGCAAGTGCTCTGCTCTTCTTTTGACCTGGGAAGGACTGGCTGAATAGCATACGGGGTGGCTTTCGCTGGAACACGTGGAAAGTCACTAAGGGAATAGCTCTGCTAGCTGTTCTTTGTTTTAATTGAGATGCCAATCATTATTTTTCTTTGCTCTTCTAATTATTCTCTTTTGCTTGTTTTCATAACTCTCCCACTCTTCCATTGCTTATACTGCCCTGCGTTTGACTCCGCTTCTCACGTAACGCACTGATTTCTGCTGTTATTTTAGCTTAATTGGCTTTACTGGAATGAATGCTGATTGTTGCTCTCCCAAATACATCTTAACTGCTTCCCACCATGGATTTCCCAGGCAATTTTTTTTTTTCCCCAGCCAATTTTCTTCCATTTGTCTCACATTCCTTTGGAGTCTGTTCTCCTGGAGTACTACATTTCAGGACCAGTCTTATTTCTGCAGCACCGTAACTGTGCACATTGTTTTCCAGCAGGACTGTTAACATTAGTACAAAACAAAAAGACAAGTTTTCTGTCGAGAAGGTCTAAATGCACAAGAAGCCATGGGACGATGTTTGTTTATCACAAGGAGAAACTCCAAATGTTGCAGTATTACTCTGAAAGTTTTGGTATTTGCTATTTTAATGCAGAAGAGGAGGAGTAAACATGCAAGACATGCCATGTAATAACCAAATAGTTCCTTAATTTTCTTTCTTTCAAGTGTTTTACCCAATTACTTTGGAATGAAAGAAGGAGATTTCAGTTTAGCTTCAAGCTGCTTTGTCTGCGGTTTTCAAAAGCGCCACATTGCAGGTTTTAATAACAAATAAATTCCACATTTCGATAATAAAACAGATTCAACAAGGAGCTGACATTCGAGACAACAACAAAAAAACCCAACAAACTCGTGGCAACAAGCTCAGCACCTTTTATCTATGAAGTGTGATGTGCTGCATCAGCTCTCCGGGTCTCGCAAGCCTTGCAAGTCATCTCAGCGAAATGGCCTCAGCACTGTTTTGGACCCTCACGTTACTCAGAGGCATCTCAGTATCCAGTGAAGCTACTGACTTCCAAAAAGTACGAGCAGCTGCTATGTTTTATATTTCAAAGGCTTGGTGGTTTTTCTCTGTCCTCAGCCAGCTCCAGCCAGGTCTTTAATGCCTATCTTCTGGGAAAGGAGTGTTCTGCTCCTTTAATACATCACCTCTCTAAATTCGTGGACTCTGTGGTTTGGGTATAGTTGTCTGCCAGCAGTGGACTGCCCAGAGATCCAACTTAACGCCGTCTTTCAGCAGGGGGAGGGAATAAGGGCACCAGTTACTTCACAGACCATTCCGTGTAGAAAACTCAACCTCTTAACAGCAAGTTAAAAGTTAACTGAGGACCTCTCCTGCTCTGAATAGAGATCACAGCGATCAGGTCCTATCACCAAAAGCATTGTTCCTACCTATCTTGGAGGCACCACACACAACCATTTCAGGAGGACTGAAGTCCCCAAACAGCCTTAGTTGCTCGGCTCGCTGATCCCCTTCCCACCATACGCAAAGATCTCTTCCATGTGACACTCTCATTTAAGTTCCCCGTGACTCCTGGCTGGCAAGGTGTGTAGAGTCACACAGACATGAGCAAGAGGAAGACCTTTATTGCTTTTTGCTCTACTTTCTTTCCTCATTTCCCTTTTTGTCAGGCAATGCGTACCAAACTACACATTTGAACTATATAACCTCACTTAAAGACGTAACTGAATTACAGTACAAGTTCTCTGCAGTTCACGCAATGTGCACTATCGTATGGACCTCTAATTCTTAATGCTACTCATCATGCTGATAATTTTTATTCGTGTTCAATATATGCATGGTTTTATTCTGAATCATCGTATGTCTTGGTGTGTTATAGCTACTCTAACTCTTTTTGAAAGTCAGCAGAAGTCCTAAGCTAAAAAACATGTAACGAACAGAGAGAACTCCGAAGACGACGACGACCTAAGATGAAGAGGCAACTGTGTCACACTTTGACACAAAACCAGGCAGAACTGAGAAACAGCACCAGGCGGTCGTGTTTACATGATGCAAGGAAGAGCAAAAAGAATTGCTTATAGGAGGAGATAGAGGGTCAAGTAAGTTACTCCTTACAACTCCCTTATCAGACAATTAAGGGAGGCATGGCATCCTATTTCTGGAAACACAGGCTGAAGTCCGTCTGACTCAGACATTGGGCTGGAATAGCTGACTACTTCTGGACTTTATTCTTCTGTTACGTGAGATCACAAGCTTTCTGACTGACTGGAAGTAGGGAGAATGGTGGAAAGCAAGCTACTAACCATGAAAAGCTAAGGTGGGTCCTGATACTTTTAAAAAAAAGAAAAAAAAAGCAAAGAAAAATAAAGTTCAGAGTCATGCATGACAGGGGGTTTTTTAAGCTCACAAAACTTTTGATGGCTTACTCATAACTCTAAGGTCCAAACTGTCTCTGTATTTTCAAAGTTACAAAATCACAGTACTTTTGTTTAAACTGTGCATTACTACTGAACGCAGTTTTAAAGAAGGGCAATAATAATAAAAAGCCCAAAGACATTTTGTATTAGATATAAATAAGTCAGATCTCTGTTGAAAAATAATAATGTTTTTACCACTCCAGCGACCCAAAAATGACAGGAAAGCTGTTTAAGCGAACAGGAGAAAATCCCCACGGCAGAACGGATCCTAAGAAGGCATGTTTCCCAACATAGCCGAACTAATCTGGGGTCAGTAACAACTAGATGTCACAGCAACAAGTGTGAGAAGTAACCGCTGGCTCGGACCCAGGATTTGGAAACACAAGGAGAGGTTTAGAGCTCCGACCGGTCTCTCAAATGAGGCTGCGCCAGGAGTGCGCTCAAGTCCTCGCGGAGGGCTTGCAGGTTCAGAGCTACAGGAACACTGGGTGGAATATTAAAATGATGTTTTAAAAAAAATAATTTATGTACATCACACATTTTCCTTCACAAAAATATCACAAGTCTATGCTACAGGTACAAAAAGTACAAAGAAATTCAACATAGACAGTAGTTACCTGTGGGCTTACAGCATATCACGTATGACACAATATTCCTCCACAATATTCCTAAGACTTTGCAAAAAAACCCTCTCTCCTTTAAAAACTCCAGGAGATATTTAAAGAGCCATAAATTCTTCTCCTACAGTTGTTTTTAACTTCTGTAGCTTTGTGTGTGTGTGTGTGTGTGTGTGAAACCAGTGGAAATGCTTTAAACCGCATCCCCATTTCTAATGCCCCAAATGGATTTTTACACCATCCAAACTGTCACGACAGCCGTCTGACGAATGCAGAAGATTTCCTGCCACAGACCACGGGCTTCCCCACGAGATATTTTTCCCCTGAGAAACAGAGATTTAATGGCAAGAACTAACATGGCTCTACTGTTTCTTCCCCTTATTTCTCCAAGTCATATAAATCTGAGAGCACAATTATATCATCATGTTTCTGTTCTATGAGAAAAGAGGCTAAATGCAATTATATTGGAATTATCCCAGAGAGGAGAAAACCTGAACTACTAGAACTACGTGTTTCACAACAGGACTACAAAGCCAGCGTCTTTTCCAGATACCATTAATCATATCTAAGAGACAAGTAGCCAGAGCAACCAAGAGCAATGGAATTTTTTCAGGCAGGAAAGTGAATTCACATTTATGCAGGATCGGTTAAAACACCTATAGCCGACAAATTACGTTGTTGACAACCTCATTGTTGAGCTTTCTATAAGTAAGTAGTTGGGTAACAGGTATCAAATTCAGACATAACAGGTATCTTATGAGGGTCAAAGGATCAAAAATCGGCAGTGCCGGCTACAGTCATGAAAACGATGTCGGATAATCTCATCGGAAGTTGTGCTAGCACAGGAAGAGGACCCCAGACTCCATCCATTTGTCAGTCCCTGGCTGTGCAAAGGCGTTACACGGCAGTTACACGGCAGTGAAAAAAAACGGGGGAAGGCAGCATTGATGCAGCAGGAGGCAACTGGGCAAGGGTGTGTACAATAAACTGTGTGTGTGTGTCAGTAGGAAAACTACTGCATCGAAAAAATCATTGTAAAACAAATATGCTCCTACTAAATGCTATTTCACTTCCACGCTCACCTCCAAGCATAACAAAAAATGGATGCATTCTGCCCAAAGCCTGAGCGACCCAGATATCAAGATTACTTTCGCCCCTTCTCTCTGCATCTCACAACCAAGCTCCTTTGGGTCTCTGAAAAAGCAAGTTGGGGGATTAATCCCAACATGACTTATACTGGTGAAATTATCTTCCTCATCCCCGATATAAATCCTTACTCTATTTTGCAGGAAGGGTACTGCTTTAGCTCATATTTTGTGCCTGGGCTGACTGAGACAGGGGGAGGTCAAACGGTGTGCCCAGAGCTGGAAGAGACCCTGGAGCTCATGTTGGATGGGAGTGTGGGAACCCGCTGGCTGCCTATTATCGCCTCTACATAATACTGCCGCATTGGTGCTTGTGACCAAGTTTTAACTACAGCTGTTCTTTGAGGAGTTCTCCTGGCAAAGTGGGAGAAAAAAAACCAACATTGATAGCTCTCTGTTACGCTGGCCAGGAGACCAGAGCTCCCATGTGGAGTCTCACCGGGCAAGAGGAACAGCCCAAATCACCAGAGCTCGTAGCTTTCTGTCCTTGCTAAGTGCTAAAATAATAATTAAAAAATCAACTAGCAATAACATTTTGTTACTAAGTAAAGCCTTTGAGAATCCTCTATCATTTACAGACATCAATTAAGCTCTCCATTTCTTCTGCAGTCAAGCAAGCATCATTCATTGTGTTTTCAGAGAGGGCTATCGAAACTCTCACAGCCAAGGAGCTTTTACCAATTTCTACCCCGGCGGTTAAACGAAACGGTTTCCACACGGATGACAGAAGGCAAAGCGACTCCACTGTCTAACCACTCCATTCAGACTACGGAGGACAGGAAGGTGTTCAATTAATGGCACATTTCTGGACTAGGGATATTTGAACCATTTTAAGCCAGATTCGAAACGCTCCCATCCCAACACACAAGCCTGGAGGTAAGCAGTGGGAAGGGCAGGCCCAATATTGTAGAATGCAAGGTGATTTGAATCGACACTCTGCCTGAATTGCAGGAATGAAAATACTGCAGTGTATTTCTCAGTCTTGATTGGACCGCGTATCTTATGATAGAAAAATTAAATGTTTTTCTTCCACCTCAAAATAAAAGGAAACTAAAGGCTGCTTCTTCAATTACACCTTGAGAAATCAGTGCACTGTTTACCCTAAATTTGTCTATCTCAGTTTCTACTAGTTAAGAAAAACTCATAGAAAAACAATCTTTAGTAATACTGACAAGAACCAAGCATCACCACACACTGTAATTACACATAACAACGCAGCTACTTTTTACTGCCAGGATGTATGCAACCCACAGATCATACAGATGCCAAAGTACAAATGCTGATGACCTAAGGCACATTTTACACCCAATGTCTAAAGATAAAATGCAGTTTTATACGATGCTAGAAGGATAACCAAACCACTTTTCCCCCATTTAAACTGCTTTTCAAAAGAGCTGTGCTATTTTTCTTGCAAATTAGGACGACTTTAGAATTTAAATTTCACTCTAAAAGCAACACTGTAAATCACAGGGGCACTAATGGACACATATTGCCTGAAACAACCTCAGCTTTGCTCTGCAGACACTGTTGTAATGCACAATAAAGTCAGTCCTAATAATCATTTACTGCTATAGATAAGGAAGGAGAAACAAACACTCCCTGTGTGTTTAATCAACAAAATATTGGCCTAAATACATTCAGCTCATGTTTAATTCTGAGACAATTTCCCTGATGGAAAGATCTCCGAGTTCTATCATTGGATATGTTATGAGACAGTGGATATTTAGCCTTTACACAAGCTTGTTTAAGCAAGCAAACAGTGCTGTGAATTTTCAAAGGAAACAACAGCTACGCTGCCCACATCCTCCCCCAACACCAAATCCTGACTGGAGCTCACTGTACCATGCAAAAGCACACTTACGTCCTGAGTACTGTTTTGGATTCGGAGGAATTCTGGCTTCCAACTTCTTCACAGCTTGAGGTCTCCAGGTTTCCGTATCTGAAAAACGAGATGGGTGTTTAGAGGAACCTCTACTGAATAAAAGCAAAATCCCAAATAGCCTAATTCATACACAATTATCGTAAGCAACTATAAAGCTTTTCCAGCTCAAACTACAAATATGGAATCTAACAGTTGGGCAAATTAAAGAGCTTGAAAATGATTTCATTTAGGAGGGAAAACAAATCCTAAAGAGACGGCTGGTCTCTTCCAACCTAATTTGTTAATTTATACGAGAAGCAGCCTGCCCACAGGAGGCATCACCCAAACAGTTTCTCTGCTCGCAGCTCCAAGACCCTTTCCGCCTGTTTTCACCCCATCCTTCCCAGAGCGCTATTCCAGCGTGCAACAAGGCTGTAACACAACCGCTTTCTCCCATACGGCTTCTGTTTCTCTAGTATTTCTCGTTCCTTCTAACTCCAAGTGTTACTTCACACACAGTTTTCTAGGTGGCAAGCGTCCACTCGTGCCAAAACCACGGATGCTGTTGTCACAAGTGGGAAAGGCCCGTGGCACTGGGAAAATACCACTGGGAAAGAGGAAACCATGGGCACAACTCCAACAGCGCAAAGCAAAATCTCTTACCTTCGTCGGCAAGGCATGTGCCTTGAAGGCAGGATTATGCATTTCGTTGTCAAGGGGAGTGCCTATTGTCTCAGATATACAGCTCCATAAAGAATTTCATGGTTCCTTAAAGGCAGCTTTAACGAAGGCGGACAATTACTCACAGTCCGGAATAAGACAAGCTGATTTTACACATTCTGTGCTCAACTAATTGTGTCGGGCACCTGCAATTAATCTGAATAGTTGGGAGAACAAGTGCATCTTTAACTGTACATGCTACAACACGCTAGCAACATCAAACAGAGAAAACATAGTGGGCTGTCGCTTTGTGTCCAGAAGGTTCAGGTCAGAACTGTAACAAATTCATCCAAAACGTTTCAAAGGATAAAAATAAGAGGTGGTAGTTTTATGCTCCTCTGAAGTACCAGTCCAAGGCTTCACATGTACGAATCCCAGATCCGTACAGAAAGTCAGCTAGGGCAACCGAATTCAAATCCACTCTAGATCTGCTAGATCGTAAAGAACACGTTTCAGCACCACCACCCTCACCCTGACGTTCTGCCTTCCCCTGGCTGACAATCTCAGAGCCCCACCGTACTTTAAAACAAGAACTTAAGTTTCAGCAATCTTATGACCGAGGTTTAATGTCAGACCATCCCGCCGTGGACGGGGAAGCTGGGGCAGAGCCTGAGGGTTTGCATACGTTCCAGCGCACTGCAAAGTACACCCAAACAAGCGATTCCCTCCGATAGCGGCAGCGGAGCCACGGTTGTGAGGAGGTCAGCTTGGGCCGACTTAGCCTTGAGAGTACCGCGGTGAGGCCACTTGCATTATCTCAAACAGCTCATTGAAAACCCGATTTTGCATCTCCAGCTGCACTGCAGATAGACATAACACTAAATTATTTGCCTCAGTTGTTACTGCGTATCTGTGACAAAGCTGAGCACAAAACCGTGACTGCTTGACCCCAGTAGCTTAGTCTGACTAATAAACTATCATTCAACCTATGTTCTCACATCAGTGGTAAAGACTTTGGAAATCTCAGCATTTTATCTGTCCAGGAAAAAAAAAAACAAAACAACAAACCAACCAAAAAACACATGCATAAAAACCTGCAGACTTATGTTTTAAAAGACCCAAATTCTTCTCAGTTATCCTGAAAGAGTCCTGCTGGTCCCATAAGACAGCAGAAGTATGAGAGTAGGTTTTAAGGACCGCTTAAAGAGAAAGGGTCCCTCAGAGGTACACACAGGATAACCCATTTTGCCGTTAATCCAAACATCTGAAGAAAAATATGCTTAGCTAAACTGACGAGGGGGTAAGAATCCCCTTCTAAACGTGAAACACTTTGATGCTCCGTGGTCACAGCGAACCCCAACAGGAGCATTCACAGAGGAGCCACTGCCTGGTACGAGGCGGGCTGTCCATCTGGGCCTGAAATGTTTTGGTGCATCGATGGCCTCGGTGCTTTCTCCTTTATTCTCCCAAGCCATTTCACACCCTGCCTGTGCCCTTTTTTTGGGGGGATCAGCACTACTGAAGCTGTAGAACTGAACAGATACCTTCTTTCTGACTCTCAGCTATGCCCAAATTCAGCACTTAACCCTACTTGCCCTCTCTCAGCTCTCAGTCATACCCTAAAAGCTCATTACTAGCCTTTGCAATTCAAAGTGAACGTGTTGACCAAAAAGCGCGTGCGTTGCCCGGTGTGCAGGAAGTCAATTTTCACACGCAGAGGAGAGATACTGCTTTTTATTCAGGCCTGGGTGCTCAGTGGATTTCCACAGATCAAGCACACCCAACTCCACTTCTTTTGTCGTATTTATACACAGAAGTTACAAATTAGCACACTGCCAGGTACAACGACTGGTTTGTATTTCTTTGCCTTGTATGCAAACCAGAACACATGCTCGCTTCTCTGCTCTGCCTTTACCTTTTGGGTAGGTGGTATAATTGGGGTAGGTGGTATAATTTGGGTCGGTGGTCGTGGAGACCCTGGCCCAAATTACCTTGCCCCCAGCTTCGCAGTATTTCCGGCACTTCCATAGAGTTCTTCAGGGTCTGTTGATCAGACTAACGATTTCTTCTACCTCTTAACAATCACATCTTAATTGATACATTATTTGGGTGAATAGTAACTAATGTAATGGTAGAACTGTACAATAGCCATCCTTAGCAATACCTAGCAACTATTTTTATATCTGTGATATTCCTAACTATGGAACTAGGAAGAACTATCTGTAACTTCTTAGCTATAGAATCACGATTAACTCTTAACTTTGATGCTGGATATCAAATGCAATTAAACTATTTGAGCTACTTCCCACTGCTTTACTGCAGAATAAATAAATTCAGAGAATAAATCAGAGATGCCTTAAGAACAATACTGCCAAACACCTGGGTGAATTCCCTCACTTTGCTAAGCTGAAGTGTAAAGTTTAACCTATTTTTATTTGATTCAACTCTATCAGTTTCAATATTTGCTCTTGCAGACCTGTAGATTGTCCTACTTTTCCAAATAATCCTGGGTAACATACCATCTTACCAAAAAGATACAAAAAGAGCATGGGAGGGGAATATTTAGAGAACTCTGCTGATGCCTTTTCAGTGGAGATTGCCCAGGACAGAATCAAGATATGCTGCTGATATAATGTACGTTACACACCACGACGGCTGCTCCTGTCCTGTCACTAAAGGCAGGGGATTTCACTCTCCACTGCCATCTGCTCGGTAAAACGACTACAATGCATCTTAGCCAATAGACAAAAGATGTTTTTCCCCTCTGCTGGGAGAAATATGCAAAGAAAGCTTCAGGTTTTGAATAAAAATTAAATTTTTATATTCATTTTTCAAAGCTTGCAATTCTTAGAGCAAAATTTATTGAGGTGACTCTCAATGTCACTCTCCTAATACTGTATGAAATATAACATATGTATTTGCAGAGTATTAGGCATTTGCATTTAAATCCCACTAGAGACACATGCTGGTTTTTAGAATATAAATCCATAACACAATAATAAAAAGCAGGCAATTTTCTATACAAAACTGGAGAAGTATACAACTCCGTTCTATTGCCAGATGTAAACCTCTGCCTATCTCTCAACGCAAGAGCTCTGCGTGAACAACGGGTCATTAAATACGGGTTAGGAGGAGTTAATGATATATCTGATATAAAGAACAGCGTTTCTGCAGACTTCCACTGCTCTGTTCTCACCAGCTCCTGGACAAAGAGCCATTCACTACCCAGCCTTGTATGAATGCTTTGCATACAAAAAGAGACATGAGAAACAAAAGGATCCTGTAGCCCACAGAACTTTTCAGCCTTGCTCGGCGTTTGGAAAGTTATAGACTCCACTCAAAGGGACTGACTAAGCAAATGAGACCGGAATGTAATGGGTAGTACTGAATATTTAAAAACTGAAAAATAAAGGAGGAAATGCACCCCTGCATCTCTGCTCAGAAGGAAAGGGAAGAAGAGGGAGGAAAATACTCTTTGAATGATTCAGAAATAATAAGGAAAGGTGGCTCTCTGCAAAAGCCCTAAAGAAATCTCTAAATAAGGCTTACAAGCATCACAACTAGTGACTGGAAGTGCGGACGCTTCGCAAGAATTGTAAGGTGTTTTGAATTATACACACGTACAATCACAGGAACGGAGTTGCTTCTTCAGTTGAGTAGACAAACCACCTGGTATACAGGACGACGACAGAGGAAATAATAGATGCTGCAGCAACAACAGCGAGCCAAATGCAATACTCCCTAAAAGTGTAGTCTGCTACAAAGGACCCATTCCTTCAATGTCTCCTCTCTTTCTCCATTTACCCTCCATCGAGCCATTCTCCAGCAGGAAAATAATGGACTGAAAACATAAAATCAACTTGTTATTTGCTGTCATTATCCAGCTCTGGCTCTCCCATCAGCCTCCATTCCCTTCTCTGTAAACTCCTTGAGATAGGGACCGGTTCCTACTTCAGATGCGACTGTGCCAAGCACAGCATGGCCCTGCTTTTAAGCTCTGTTGCAAGGAACGCTATTACCATGACAAAATAAAATACGTAAGAAGAACTTGGCCCAGTTCTGCTCTCATCTGGACAGCTAAACATCTTTGGCTTCCATCACACTTGTGAGCGGTTAATTCCACAGCAGGCCCAGCGACACTGGGGATACCAAAGGATGTCTGCGGAGGCATCGTGCCCTACTCCTGCCCCCAGGTGCTGGTCTCCTTTTCCTCTCTCCAGGAACTTCCATCATGGGTTTTCACATCAAAATGCCAACAAGATTTTTTTTTTTTTTTTTTTTTTTAATTTTATTTTAAATCTCCCTATCCACTTCTACCAAACAAAGAGAAAACAGCAGAACGTATAGTGTTAAAGACTTGGCAGGTTTTCAAAGCTGTCTGCTGCATTTAGATGCCAAACTTCCATGAATACTAAAGGGATGCGGATGTCCAATTACTCTTAAACAGCTTTGAAAATACAAGTCATCCCCCTCACTTTTCAACATACCAGCTTATGCCCAAGATTTTGTTTAGTTTGACTCCTACTCTATGTTAAAAGAAAACCTTTATAGGCTGAATTGAGCCAAAAGAATGAATAAGGGCTCCAGTCTCAAATTTAATAAAAAGCAAAAGCTTAGTTTGAAGTCCGAGGGTGGGGGGTGGGGGTGGGGAAGAACAGATTTATTCACCATCTCCAAGAAGTGTTAAAAGTTACTCACTGGGCAAATAGCACATCTCTGATTTTACTAAGGACTGAAGTTATCAAAGGGCCCAATTTGAAGTCCATTACAATAAGTAGCATAGGGCTAAAAATCCAGTATCTTCTGGCTGAAACATGGGGAACTGCATCAGTCTTAAAATATTCTGAATTCCACATTAACAATTTAAATCTTTTCGTACGCCTTGTTCAATACTTTGTGCAACTCCCCTCACGGCTCTCGATGTATCGTAGGGCAGAACTTGCCTTTAGAAACGTTCCTCTCCGCCCCGTTTGTGCATTTCTGCAATGACAAAATACCAGCACGAGCCACGGGGGTCAAAACCACCGCAGGGACTCACACCGTGCAACTGTGCGATTCCTGCCGTGACATAACCGAAGCCACGCGCGCTGGCTTTGGGAAGATTTCCTCCCGCTTTCCGACATGACGTGAAGAGGAGTAAAGGCAACGTAAGCAACACGCGTGTCCCTTCAGTCCATCCGACTGTGCCGGGAGAGAGAAAAGACTACCACCTCCTCGGCAGCCCTGCAGGAAAGGCAGATCGGAGCGTGCAGTCCAGAAAGGCCTCCCAGGAGCTACGACGGCCGCAGAGCCTCACACGTCCCCAGGGCAGAGCACAGACTAAGGCCCAAGCCAGGAAAAAGGTTTCGCCTAGAAGATTTCACAATACCTCACCGCAGCACAGGCTGATTTAACAAGAGCACACATTATTCAAACCTTTCAAAGTTCATTTTTTTTTCTGCCCTAACGCTTCAGTTTCTTTTAAGTACAGCATCTGCTTTTTTATTGGCCTCTGTCACTCAGGGAAAAGCGTCTCCCATTTTTGGGGCAGAATAAATTCAGTTAATGCTTGCACCGCTTGGACAGGATACTCTGCAGACAACAGGTATCCCCACACACTTAGGGTACGATATACCCGGATTTCCCAGGACACTTTTCCAAGAGGCCCAGGACTCTCTTTGTCTGATCTGGATTTGTGCATCTCTAATGCACACATCAGACAGTTCTGCAGCAATCACCGTGAGGAGCGTATTCACAGCAAATCCAACATATACTGAATGCATTGGACTTGAGGGCGATCCAGCTTCCACACATAAATTTGGGAGGAAGTTTGTCAATGTCTACGTTCCTACAAAAACATATGTCCTACAACTGGGAGATGCAGACGCTGTTCCCTCCTCCTCTACGTCAAGGAGCTGCTCACCTGTAAAAAGTTGGAAGGGCCTTTTTTGATCCGGCCACATCGCTGTTTTCCCTCGGACCAAAGAACAAGAGCTGAGCATCGCCATTCACGATTGCTCCTTTACTCCACAATCCTGCTCTATCACCAAGAATACGAAATAGAGCTCAAGCTCTTCACGCAAAACTAAAATTGACAACTAATGCCAAAATCTTACTTGGTTTTTTAAGAGATTGCCCTTTTCATTGCTTTTTTACTTCACTGGAAAACAAGAGACAAGTACTTATAAAACATAGATTATGCACTGACACCCTTTAGTCTCTGTACTGTTATAATTAACATAATTAACATATATCACTACCAAGAAAGTCACAAAACTCTCTGCTACTTATTCTACATTAACGTAGAGATGAAAACTAAGCTGGTTAAATTCAATTACTATCCATTTATTTTTTTATTTTTCCTTATAAGGTCTGCTTTTCTTCACAAGTCCGTATTCCACAGCTGCGTATAAATCATTCTAACTTTTATAGCTTAAGTTTCATCTATATTTTGTCCCAAGCCATTAAATTCTAGATTATCCATGATAATTCGAAAAGCCAAGAGAAACATCCACAGATTCTTAAACGCTACGCTCCTAAGATTTGTGAGAGGGGAAGGAAGTGGTGACCTCCTAGGATTTCCTGTGGATTCTATCATTTATTATAAAAGCCTGGGGATAATGTTGACAAGGTCAGGCAGCCTACGTGCCCTTCCTCTGAAGGCGACGTTAGAACTTGCTCCGAGAGGTACACAAGCCAGTAAGATCAGAATTGGGCTCAGAAAAGAAAATTCTGTTCTACGGAGACTTTTCCCCTGTGCGTTCTTGCCCTCTCCTGACATTTTCACCTCATGAAAGCAGCATCCGAGGAGGAGGCAGGGCTGACTCCCTTAGAGCCACCCATGCTCCCAACTTGCTGCTGCTCTGAGCGACCGGACTACCCAAACTTACCTGCGACGTTGCTCTAAGTATCATTTAGGCTATTTGTGTGAAGCAAAACTGCAGTACCCAAACCTCCCTTATTCTCCCTTCCCACCCTCAAAGCCAACCACAAGAGGATGTCCCTCCTTAAAGCAGAGCTTCTACCCTGCCAGCACGTTACCAAAAACCAACGGGACAGGAACTCGGTCTCTTCAAGACCACAAGGACACAGTAGTGCATGAGTCCGGCCCAAAAGCCTTCCCCTCAATCAGGAGCCAATGATGCAGTGAATAACAAGCACATCATCTTTAGAAGAGGACATCTATTTTCCTGTTCATTCCTGCTTGAATGCTCAGATCAAATCCGTTCTAAACCGGCTATGCACAAATTTCAAAGCTGACTTAGCCCTGTTTGCTCTATTTCTTTTCCAATCAAAGCTGGTCTTCTCTCCTCTGACACGCTCCTGAGAAAATGCAAGAAAGACTCCCAAGTCAGACTTGCCACTTCTTTTGTGTTGCAATCCAATTGTAGTATTACAGATGTAATTCCCAGATATGAAAATATTAAGAACTTAATTGCAGAGTTAATTGAGCTAAATTGCACCGGTCATGCAATTTACAGAACCCTTTACTGCATGGACCTGGCATTTTCACAGGAGCCCAAAGAGTTTAGGTGTCTTATGACCAATGGACATCAGAGAATCAGTAATTACTTTCTTCAGGCTGCTTCTAAAATCCTATCATTAATATCTACATTAAAGAAAACAATACAGAAGTAGAAACTAAAGCTCATGATGTGTGAACTTCACAAAGACCTTGTGTTCTTCCCCCTCTCAAATTCTTGATCTTTGAGTATCTGATTTTATAACTTCAAGGTTTCATTAATTTTGTACATTTCTATTTTTAGGTTGCTATGATCCTTTTCACTAGGGGAAAATACAGGAAGAAAACAGAACCGCTTATCTAGAGGACTCTGCAAGCTTCACTGCAAAAGCAAGATTCCCAAAAGACTTTTTCATCATCCTTAAAATAGTGCAGCCTGACGGAGCTTGCACATTTTCATGGCTAGTGATGAAATGCCACAAAACAATCAGAACTGTAACAAGGCTAATTGACTCTAAGATGGATTGCTGTTTCTGTGGATTACCCCTTTGGCCCCAACCCCAAATCTAAAATGCTTCAATCCTCGTTTGCAGAGATATTCAATTATTTCAGTAGTCATTGAAAGGCTGAACTGACAGTTCTGGAGAGCAACATCCCCTGTTAAGTGCAAAGAGGGAAAAGCATGAGCAGGGCCACCGCAGCTGAACGTGCATTCCCATACATCGGCTCATCCAGACCTCCAGCAGCACCCACAGCTTGGCTTCTTGGGCAGAAGCACCTGGAGCACCCATTGAATCCAGCCAGGTGAGGCAACCAAGAGGACAAGATGCAGACACTTGCACATGAAATAAACATCAAAACCACACAGAGGGTTCTACGCACAAAGTCCTCCGTGCAGAAGCACGCAGGAGGACAAACCAGCCCCTTCCCAGTCCTGCCCAGGGGCTCGGCACTGACAAAGAGCCAGCACACCACCCAGGACCCAAGGCAGCCTCCCAGCACCAAGCACTTTTCTCCAAAAACATCCCTTTAGTGATCACCCACCGTAACACATTTGATAGTAGACTCTAAACTTGCTGGTCAGATACATGGAATCTTTTATAATTACACAAATTAAATAAGCACAATATACAAATTACTCTTTGCATAACAGTCTTCTGCCTCCTGAGGACAGCAAAAAAACCCCCAGATATGGATATGTGAAAATATGGATACATGAAAACCCAGGTAAAAGTCCAAAACTGTCACTATGAGTTAAACCCTTACTTAGGAGGAGCGTACTGAGGCAAAGAGAGAGTATCTGCATCATAGTCTGTTCCTCTCACCGATTTTCTTTATCACCTCTTGACAGTAGAGGGTCTTCAGGGTGGGGGCTGTTGCAAACAATTCTAGGCATGTTTGTAGGGTGACTTGTAAAATGAGGTCACAGTCTCAGGTGGGACATTTATTTGCATTACTGAAGTACCTCACTAAGAGAGAAATAAGAATGGAAACTACTAAAAATCAAAACTGCGTTGAACTGGGTGGGGAATGCACATAAAGATGCTTTCTGGGCATTTAAACAGTATATATGACTGTACTTTAAGAGAAAATAAGTTGTCTTATGACAACTTAAGAGCCTTTAATTGAAAGGCGAGATGTGTATCGTCAGGTTTAGAGCCAACTTTGACTGACTGACTCACGTTATTTGAGCTACTTGCAAATTCTCATTGATTATAGAAAGAAAATTTCCCCAGACACACACCAATTAATACATAAGAACCCCGAAAGAGCCGGCTGGCAACCCACCAACACAGAGCAACAAGAACTGTACTGTTAGGTGAATGATATTTAAAATAGCCATTTTGGGCAAAGCGTCCTTGCAAAGGCTACTATTTTATTTACTCCAACCTTTCTTGTTAAAACCGTATCTTTATAAAAGTAAGTAAAATAAACCATACATGAAGCATTACTAGCTAAGAGTGACAACATGCATGCATACAACTATTGGTTTCTCCTAGAAATCCGTGGCTCTTTGGCAATTCACAGGCTTAGGAAGCAAGAGATTCTCATGACACGCTGTGACTTTGCAATTCAGCTCCTTTTTAAGGTTACTCAAATCCAGACAAACTTAGTGTCCTTTCATATTTTATACACATGTTCAAAACATAAAATCCAAAACTGAGGGTATAGAAAGAATTACTCAATTCCTCAGTGTCTTTATATTCTTGTATATATGCACTGACAATTTTTATTGCTCATGTTCTGTGTCAGAATTGGTACGGACTCAGAGGTAAAGCTCACAGTAGTAAATCTAACTGTACAATCTGCTCCTTCCTCATCTGCACTTGAGTAACCACAGTTAGTACTACAATCACAGCAGGCCTGGCAGCTAGGCATTTCAACATCCTTATTAATTGAGCCACATAACATTCCTACAAAGCAAGTACTATTATACTCCTTTTCAGACACAAAAGAAAAGCACAGATAACTTACCCATGCCTTGTTCCTTATCTACCTAGTAGAAGAGCCAAAATTAAAATCTAGGAGTTCTTATACTACTCCTCTAATTACTATATGCCAGAATAACTGTTTCTGTACATCACTTGATTTTGAAAATGCAATAAATATGATACTCCCAAAATAAGATCACCTCTGACCCAGTCATGTCTCAGTTAGAATTTAGGGTGAGAAAACTAATGTTGCGGGTTCTAAGCATTTATACAGACATATCAGCTGTGATTTAACAGTCTTACCATAAAAGTTATTCTTGTAACATTAAGTGGTTCTTGTGCTGTCTGCAAAAATTTATGACTGCACGTTCACGTGAAGTAATAGAAGGGGACAGTGAATTCTTTCTTATGTTTGTACAATCCCCGTTTCAAATCAGCAGCGCCCAAACACGAGAGTTAGGTCTGAAAGTACCGGTATCCAGCAAAACATAGGAATCTATTCTAGGTATGACGTTGCAGCCCATGCATTCTGGGGTGTTTTCTTTTTTTGGGGGCAGAAGCTGTATTACTTTTCTTGTGTCGGTCCCCGTTTGGCTCCTTGGCAGTCAGACATGGCACGCTTTCCCTACCTGGTGACTACGCTTTAATGAGAGTTGGGATATGGGCAGCATGCATTTCCACACCTTATGTTTATGCTGAAATTCTAAATTTTGCAGTATTCTTGACATCTGTCCACCAGGTTATTAAGTCCACGTCCACTAAAAGTAATGGAAGAAATTCCTGACAACATCCCCCTATCAGGGCTCGGTTTCCATTACATTCTGGCTCTTACCTGTCAAGGAGAAGTTCCAGTACTTCCTTAGTAGAAGCAAAGGCCCTGTATGTTGAAAGAAAGATACTGATGTAGGTAAAATCATTATCCCCAAAAGCTGTCAGAAGGTTCTCCACAAGTTTCTCCAAAGTTCCAGCTTTTATCGTCCTGATCTTGCACGTTTCATACTGGCTAACAGTGTGTTCTGGAGGCAACTGGTCTCCTTCAACCTACAAAGTTGAAACAGAAACAAAACACAAAAATCAGGCAAAAGCCAGATCCTTGGCACAGCTTTCACAGTGAAACACAGATTAAATTCCATCTTTTCACAGGAAAAAAGTCCATCTTTAGTTACTAAACAGTGTCATCAATTTTGGCTCTCCAAACACGAAATGCTGTATCAAATAATGGAGTTTTTTAGTAAGTTTACCTTTAAGACATGTCCCTGACGTGCTCCACAAAATATTTTATAGTCTGACTGCTATCGAGTCATCTCATGATCCCATCATATATTATTACCTAAAATAAAATCCATTATCCCACAAAGAAGAATATTACCAGAGGGAACAATAGTGGTTACTCAGTGTCTCACTTAACTTCTGAATAAACATGAAAACCGAGCACAACTTTAGCATCAGAGCTTGCGATTCCCTTGCTGAAAATACCAACTCGGGGTTGCTGCACAGAACCTAAGGTCATGAACGCATTTGGATGCAAAATATTTCATGATACTTTTGCAAGGAGGGTGTCAAAGTCATTTTGCAAACGTGCCATTATAACATTTCCATTTTCTCTTCTAGTTTCTGTTTGGCACAATATTTGTCAACAAATCTAGGGTTTGGTGTTGTATCTGTGTTTTACCTTGATTGCAATAACATGACATGCATAATCACTATTTAATCGCTATAATGACCTATCACCAGCACTAATAAAATTCCAGTAACAAAAAAGTAATTTTCCTTGAGAGAAAGAAATGGCTTGAGCCCATTCAAGTGTCTGCAACCATGAATGAAAAGAAAAACCCTGTCAAAACTCCCCAGACGTCACTATGATTTATGTAAATAAACTACTGGAAGGTCACCTGCAAGAATGAAATATCTTTTTGAAGTATAGAGTTACTTTCATTCACATTTACTGAGTTTAGAAAGTATTTTAAGGCAAGCTTTGTATCTAGCTAGCAGTGATGAGATTATGCAAAGAAAAAAGAAAATCAGGCTAACATGAAATATTTCACGACTGTGGAAAAAATTTCCTCAATCTTTTCAGGCTAGATTAAACATATCAGTAGAAAAATACTACAGGAAATAAACTTGTGCTGGGCATGAACACCCAACAGTCTAGCTTAGTCTTTGCATCATCAGTTCTGCAATCTCAGGCTAAAAACTAAAGAGTTCAACCCATTTTTATTGCAGCATTATTCCACTGCAGATTTCCTCCTCACGTGCACACTCACAGCGAGCTTGCAACCGGGACTGCTGCGACGGTTCTCTTCTGAAGCACAGCCCTCCCCGCCTGCTGCATCACGATACCAGGCAGTAATAGTATTTCGTTAGGTCAGATTTTCCCAGCCTTAGAGTAATACTTTATAATTTAACAGCTCTTCTGGGTTTTGAATATTGAGTCAGTATTTATACAGATTAAGAGACTCCCCTAACTAACAACACAATCCAGATTTTGGGTTTCTCTGTGGTTTCTCGATAACGCGTCTCAAGTTCATCCTGACGAAACAGCATCATTTTGACCAGAAGTAATGCTCCCGAAATCGCTGCTGAGGTGTGAGTTCGAAACCAGCAGGCTAACAAAGTGCCAACACAATACCTTGGTACTAGGCTGAGGACACAAAGGCTGCACGTTACTGACTTACAGTCACTACCAAGTCCAGCCTGGTATACTGACAAAACACAAAGAAAAAAAGATCTATTCATAAAATTAGGAACAGATAACCTACCCGCTTCATATTTAATTCAAAAGCAATGGAAGGTAGTGATATATTTATAATAGATAGCCCTTTTGGTTTTAAACAATATAGATGTCTTTAATGTTATTCTAAAGCTCTGCTACTCTTGCACAAGGATGTCTCATTTCCCAGCTTGATGAGGTCCAACAAACTCTTGTTACATCAAAATACTACCTGCTGTATTAACAAACAAACAAACAAACCCAGACAGACTAGACAGGGAAAGAAAAAACTGGAACAACAGCAGTACCCTACCACATTCTGGACTTTCTAA
This sequence comes from Aramus guarauna, assembly GCA_013400195.1. NCBI lineage: Eukaryota > Metazoa > Chordata > Aves > Gruiformes > Aramidae > Aramus > Aramus guarauna. The sequence goes on from VXBL01003089.1 coordinate 258,265, forward strand.
TGAGAAGCGGGCCCAGGCACAGGTTTTTTGGCAGAAAAGTGCCTCTGTGTCTATGGGAAGACCTGGAAGAGCCAGGAGCATCTTGCAGGATCACGACACGAGGACCTGCCAGCAGACGGTAAAGAGTACCGACCCAGCAGGCAAGCAGAGCTCCTAGGAAACTTCCAGCCACGTCCCAACCACAAAATGGCCCCGTTTCATACTGAGTTTAAGCCACTCAAATAAGCTGTTCCCAGAGGCCCTTTTCTGCCCAGCCCCTACAGCGGACCGGGCTGGGAAAGCGGTCTAGCCAAAGCCGAGCCCTTTGCTTCCCTCGGTGGAGTCAGGTTTAACCCAGACAAGTTGCCCAACCTTGTTCACCTCACGGCCGCGGAAACACGGAAAACAAGCTTGGGTGCAAGCCGTGAGAATTTCCAGAAGCTCTGCAGGTTTCCATCTGTTCGAACGGAGGGGGGGGTCTCGTGTCACGAACCCACGAATGCTTTTTAGAACTAGACCAGGCAAGGCACGGCACTGCTGCACCAAACCCCAGTCACCCCAACGCAGCCCCACGGGGAACGAAGGGGATTACTCTGGAGCAACCTGCAGAATTTTGTTCTACGGATCTTACGGCTGTTTTAAAGGGGTAAAATTTGCTATATATGTGACTTGAAGGTGTCTATAGAATTATATATGACACCACCATTACAGAAACAGTAAAAGGATAGGTCCTTACCACCACGTTATCTCCTCCATTCAATTTTTCCCTAAGCAAAACTTGCTCGGGGAAAAAAATAAATAAAAAAATTTACATTTTCTTGCTGACTTTTCATCTTACGATTAAAACATACTTTTGAAAATAACTAGTTACACAATACAGCCACTTTCAAGCAGGGAAGACATTCTGCACCACCGTATTTAACTCGTAATTTTCTATCCAGCAGATTCCCCTACTCCACAGTGCATTGACTGGTGCCATATTCTACTCGGGATATGTAAAACCTCTCACTCACTGATGTGACTGCGTACCAAACAAGGGCAGAATCTGCTTCCAAGATTGATACATGCACAAAATTTTCCACTAATTGCAACATTGCAACTTCCCCCAGACATCATGTTGGGAGAATGTTAAAAAAAAAAACAAAACAAAAAAAACCCAACAAAACAGCCAACAAACCCAAACACAAAGCAAAACAAAAACCAACCCCAAACCCTGAAAATCTAAAACTGAGTTTGTCAGCAAAACATTAAACTGCTAGAAATCATTTTAAGAGACTTTTAGGCATTGTTTGTGTTTGTATTATTTTAGCAATTCTGCCTGTAAGTTTAAAAGGAAAAAGGACTTGGCAGAGAAGCTCGCTAACAGACTTTCAGAGTAAGACGTTGTGGGCTGAGCGAGCATGCTAACAGGAAACCACTCGGTCTGGATTTAATCAAGAGGCCATCTCTTCTCTGACATAACCAGGCTACCCAAAGGCAAAAGAGTTTTCATGTTTGCTTTTGTGTCGTCTGCTCAGAGCAATACTGGACCTACTGCTGGTACAAGATGCTCCTAAAGCTCTTGGTGAGTTTTGACAGTGGCACCTGGCGATCGCCGTTTTGCGGTATTAATTAAACCACCACAAGTTTTGCAGCGGTTTGTGCACCACAACAATAAAAAAAAAAGGCTCTCCAGCTTCTTCCGTTCCTCTCCTTCAATGCGTCCAGCAGTCTAACAAAGGTACCAGACCCCGACATCCCCAGGCTCCAGCAAGCTTTTCTGGTCCTCTACAAGGCTAAAAATAAACAGATATGGCATTTTACAGTCTGATGTCTTTTATGTTCTTTAAAGAGTCTCATTTTGATTTTTCAGGCAATGGCTTGCGGTCTCCACAATCTGCAAGTGTAATCGATCAGCAAACAGCTTCCTACCAGATAGACAGCATCTTTCAAAAGCAAACACAGAAAGATCGAACCGACGTACATTCTTGCAAGTCCTTATTTTTTCAGGCTGCACAGGCACTGATCTAGCGTAATTCCAACATCTTTACTAATCCTCTGCAATGCTGTACCTTCAGAGGGGCCCACTCTCTTTTAAGGCGATCATCTTACAGCTCTACAGCACAAAACATGACCCGCGTATACAGTTCTTGCTGAAACAGGAGAACTCCACGCAGACCAAAAAACATTCAGGCTAAAAAGTTCCTTCAAACACAAACTGACTCCGGCAGATGCCGGGACCTGCGGGAGCTACAATTCGGTTCCAAGCTGGTTACAATTAAGGTCCTGACCTTGCCCTGGACAGGCTGGCTCCTGACACCCCCCCCCCAAAATCTCACAGCATTGTGAAAGTGCAGGACAGCCCCACGCACAATTGCAGGATGAGGAAAAGATAGGAGTATCAGGGCGATATCCAACAAACATCATCTCCCTGCAACAGCCACCAACGCAGGGCTTGAGTAAGCAGCTCCTAAGTTACAAGCAGCTTGTTACTGGCGTAGCTTGGTGCTAGGCGTGTAAAAGCAAGGCTCCTTTATGAATCTGGTGAGACAGCACGTGCAACCTTTGACATCACGATCTCCATTTCCCATCAGTCCTTCTCTGCAAGAGCTGGCCAGGATACGCTGACCTCTCGCCATTTTGCCTCCCGATGACAGGAAAATAAAGCAGAACCTGCATACGCCCCAAGGTGCCAGGTTTTTCACTCAGTTTATGAGCTAAAATACAGATCTGGATTCCACAGCCTCATGGGCCAACGGTACCTGTTAACCTTCAGTGGGATTATAAATTAATTATAAACTCCACCATCTCCTAAGTTAATGATACATCCTAGCGAGAGGGAGTAGAGACTCAAGGTAAAAAAAATAGTCCAAATTCTGAACAGTACAAAAATAGGTTGCTGCTCAAATAAAGACGTACAGAAGTGTAGTCATTATTTCAGAAATATCACTAGAAATAAAAATCACTTCTACCACAAAAAAACCCACTGGTCTGCAGGGTTTTTTCCAATGCAAATATTATCTGTTGAGATTCTGAAAGCAAGAATCATGGAATGAAATCAATGTAATTGTTTTTCATTAGGCAAACTGGAAAAAAATATCGAAAGAAAACAACAGGGATGAACAATAAATAAATGAGACATCAAATATCCTTCAGGCTTAGCCATTTGAAACATGACCACTTTACTAAAGACTTGTTTTATTTAGAAATTCTGCAAAATTATTTGCAAGAGCACCTAACTAACTAGTGTCTCTCAAACTCCATTTTTACTGATTTTGACATATTTTTAAATACTTTTGACTTTCCTTGAAACTTGCAGCTTTTCCAGATGGGGAGTTTTCCGCTTTACCTGTTTTTAACAACTCACTGGACAGACACCCTACGCTAGAACAAAACCGCCTAAATTGCAGTAACTTACAAGTTAACTAAAAATAAGGCACTCTAATTACTGTTTCATTTCACTGTTTGCCTAAATGCGAATCAGCTTTAACCTTCTGAAAGTAGGAATAAGATGCTTTTTGTGATTTTGCCCTTATTTTTCTGCTGTTGCTTCCTTATACACAGGTTCTCTAGCATAAGCCTTCAATATCTACCATCATCCTTGGGAAAAAAATAAAAATAGAAGTAAAAAAATAATAATCACAGAATTTTTAAGCTTCAAAAGCTAGAGAAACACAAACGTCCATAACACTGGTCTGAGAGAAGAAAACCTAAGGCATCCTTCATTTAACATGCAGTCACACATCACTTCAAGAAACTAGCAAGATGAAACAGAACAGTTGCTTGAAGAACAACGGGATTCCACGGCAGAACCACACAGACCTTCAAGAACACGTCTTCAAGATGCTCCGTAAGACTCTTACTCACTTTAGTCAAGTATTTTTGTGAAGAACAACTTCTATCACATAACACTTCCTTCCACCAGAGACCTTAACGAACTTTATAATTGAGCCCGTTCCTCTTAAAAGGAAGAAAGCAAGATTGCCCCCCACGCGTATCGACAGATAAAACCCACAGCAGCTGACAATCATGCCGAACTGACTCAAACTTGCACCCCTCCATGCTTCCTCTTGCAAGCAGTTCGGCACCGCCGGTAGTATTTAAGAGCCCTGCGTCCCACCACTCTCCTCTCTGTCCTTGTCCTTCACTCTGCAGAACTGTCAGCCTGGAAAACAGCTTGCACGCGATAAGACTCTGAATTTAAAGCAGAATTGCCAGCCTAGGAAAGCGTGGCTTGAAACGCAGGATTTGGGTGGCCAGATCTCTTGCAGCCTGCAGGCAGCGTAGGTGCTTGCCTTGGCAAGAGCGGCTGCTTTTATTGTACAGTGCATTTGGAAATAAGATGAATCTGGAGCTCTCCGCAAAGCTCTCCCCCCTTCACTAACTCCCACTTCCCCGTTTGGGATGCTGCTGGAAATCAGAATTCTGCATGTTGACTGCACCAAAAACTCAGAAGCCAAAGTAAGTTTATGAGCTCTTTCCTATGATCTGGCAGCTAGGGGTATTCCTGGATTTCCAAAGCTCCACCCTTTTCCTTTCCTTTCTTAGCACATAAATAACCTCTCTTGGCAGCAACCCAGAGTTTCCAGGACCAATTAATTCCATGATGATTATACAAAAGGCATTCTCATTTTCTCGTATCCTTAGAGCTCACAGCCTGGCTGGTATCTGTCTGCAGAGCTGGCAAACAGTAACAAAAGCAGTGGGTCAGATTTAGAGGGGGGAAAAATAAAAAAAATTAAAAAAAAAAAAAAAAAAGAAGAAAAAGGGGGAAAAAAAAAGCCTCTTACAAACGCTGTTGCTCAGTTAGAACCCTTTCACTCAGGCACCTTGCAGCTACTTAAAGCCACTCTGGGGAAAATAAGAAACAACACGCATACCATGGGGCTGAGCTGTGCATTCTCGCACCTTCTGAAGTTATGCAAATTTAGACTCATTTGGGTATCAGTGAGTTACGCGGCACTAGTTCTAAACGAATCCAAGCAAAAGAACTCTAATTTACACATCACCTCGCGCTGCATGCATCTAAAGAAGTTTAAGCAAGTGCATTAAGAAATTGAATCTTCAAAGAGGTCTACGTTCAAATGGCATTGTCCAGCTCTTACAAACGGTGGAACTTACTCAGCCACGGGAACACGTAAAATCCCCCGCTGAATTTGGCCCACTTCTTAGAAGCATGCGTGCAGCAGAGGAACGTAGCCGTAATATTCAGCGAGAATCAAGTCCTCCAAGAGGTTCGCTATGCAGCGTACATGCTTTATAAAGAGACCACAAACAGCTTAGCCCCAAATCTCCAACTCCAGCTATCTTGTACGGTTTAAGCAATTACCTTCTCATTGCTTCCTACCTACAAAAAGTTCCTTCTCATGCTCTCACCTCTCTCACTAGAAGACCTGTTAACAAAAATCAAGACAAGCCCTCCCACTCTCTTGTCTGACTTACTTCTTCATTGAGTTAAGTGAACCTGAAACATTGGATTACTTAAACCCTTTTCATTTTTGTTTGTCACGTTTCACAATTCTACAGTTCACCACAATCTCGTTCTCTCTGAAGCATGCCAGGGACATATTATTTTCATAATACGTCAGTATGTATAAATATTCCTTGTGGTGGTTTTGATCGGACATTGAAGCTTAGCAAGTTCCTAATTTAAAATAGAAAAGCAAGAAAAAGAAACCAGTAAGTCAAGTAAGACTTGTAGTCATGTGCATCTTACATTGTTTGAGGAAAAGCTGTCATCAAGCGACATTTACTAGAAACCTCTTCTAACCCAGCAAACAACGTGTCCCATATTTAATATCTTTCCAAAGCCATTCTGTGTTAGAGAATTATGTCCATACAACTCAGGATCCTCCTCTCTTCACTGCCTAGGAACACCGAAATGTCCGATCACCAAACCCAGCAGTAAATAAATACTCAAAGTAATAATCAGCTAAGTGAGCAGGGCACCAGAACGAAGGCAAGGAAATAGGTGTTATTGCCCATTTTGGCAGTAAAATCAGCCCATTTTGTAAAATATTTTGACTTCTGAGGACGAAGGAAGCCTTACATAGTGTCTCCATGAGGGAAGAGCTCTGAATGGAGTCTTTGGACTTGCATAAAACAGTCAGTGATTAACTGTCAAAACTAATAAAAGCTTTTACAGGTATGGATTATAGAGGGTCCCTAAGAGAGGGAAAAAGGCAGCTGGGGCAGTTCCCCTGTGCCTCAGAAACAGTAAATAGCAATTATTGTTTCTGCCAACAACCCTTATCTTAACTTCTCTTCCTCTTCTGCTTCCAGTCTGCCCTGGAAATTCGGAGGTGCCAAAGCCTGCTTACAGCTCCCAGGCTGAGTTACGTACTGGGAACCAGAAAGGAGAAAGGAAAGGGTGTTGAGTGGGGAAATATTTGAGCAAACAGCTCAAATATTTCACTTGATGCTGAAACGGCTCTCAGTAATCCTGACTATAGATTACAATGATAGGTATACCGCGCCCTCCATCCAAGGAATATTTAAAGGTTTAAGTTCACAGCACAGAAAATACTGTTTTTACCGACAGAGTGCAAGCCTCAGTTATGGTTATCTGAAAACAGCATAATCGAGCAGCGTGTTGCTACTGTTCACCATCCCAGAAGTTAATATCCAGATCTATACAACATTAAGACAAATCAGATTACACACAGCCAAATATGCATTTGGCCACCACCAAGGTTAGCCAAAACTACTGGCCCCTCTTTGCAAGAAGTGTGACTATTTTCTCCGCTCACAGATTTTAACTAATTTCAAAAATTTTAGCTGCATAAAGCAAAACGTCTGTTAATTGCAGATGGTGGGGAGTTTGGCTTTTCAGGTGACAGTCTTGCAGGAAGAAGGGTCTTTTCTGGGAGAGCCTCAGAAGGTGGCTCAAGAGATTCTCAGCACCCAGGAAATTCAGGCCATGGTAATATTAGCCCGGGGTAGAGCCATATGCAAGACCTCCGTGTGCCTCGGTTTCTCCAGCTACGGAAGGGCAGATTAACACTGACCTCCTCTAGGAAGCACTTCACAGTCCAGAGATGACAAGCACACTATAAAACTAAGTAGTATCATTTCTACACCGAGTCCACGTAGCAGATGTAGAAAATCACCAACCCAATCCAGTTTTGTTGCAACAAGCAGACGGCGGAAGCTAGAAATGGCAACTGAAAACACGACAAATCCATGCATTCAACTCAAAAGGCCAGATCCCAGCTCAGTTCTTCGTAAGGTCTACCAGGAGCTTGAAAACAACCCATCTCTTACCAAAATGAAAACTTCTCCCCAGCTCCTTCTCACCCATTTTACCATCTTTTGGAGGAGTCACCTGCCAGTGTCGCGTAACACCAGTCAGTCTAGATCTTAATATCAGGTTGAGCCATCGGAGCGCTCCGCAGAAGAGACCTTCACGTGGCCTTAGCTTTTGCACCGTTACTGAGCAATTGCAGAACACTGTCACGAGCCAACAACTAAGGGGACAGCAAGCGTGTAGTACAAACCCAGGTATGAACAAATACTTTGAAAAAAGAATACTGTCAAAAATCATTGTGATATTTTTGTTAAACTACATGACACGCTGATAGGCATTGTAAGCGGCCAGGCTGAATACACGTGAAGGAATTCACTTATTAGCGTGTAAATCTCCTCCAGAAGAGCTAATGAAACTCTGAAAACACAGCATAAATGGCTAAGGCTGTGTCAACCCTCCAACTTTAAGAGCATTTCTAACAAACATGAACATGCATGGCTAATAACCTACCTTCCTCGCATCAACAGGTTACGCAGCTTAGGCTAAATCACTGCCCTAAAAGTGTCTATTAATCCCTTTTTGTCCTTTCAGGATTCCTTTTGTATGCAAATATTAAAGAACTTCATACGGGGCAGACTGTATAAGCTAGCAGAAGTCAGGCTACCTGATTTGACGATGCAATAGTACTGTGGTCTCTACTCAGAATACTTTCTCCTATTTTAAACTAATCTAGATTTCAAAAGCCTACAACATTGGACCTTTCTCCCCATGTCACCCTCAGCAATATCCTCCCAGACAAAAAATGCAGCTGCTAAAGTCATCGTGCAAGCCCATAAATAGCTCACAGTCTGCCTTAAAATCGAAAGCCTTGTCCTTCAAGTCTTTGTATGCAACCCTGTCCCAAGTCTCATCTCCTGGTCTCATCCACCTCAACGCTTATGCTGCAATTACTGCGTAACTGCAATTTTAATATTGCGTCCCCTCCCACCTGCCTAAATCCTCCACTTTTTTGTTATACGACCCTCGATTATTTTGATGCCAGGCTAGACATCACAGGATTATTTCCAGTACACCTGAATTTTGATGCCACTTAACACTGCTATGATATCAGCCTAACAACATCACCCCTGCAGAGAAGTTGAAAATTCTCATTTATCCTCATAGTTATAAGCTGCTTGGATGTGAAAGATGACAGCAACTCTATGTCTACCCTAAGAAATATCAGAGGAAAGCTATTACGCAAATTTTGTTTGTGAAACACTGGTCAGTGAAGCCATTTGCCATGCTTCTTTCACGAAAAATGCTCAAACAAAATCTGCTGTCTTTTTTTAATGAATGCCAAGTATAGCAAAGAAAAGGGATGATTGCTATTACCACTAACACAGTCAGAGAGATTTTATACGGCAAGAGTCACACCATTTTATGAAAATTATACGTCTACATGAAAAAATTGTATTTTGACCATTCAGAAACATTACGGACGTTTTTCACCAGTACCTATGTTGTTGGTAGTCAAAAGCTGTGATAATTTTCCTGTGAAAAGTCACACTATTTTTTCCCCTTCCAGGAATGTAATTTAATTTAATTGTGGAACTCATCACCACTTTCTGCTCAGTTGGTAGAAACAAAAAACGTCCTGTATGAGACAGCAGGCAACACTGCTGAACTCAAAATGGATTTAAGGATGCCACAAGTAATAATTCTCTTGCATAATAGTAGCATGAATGCACATTACATAACCTAAAATGGTTTTATTCATCCTGACTGTATTGTTGGCTTTCCTTTCACACTGCAAAGCTTGCTCAAACAGTATACAGAAATTAAAATTATACAGACTCGGGAAATCAATGTAAACTGCTCCTGCAGTATAAACAACAAAGGCAAGAGTGACAGATTTTAATAGTACGAATAGCTGGAAAATAAAAACTGTAGGGGCAGGGAGATGAAATGCATTCTGACAGAGGAGAAAATATTTAGCAGAAGACTGGTTCAGATTTTAAAATAAACAACTTGAAACACATGGTATTTTTGTGGAAGAAAAAAATTAAGGAAATGCTGTTACATGTTTCATAATAATTACTGTGAGCAAGCTCTATTGCTGAGCTTTTTTAATCTTTTATAAAAAGAAATAGGTTAGCAGTAAGCAAACCACTTTCATGACCACAGCATGAATACATACCCAAAGCGCATTATAAACTTCATTTCAACGGCTGTCCTTTTTGCTACCCTTTGTTTTGAAACTAAGAGACCTCTCCAGGGTGGGGCCTGAGTAGAAACAGCAGTAATAGTAAGCTAATATTACCTAATATTAAGAGTTACCAGCTTGAACACTTATTTAAGTTCTGAAAGAGTCCAAAAATACTAGTTCAATCATTAGGTCAGGCCAAACTGCATTTTTACTATATTATCTAGACATCACAGGGGATCGGATTATGGAATCTCTTCGGCTTCTTCTCTTGTACACATATGCACATACGTAGAGAGAGGGAGCGTCTACGTATAAATACGCACAGATCTATACGTACCATACCTGCGACGGCAACATCCCTGTGCCAATTCTATGCGTATATTCTCTGTGACAAATTCTGCATTTTGTATGACAAACTGCATAAGCGTACGGCAACTAAACATATTGCATACCTACACAAATTACTGCGTTCTTGCAACTACCCGACCATTAACCCGTCTCTTCTGACGCAGCACGGGTTGCGTGAGCTGGCGCTGAACCCGCTGCAGACGTTCGTATTTCAGTTTAAGAATGCTACGTTGCAGCTGAACTTAAATCCTTAGGCGATGGACACAAATCAAAACACACACATAATTATGTGGAAGTATTGAGTCAGAATGCAAAATAAGTATCGCTTGCAAGTAAAGGGGAAAGAAAGAGCAAAAAATGTCAGGCTGTAAGATGCAACAGAAATAGTCCACATTTACTGTCCTTTTTTTTGGGGGGTGGTTGTTTAATTACCCATCAGGAGTTAAGAGCATACTTCTGCTGTTCTCCATCCCGTTCACTCTGTGACCACCTGATGTTTTCCGAACAAGACGACTGTTTTTGCATGAAGAAGGAATGCAAGCCTCGTGGTTTAAGTAAGTGTGCAAGAGTTCATTCACATTTTGTATGCTACAGGGAGCCAGCAGACCGAAAGCACAGCCAGAATCAATCTGAAGCACTCAATGGGAGGAATGCAAAAGCCTAAGATCTGACTTCCAAATGAAATACGTTATTGTTACTTATGAAACATTTCCAACAGCAGCACAATGGCTGCCACGTCAAAACGTAAGACACCATCCCTGCCCTAAAGGGTTTTTTACTCTAAAAATACAAAATACACCACAGGTAGAGCCAGATATTACTCCAAACCAAGCAAGCAGACAAAAGGATGCGTAGGCATATCTTCATAATAATTTTCTTGTTGTATTTACATGTAATATATAAACCGGCTTCCAGATGCACCACAGGAGCATTTAGTTCACTAATGTCTTTTGCACTGAAGACAACAGTTAATCCTGACGGGTGCACTGAATTTGCATCCTAAAACCAACAGCGCTTTGAAACGTTACCAACCTCAGCTAATAAGTTTTATCCAGGTGAATACTACAAACAACTGAAGGCCATTCTGCACTTGGTTCAAGTCAAAACAGAACCTCAATATGATTCAATGCATGCAAGCTTTTATGGAAGTTTATGTGGGGCATAAACTACACATAGGAGGAAAGAAACCCCTAGATAGCTCTTTAACAAAGAATCATAGAATCATTTGTTTGGAAAAGACCTTTAAGATCATTAAGTCCAACGTGTGAGGGTCTGTTTCTGCTTTAGGATGTATAGATACTCAGTTTAGATCATTGGTTTTCAAGAGTCAGGAAGGAGCCACTGAGATCAGGAAGTCTAAGCCACTCCATGAGAAATATCACAAGTCTCCAGTGTGAAGCCCAACAGCTATGATAATTTGAACACATCTCAAAGCATTCAGCCATTCCATACTGGTCAATCATTCCGAGACCTTTCAATAGAAAATGTCACTGTAATAAAAACATGTTGTTTTACTTGCACAAAGAGCCCATGGACTCCCTAGAAAGGAAGAAACAGCTAATGACTGGGAGGAAGGTTGAGCCTTCACAAGGAGAAAGGCAACTGTACAAAGCAGCTGAGGAGGTGGGAGGGGAAAAGAAAATAATCCTTTAAATTGCTTTCAGAACAAAAAGGTGGGAAGAACATAAGAGGAAAATAGATGAAAGAATAGAATATAACAACAGGATCACTCTGCAAAAGCATTTTAAATTCCTACACCTTATTAGTACCATTGTGGCCCAGCGGCAGCATTGCCAGCCGTAGTCCACAGGCTGTGAGCTGGAGAAACACAGCGCTCAAAGCCACCACGACCCACTCCGAGACCACGAGCCGCTCCACAGGAGAGGCACACCTCCGCGTGCTGCATGGCATGCTCCCAGGGTTCTGCTGGCAGGCTTTAGGAAGGAGGAGATAAACTCTGGTGTCTCATCTCTCTTCACAGAAAGGATTAGAAGAGCCAAGCCTCTGCATCTATAAGCAGTAGAGTCTACCGCTCTCCAAAATTTCAACAGCAAAGATCATACCGCAGAGTCACAGGGCATACCAGGACGATCGTGCTCTGCTACAGGATTTTTCTTGAGTGTCCGGCACAGTAGAAGAGTTTTCTCTCTCACAGGTTTGAATTTATACAGTCGTATTACAGCACAAGAGTATTTGTATTACAGCACACGAGAAGTCTTATGCACTCTCTTTATCACTAAATCTCAAATGAATACTAAGTATATTACAGGGGAGAAAATTAAACCCCCACAAGAGAAGTTGGTCAGTTCAAGCCATAGGGTGAGTCATTAGCAAATGAATACTGAGCACGGGACTCCTGATTTGCAGTACCTTTCCAAATCCAGCATCACAATTGTCCTCAAATTGGTACAACTGGGCCATTACACATAATAATTCATGTGCTCAATACCATATGCAGCAACCAGCTTATTCTCAGTGAAGATTTCACTTCCATGGGACACAACTGGAGCAGCAGCAGCTAAGGGACCACCACCACAAATTTCTGTGGTGTTCGCAGCATGTGTTAACTTCTGCGCTGATGGAGGGCTGAGCTACACAAAGATGATTGCCAAAGTTGGGACATAAATTGGTATTTGGACACAAATTGGTGGCAAAGAGGAACAAGTAAAAACTCCATCAGACTGTAACCCAGTAACCTGACAGAGCAAAAGGTTAATGAGTGCTACCATGCAAAAAGCAGAAAGCTTCACACCTAAGGTGCAGGCTGCCAAAGTTTCATTTTGATTGCCAAAGTTGTTAAAGGGTAGCTACCCTCTGACGGGCAACAGATGGCTTACACAAGTAAATGTAGAGAAATGTAAGAGGCCAGCAAAAAAGTCTGTTGAAAGTCCTACCCTCAAAGGTCACACTGTGGCACACAGATCAGAGAAAAGATCTGAAGGGTTAGAGTAGGCAGAACATTAAATCTTTCAGCACAACACTTGGAAGTGACAACAAAAAGCAAACAATTCTGCAAAGTATAAATAAGGGGTACCGAAGCAAGGCAAAGGACATTATTCTTCCACTGCATAAAAGGTCTGATGAGACCACATGTAGAGTACCATACTCTGTTCTAGCTGCCTTATTTTTAAAGCAGCTATTATGAAGTTGAATGGGGTAAAGCAAAGGGCAACCCACACGATTCCTGCATTTGCAGAGTCTGAAGCAGCAAAGACACAAACTTTTGTTTTAGATGCACAAAAAAAAGGCAGGATCTCAGCACCCAGAGTTCTCATTGACCAGGAGAAGGTTGTAGGACTGCTGGAAAACAGGTCCACAACAAACTCCCATACTATGTGGCAATATGGCCCTGACATCTTCTGGACATTAAAGTTCTCATCATTCTTTTTATGAGTGCCTGTGTTCAATTTTATTCTGCCTTGTTAAGTATTTGCTGCAAACAAATTGAAACCAGAACTTTATAAACAGCAACACATAATAATTGTCGTTCTAAAATAAACTAGAGGTTTTTCCCTCTGACAATGGCCAGATGCTATAGAGGAAGGTGAAGAAATAACACCCATAACATACAGAATAACCACTCCAAAGGGAAAGACTCCTCTCAGCTGCAGGAGGTGTTTGTTTTATATTTCCATCACAAAATGTTACACATCTTGTGTTTAAAAGTCTCTTACAGTATTCATGCATTTGTTCTCATTATTTATCTAAATGTCTAATCCTTTCTGAATCCTTCTAGACTCAGTTGGACTCAATTACTTCTTCCAGCAGCGAGTCCTTCAGGTTAATTACACGCAATGTAAAATTACACATTTCTTTTTCCCCCTCCTTGCTTTCAAAACCACCAAACGCTCCCCGGAGTATCCCTTCTCCACTCGCTGTTTTAAATCTCATCACTATATCCTCCTATTCATTGCCAGTATCGAGCTTCAATCCTGTGAAGATTTAACGAATGCGCTTATCGTTAAGCCTGCACGTCAACCCTAGTTGCACTAAGACATGAGTTTAACAGTCCTCACCTTTTCAGTGTCTCCAAATGCTGACAATCCTTTCCCATCTGTGGATCTCTTTTCTAGTTCCCTTATCTTTGAGATGAGGGAACAAGCATCAGGAATGAGCGAGGTGCTACTGTGATCTTAGTAGTATTTTCTAATCTTCATTTCATTCCCTGCTTCAGGGAGGGAATGAAATATTAATATTTGAGCTTGCTTTTGCAACCGCTGTTGCACGGTGAGCAAATGCTTCTGCAGAACTCAGGACTCTCAGAAGTTCAGGTCTTCTCCGCAAGTGGTTTTAATTAATTCACTTCTGGTCCTAAATTGTTTCAACCTGCTGCTGTGTATTGTTCAGCAGCTGCTCCTTGCAGCATATATGCCACATGTGGAGAAGATATCCATATGATACCACTATGAAGCCACTAAATAAATATTACCATGCAACTTTGACAGCTAATTCATCTCCCTCAGAACTTTTTCTAATGCTTCAACCTCTTCAGCAACCTGAAAAAAACTAGCCTTTTTAAAGTCACATTGTCCCAGAAACACTTTTTTCCTCCTCTCTTTCCCATCTCCCAAAACAAAGGGGAACTCTACCAAATCGCAGACAACAGCACTGCTCCTGAGTTTTAAGCCCCACCCAAATCGCACTTTTGTACTGAGTTACATTACAACATATTTCACATTGTCTGGTGAAAATTTGTGACCATGCTTTGAAAGTTATTTGGATGAAAGATCCTGTAAGAATGCAAGATCATTATCGTTTCACTTGGATATGTTTTTACTTTCCTTCTAGTCCCTAAATTATTGGTGGCAAGGTGCTGGCATGAACTACAGAGCAGCTGTATTCAGGCGCTAGCATGAGTTCATTTTGGTCCAAGGTAGAGCGATTTCCATAAACAGTAAATGGATCTCTATGTCCAAAACACAGAATTCCTCACTATAGCTTTAAAATTCATAAAAACCAAAACCCATTCTTATACATCTCAATAAAATTGTTATTCCAGAAGGTGCAAAAACGTAACACAGACTTTACAGTTCAGCCCTAAACATAAACCTACGTGCTGGTGTACCACCCATGAAGAACTAAGAGTTACTTCTCAAGAGCTTGTATGGCCACTGAAGATGAAAAGAGAGCATTTTGGGGGTGAATCAAGAGCAAAAGAAGTTCTGGGAGACTGCAGGGGCAAACCGTGACAACTCCCTGGAGACAGCTACTGGTCAGCTGCTCAGCCCTTTAGGAATGAGGTCCAGATGTATCCGTGTTAACTATGAGGAGATACAGAAAATTATGCAAATAAAACATATCAAAATACCATCCCGGAGGTTCAAAGAATGGTCTGTCAACCCGGTCCACATCCACGGGACAAAAGCAGCTTTGATGCTGTCTGAGCAATCTGCTGAGAATATACCATTTCAAGTGCAAGAGGGACACTCTTTTTCTGGTGTTTAAAAAAAAAAGAAGTCTTATGCATACAGATAATATTTTTCAATCTCTGATACTATCTTAATTTAGCAACACTAAGCCATCGTACACATTTTGCCTCCGTTTTGCAAGATACTACACCCTGGCTACAGAAAGACACTGAGTTAGCCTTCATTTACCCCTTTCACACAAGGTATCCTCATTTTCTTCAAGAGGCTAGGCCATGATCTGCTCACTCTTTGCTCATTCCTCCACACAGCTGCACTCCCTTACAGTGCTGGCTATAGGAAGCTATATATTTAGAAAATAGATTCCTACAGCAGTAGTAAAAGATGCAAGTTCAAAGCATGCATTTACACACTGTCACCAAACATATTTTTAATTAGCTTTACCAAGGCTAAATTTAAATCCAAGCGTGACTAACACGCTCGCAATGCTTCAGTCTGTTTCTTAAATGAAAACATCAAAACCAAAACTGGAAAACTAATGGTTTCTCCAGGGCTATTCTCTTTACAGCATCTCAGTCCAGTTCATACGCTGCTTCTCCCAGGCTTTCCGATGACACATAGCCACATTCCTTGCCAACACATCTTTAACCCAACAAGTGACCTAGATCTTCTAGCATTCAGAAAGAAAATGCCAGTTTCTTTGCAGAGCAAGCTGATTTTTTTGGTTGTTGTTCTGTAATTCCTTTCACTTATTTCTTCTTCAACAGGATAACATTCAGCGATGTTAGCAGCAACAGTTAAGATGCTACAATTCAGGGAGAACCTCCACCATCCAAGAAGCATAGTTTAAGAATAGGCATCCTGGCTATCAGAGGGATTCCCAGTGGAGATCATATATAGCACAGGATGGCTTTATATGCCTACCTGTCACAGGTAAACTGAGAGTATGCCAAACCCAAGTTTTCCTACACAGGCAGGCTAGCTATGACATTTCTGAAGTGCGGTCACACACAACCAGTGCAAAAACAGACCGGTGCAGTCCCCAGCAACTTTTGCTCAAGAGGCTTCCCTTACCTCTTGCTATTCCACTTAATGTAACGATCATTTGTGAGAGATGCCTCTGCAGAGCCCTATAGGAAGGGAGGCTGCCCGTGTCTCCCTACTTCCGTGTGGCCTCACAAGAGTATCCGACAGCCTCAGCTCAGTGTTAATAACACCACAAGATGAAAGCACTACCACCCTGTCACCCTTTGACAGCTTGGAATGGGAGGTTTTAAACTCAACTGAGAGCACGATACTCTGCGGCAAAACCAGTTACCCTTCTAATTATGTATTTTGTATTTGGAACCAGGAAAGTAAAAGACAGTAATCTTTCAGGCTTCCATTTTAAAACTCATGTTTCATTTTTGAGTGTCTGTTCCACACACAGCTTCTATTACCCAGCTGATGACCGCATCAAAACGTGCTACTTGGAGTATCCCTGGAGCAGAGATCTGGGCCTGAACCGGGAAGCAAGGAGAAAAATATTCCACAAGAAGTCATAAATAAGGGCTATGATCCTATGGGATGAGCATGCCCACAACTGAAGGAAAGGAGAGGAGGAAAGAGCCTACTCAAAACCAAAAGGCAAGCTGAATGAGATGCCAAGGCTTTCTTTTTGATAACTATGTACCTGTCTACAGGTCAAATCATTTGGTTCCCTCTGAAATCTCTTATCTTCTTTGTGGGTCTCCAGCAGCTGACAGGCATCTTCCACCATGCAAAAAATCAATGTGAGCACACCCCATCTTTCTTCCTTCTCCATCTCCAAGACAGTTCCTTGGAGAAGACAGCATTCAGAGTAGACAATAGTGCAACCCGGTTTCTGTAGGGAGCCTGTCAGCTCTTTGGGACCTTTTCTGCTTCTGCCAAACATACAGTCAGAACTCCACCCTTGCCCTGGTCTAGGCAGTTGGGACAGACTGCAGCGACCCGATTCCAAAGAGTCTCATTTAGCCAAAAGGGACTAACATACGCTGTAAATCGAAACAAAACAGCAAGACGCAGCAAGGACCAAGATCAGCCAAGTCCTTGCCTGCTGGTTGCACAGGAAACTACACTTGACCAGAACATCTGGGACCTAAGAGTAAGATAAAAAAGAAATCACAGAACTGGCTCAGAAAGGCACGTGGGAGGGCAGGAGCAGGCTCAGAGAAAATTTGAGGTTTTGCATGTTCCAAAAATGTTGATGGTTCCAGGCACCATTTACATCTCAACCCATATTTAGGAGGTCAGTGTTAGAAAGACAAAAAAATCCAAACTAAAACTTCTTTTATGACATACTGTTTGAGTCAGAGAGAAGGTTATGTCCTAGGTCCTAACTGGGATACAGATTAGTTAGAAGTATTTGTAATGTTTTTCTGATTGAACTCTCCAACACAAGCTTCCTGCCAATGTATATGACTGTAGAGGTGCTTAGAAGCCAAAGTTGTGGTCATGTACAGTGCAAGACAATAATTCAAAATTCATTTTTAAAACACCATAAAATTGTCAGAAAAGCTAGTTATCAAATAATATCAGTGTTAAGAAAACATAAAAATATTTAGTGATAGATTTGGTACTTTTCAGCTCTTCCTCTTTCAGAATTTTGAAGGTATTTAAAACACCCTTCCACAGTAGTTCATTTATAGTTTTGGAAGAACACATTCTGCTATATACCCAATGCTATAGCATTAAAGACATCTCGAGACAAGTTACATTTTGAATCAATCTCTGACTGAACAAGCCCCGGAGCCAAAAGTTCAGCTGTGACCAAAAAAAGCAGAAAAAAGGAAGAAAACATGTATTTAAAATCTGCTCTAGACACGTAACCAATGGCTGGCCATGAAGGGGCATAGTACTTCTCTGTTCTCTGGATATTGAAGACTCAAAGGAAGAGTAGTCTGTGTCATCTATCAGTAGAGCAAGAAACTTGATGCTTGAGTTCTGGCTCTGAAAGCTTAGCAATCATTTAAGATGTGGAGATAGAGTCTCTATAGGTTTGGGGAACTCCTGTTCCTGGCTGCGTTTCCTGTGACCTGCCCCAGTAAAAACTCCAGAGGCAGAGTTCCTCACTCCTTCCTGGATAAAGGACTCTGATAGGAAAAACATTTGCAAGCCTTAGGGAGCCCCTCCTGTCTCAAAAACTCATTCCTCAGTGCTTCCCTCAGATTACTCGAGGGCTAGCCACTGGTCACCCACCCTTCCCTAACCCCTGGAAGGGTGAGATAAAGCACTCCAGCTGGTTAACAAGGAGGTCTACAAGTGTCACTTCACGGCACTTTAAAAACTCTTGTTTGCTTTTCATTTTGGTAATCTTCTTGTCCATCTGCCGTGCCACACCCATGCCTTTCACTGCCCCCACTCTATTCTTCTTACACCGCTGTTCCCACCCTCCTCCAATTCCCCACCAACATTTTCTAACGCTTCTCTGCTACTTTTCTGCATCCAGTTGTCCATATTCCTCTTCCTAGTGCGTATGCAGAGGTCCACACAAACAAGGCATTCTTCATCCATCTCCTCCCATCACCACTGTACTCCTTACTCCCACCTGCCCTTCTCTCACTGTCTCAAGAACAACTTCAAATCTAAAATTTGTCCACGACCTCGTCTTTGCACGCTGCTCTCTCCAGCAGCAGGAGACACCAGCACCACCGTCTACTTTGAATTAACCAAGGCTTTACAGCCACACTTTTTCTTTGTCAGCCTGGATAAGACCATGGGGGCCTTCTACCACAAAGGAGTTGCTCCCAAACATTCCCCTCCACAGTCTGTCTTCCCCAGGCTCTCATCTTCATCTCTTACATACAACCAGCTCTGCAGAATCAACTTCCTTCTCTCAGATTAAACATCTGGATCTCTCTTTTGCTCTTGTCACAAACTCCCACATTCATCCCCTCAAAAATTGCAACTTCCATATCAATGGCCTACCCCAAGCCTCCCCTTTGCTGCGCACTTTCTTGCTCTTATATTTCCTCTTGGCTTAGAAACATACAATTGCAAGATGTGTTCTGCCATCAAAGGAAATTACCTTATAATCCTCTTCACCAACTGACCTGGCACCAATGTTGACGCTGTTGGGTTCTTTGCTTCCTTCACTCTTGCTGGAGTGCCACCCCACTATCTCATTGCTCCAACGACTTGAAACTTTCTTCTAACAGTTTATACACCAGTCTACAGCTGGTGTGAATGGTTCTTTGCCCTCCCTTGTGCTTACTTCATGGGGTTTTTTAATAGGTATTATTCATGTACTCCCTAAATCTTCATCTTATTAACCCAACTAAGCTATAGCCTTCCAATTATAATCAGATATATACATCATTTTCTTGACGATCCCAGAAGTCCTCTCCTGTCTCCCTTCCAGCTTAAATCAACCTCCTTAAAAATGACCAGAATTACAGACTGTGAGCCAGGACGCTCTACAACGGGGTTTGCACTTCCCATCTCTGCTGCCAAGAATCTAAAACAACTGAGCATCACATTTCTCTTCTGTTTTGCATTACACTGGTGGCTCATGTATCCTGTGATTGACTAATACACCCCAAGCTGAAAGGGGTGAAGACAAAAAAATATTATCCTATAGCAGAAATCAGTTTAATTCATTCACAAACACACATTTTCATTCTGTGCTATTTAATTTCAACCCATGTCTGTTACAATAATCCTGAACATCAGCCTCTAGGATATTTCCATCCTCCAGGTGTTTTCTTCCTCTGCCAGACCATTGGATTTTGTCAGCATGCTTCTGCTTTTATGTCACTGACTCTAATGAACACATGACAGCAGTTCAGTCGCAGGACTGACCCAGGTAGAGCTCCTGTAGGCACCTCTCTCCAGACCAACAGTCCCTCTTTCATCTTGAGCCGCAGCAGCAGCTCTTCTTCAACAGCTCCTTCACCTACCTTGTAATTCCTCAGTCTCTCCAGAGATTAATTTTTTCAAGTGATTTCAAGAGTAGACTTTCAAACAAACGGATAAAACTCACAGCCTTTTAAAATCCAGAGGATCAGTTATCTCTGTGAGACAAATATCTCCTACCTACCTCCTCACACCCCCTCCACCCCAAATACAGGCGCCACTGCTGGTGCCCAGTCATACAATGTCACTTCTGACTTGACAGATGAATTCAAGCTCCCTGCTGCTCAGCTATCATTTCATATACCAGTTCCTTTGTAGCTCTTGGCTGGACACTACCAGCTACCCAGCATGGGCACACGTCAAGCTCTTAGGCAAAGACAAAACATAAAGACATGTAAAAGCCCCGTATGCCATCATTACCATCAATCTCCAGGTTCACCTTTGTCATCTTTATAGAAAATAGGCAAAAATTTATTTAGTTTTTTGGGTTATATGTAGATTAACTTTAATTCCAATCTCAATCTCTCTGTGAAGCAGACTTTTTTTTTGTTGTTCATACATGGCTGACAAACTTTTAGCTATTTGTTCTCATTTGCTTTGTAAGGCTTGACTTTCGGCAACTCTTATTTTAACTCTCAGATGCAGCTTTCTCTGCTGACAAGAGCTTTTCTCTATTTGTCAAAACCTAATTAAAAAAAAAATTAAAAATATCTTTTTAGGTGGTTATTCCTGCACCCTTCTCTGAAAGGGTTTTTTTCCCTTATTCAAACTAGAAGTCAAGGTAGCGTCTCTGACTAGAAGTCAAAGCTAAGCATCTCACAGACCTCCTCTACTTGCCTTTCTACAGAATGTAATCACTTCCTGAAAAACAATTTAAGGCAAACTCCACTGACACAGCATCACCTGCTATTGGATCGCTCGTATTTGATGAGGGAAGCAGCTGGCAATAGTATCTACTGCCTTGGTTCAATTCTTGGCAGTTGCCAAGATCATTCATCCAACCAGGCAGCCTTAAACCATCCCCTCACTTGCCTCTTCACTGTTTATATAGTCATTCATTTTTTTCCTGCCTTATTGTCTTCAGCTATTCATTCTTTTCTCTTTCCACCACTGCAAGGCCCGTTCTGCTAGCCCCTAGCTGTGGTGCGTCTTCAGCGTATGCATCTACTGGCACCCGGCACAAACACAACCACCAGGCCAACTACCTTCACTAGAAAGGCCTTTTTTCCTTCTCCTCTTTCTTTGATTTTGTCCACTCCATAGTCAAGCAATTTCAGTATTTAAATTTAATCTCATTCCACATCTGCAATCCCAGGTCCTCTAATTCTCCAGCCCTTGCTCCTCTTTGCAAAGGACCCCTTAGGCAATTCTCATTTCCACCATGCCACAAGTGCAGAAGTTTCTTTCCTGTGGTCTATCACAATACCGAGCTGCTGCTACTACTACTAGGGCTTTTAATATTCCATAATCCTTACAGTCTTACACTTCATTAAATATTTCATGGCTAAGTATTTAGTGACAAAACCAGTAGCTATTATTTATATTTAAATAATAATTATTAATTTAAAGCTAGGAAATTTGGTGTTTATACAAAAGTTCCATGCTTTTGAAAGTTATGGAACTGCCAATGACTGTACAAGTTATAGCCTGTTTGTCTTTTTCTTTTATTATTTGTAGAAGTTTGAAACACAAGACAGACATTTCTGTATTTAAATAGACATGTGTTTACGGTGCTTAAGATGTAATCTTATGATTGGCTTTCAAACAGGCTACTCTTTCATAACAGGGGCAACCATTCAAGAACCCTGGATGGGTTCTCAGGATAAAGAATTTTAAGAAAAGTTTATTGGACTTCTTGAAACATCAAGGTCATTCACTTACTGGTACCTGTACAAGAATGTATTTAAGCAAGATTTCAAGCTTCTCAGTAATTAAAGGAATTGGCAATAATTCCCAACACACTCAGAATAAATAAGACCTTTTATATTCCTTTCAACACAAGTTCTATGAAATTCTCAGTCAGATCTGCGTTTCTCTCAGACACATCAAATCATTTACCATTTCAGCTGAAAAGCCTCCAAATCACTCTACAAATGCAGCATCACCAAGAACTAACCACACTGGATCAAACCCCTACACTAATACCACACAGTACTTAATATCCACATGCGACATCAAGGTTTTAAAAGACTTGGGCTTTCCAAGTCACAAGGAACTTGACCTGCACCAATAAACCACAAGAAGCTCAGTGCCTCAGAGAGGGTCAAACTGCTAAGTAGACCTTTACAGGACACAAACTGACACTGAAAAAGTAAGTCACTTTTTAAAAAGTAAATCAACGCCTGCATATAATCAGTAGCAGTTACTATATTTGTTACAATGAAGGCTCAATACTTGCTGATGTACAAATAGGTTGTTCCTGTACTCTTCAGTTGACCTTGAGTCTTCAACCTAAGCCTTAATTCTTCTGATGATGCTCTAAGACCAACATTGATAAACCCAACACCTTATTAATTTAGTGCTACCAATCTCAAAGCATAGAAAAAAAATTATAAAACTCTATAAACTCCAGATTAAAAAAATAATAAATAAATCACCTGATGACAATTGTAAGAGAGACAATTATGCTTTTCAAGGCAAAACTGCTGGGGGCAGGGTTGGCTATTCATAAATAATGTTCTGGGTTAGAGGCTATTTATTGACTTCAGAACCACAGTAAAGCCATTAATAAAACAAGATCACAAGAAGAGCTTAAAATACTTTATGTTCTGAAGAGCTTAAGGGAAACAAACAGCCCATATGTTTTAAAATATTTTTAAATAATACACATGAGATTTTTTGCTCATGAAAGACACCAGCCTCGAAGCTGAAGTCACCAGTTTATGCCCTGAACAGGTGCAGACTTCTGACATGCTGCCTCCTCCTTCCCCACAAACCAGGCTCGATTCTGGCCTGAAAAAACTAACACTAGCCACAGAAAGTCAAAAGTCACTTCCATGACCTTGCAGTCCCTTGCCCTCCCATTAAGATCGGCACCATCAGCTGCAGCGATGATCTCAGGAACACACAGGCACTCTTCCTTTGAGAATACGACCAAGACCTGGCAAACTCCTACATACATGGAACAACACAGCCGAAACAGGACCAAATTCTACTTTCCTAAAGTACGCTTATGAGACACAGACACGTTCAAAACTATCTGCACCTCTTACACAAAACCACCAGGTGGGAAACTTACAGGAGCTCAAAAATACTTTCTAATATTTTTCCTGGTAAAAAAAACCAGGAGGCAGAGATGGGAAATCTGCCACTCAAAGGAAGCAGATTCGAAATTATCTGTTCTGATTAGAACTCTACGTTCTTCTTGGAAACATGGGAAGGGGAGATTCTAAGCACTATCTGTACGCAGGACAGAATTTGCTTATCTTTCTTGACTGGGGTCTCAGCACTGCTGTATTGCTTTGTCATGGAACTTCACAAGAAAACTATTTGGTATAAATCTCTGGGAAGTTTTAAAAGTCTTTAAAATACCAATCTGGATGCTACATCAAACCAAGTTCTTACATTATTGCCTTTGATCTCAAAGAAAATACATAAACCTAACAAAATAATATGAAAGTTATAGCCACCTCCTGAAGACCTGGCTCGAACTGCCACAGCTGCACTGATTCCAATGAAGTGAGGACATTTTATATCAGCTGGGGACTTGGCCTGACAAAGGTGAAGGCACTCAGCAGCATGCCAGATTGAGTGCGTGTGCATTTAAGCTCATTTTACTTACCACTAAAGCCCTCATGCTTTGAAATACACCTTTGAAAAACAGTACAGAGCTGTAATTCTTGCAGAATTGCAGACAACTAATTTCTCATCTGGCTGAAAAAGCAATACGAAAACAAGACCCAAACCTATATTCACTGAAGTTTTGAGGAAGTTTCTGCTAACTTTTGAGAGACCTTCATTAGTCAAAACACCAGGGCTATTTGTATGAGAGACCTGAGATAGGTTCCTAACAGCAGACACGAGCCATAGTCCAGTCTGAACAAACTGTTAGATGTTCAGCTTCTCAGGCCGTAAGCTAAGATCCTTATTTCTGCACTAAGTACAATCCGATCCATGGCCACAACTGGTCAAATCTTTTTTACATGCCAAGAGAAGAGGAAGAACACAAGGAGAGTGTTATTTCAGATGACCCAGACAGACGACTTCAGTGTTTTGGGGTTGTTTTTTTTAAATAGCAAGAGCAGTCAGTGCTAAAAGTTAATATCATAACAATTCGTGTGGAATTCAGCTCCCTGGAGCAGGCTCCAAAGTCCACGAGCAGCCTTCCAAAATGCCACCACACCAGCTTTACTTACCCCTAGCCATCTTGCTCCTTTGTTGGCAGCCTGCTGAATCTGCACTCTTTTCAGGGTGACATGGTAAACAGCTCCCTCTTCCACCTCTTCACCCCAGTCTTGACTTGTGCTCTGCCAGGAAAAGGGGAAAGAAAAAAAAGTAAGAGAGAAAGGAACTTTTTCCCCTCTTCTACTAACCACAATCTATACCAGGTGCTCTACTGCTTCGTGCAGAGCTGCGGGCAGAAGATGGGCTGCACAAAGCGAATACGACAATCAAAGCAATACAGGATACTTTTAGATTTGAGGGAACACTGGAGATATTCTTGGCAAGCTGTCCTTTCCTGTGGTATCAAGATACCCTGACTTTCCATTTAACTATTTTTCCTAGACTAGCACATAGTTTAAATAGTTGTATAAAGTCTTTTCTAAGGAAATAGTTTGGTTTTGATTAGCAGTCTTCTCTTCCCTCTCCCTGCCCCCCTTTTCTAAAGCAATTAATCTCTTTGGCCTTTCATTTATGGAAGGAATTGCACTTTTTAAAACTGTTGAATTACTTAGGCAGACAGCCTTTAAAGTTTGAAGCTAACAAGCATTTAAAATACAGCAAGCCTTTATTTCTTTTGACAGGAGGGATCTAAAGCGCTTGTGGTTTGTGTTTCCAAAACCTATTATTTCAAGCTACAAAATAACTTTACAGAGTCGAGGCTTTAAAACTCACAAATAATAGAAAGCGGATTTAAAAAAAAACAAAACAAAACAAACAAAAAAAAAAAAGTGCAAAGTCTTCCAAACTTTAACCGAACATGTGCTGCAATGACTCCTCATCTCCCACATTACCAACCATACAAAAGAGCACAAGCCGCTGCAACGCGGACAGCAAACAGGCATGGGAGTTTCTCCAAAGGGCTAACTTTCCTCTCTGGAGCACTCCGTTCATCCTCCCCGTGCCAGCACCCACGCACACACAGTTACTCGTGAAGATAAGCATCACTCGGACGCGAGGAAGAGCGGAGCGGCTCCGGGAAGCAGCGGGCGGCGCGCCTGGCCACCCCGGCTCCCCGCCGACACCGGCACCCCGCGGGCAGGGGAGGGAGGGAGGGGAGGGACGGGACACCCGGTTACCATTTTAGCTTTCCACAGCAATTTCATTCTCGATGCCTTCCCGGGCGCCTCGACGGGGCACACCGCCGCTGCCGCCGCCGCTGCTCCGCCCTGTCAGCGGCNCTCCAGGCCCCGCCTCGGCCCGGCCCCGGCCCCGCCGAGGGGCTTCCTGTTTATCGCGGCCAGCCCCAGACGAAAAGTTGCGGTACGTTCAGGCGTCCGTGCCCGCAGCCGCGCCGGGACCAGCAGCTCCCCGGGGGACGTTGCTTGAAGCGGGGCGTTCGTGCACTCCCGCCCCGCTGTCCCTCTAAGAGGGACGAGGTGCGGAGCGTCCTGCTCGGTTTCCAGTGGGGACGAGGCGCGGAGGAAACGTCTTCTCCCGGCCATCGCCCGGGTGTAGCCGCGCACCGGCGCCCTGGCACGGCAGAGAGGAGCGGCGGTGGCCGGGCAGGTGCCGGGACCCGAGGGACGGGCCTCTCGGGGGCTCCCTGCCCGCTCCTGACGGGTGTTGAATAAAAAAAAAGCAAGAACACAATCGGCAGGAGTTTTAAGCCAGACTTAATTTAAAAAACTTACTTCTACAAGTTTGAAAGTTAGGAAATGTAAACGGCATAGTAACCCCCAGCAGCGCTGGGAGCTGCGCTACTCTGCGTTGGCCTTGTCCCGCTCCGCAGAGGCGCGAGCAGCCTGCCCAGCACTCCCCCACCCCGCCATCAGGTGGCTCAGGAGCAGAGAAAGGCCTTTCCTCCTCCTCCTCCTCCTCCTCCTGCCCTGGTACGGCCTGGCTGTGCCCCACCACGCTGGGGGGCAGTCCCAGCCCCCTGCAAGCCCACCCTGTGACCACCAGCAGAAAACCTCCCCGACAGCGAGGTACAAAGAGCGGGGACAGGGGATGTGCAGATCCGGGGTACCAGGTCAGAAATGTGTGATGAACGGTAGAGCGAGGAGCAGAGATACGTGGGCTGCGTGTTCAGAGATGTGGAGGGGAACAAGGCTGAGTTATTGGGGACATATTGTCCCCCTTTTTTGGGGAGATAAGGTTCAGGGTGATGGGAAACTGGAGGCATGGAAAACATTCCTACCTATCTGACCTGTACAGCTGGCATCAGGACACAAATCCCTACTCTTTTCACCTGTCTCACCTCAAGAGAACGGCTCTTCCTCTTCAAGAAGAAAAGTTCCTGATACTGATTCTGTAATCAATAAATTATAGTCTATTGTATTTCCCACCTACTTCTGTATATAGCCTAAACCCACAACCCTTCTTTTTCTCCTGCGGGAGTCCCTTGGTCACAGACAAGCCCGTAGGAACCACGACCCTCGGCACTGTACACGCACTAGCTGCAGACACCAGCGTGCTAACACCTCCGGAACACCAACTTCACTTGCCTCTTGAGCTGTCTTTAGTTACCTGGGTTTTTGGACTTAGAAATGAAAGCAGAGAGGAGTTGAGCACACAAATTACTCTGTAAGTCAATGAAAACAGTAAGAATTGAACCAGAAAGTTCCAGTCTCCTGAACCTCAGTGCTAACAGCCAGTATATTAACGTACTTATCCACAAGTGTTACTACCAATTATCTCAGGAGCAGTGCTGGTTCAGAGAGACCATTATCACTTGCAGCTGTTAACATGAGGGAGCATATGAAAGCAAAGAACATTATTTTAAGCTATGAAACCAAGATTGAATTGTGTTGTCACGGGTCAACTGATCTGATTATTTGCCAGGCTGTGCATTTACTTTATTTGTGTAATACTGAAGTGATCCAGAATATGCTGAGGCAGATACAGACTTTAATAATCTGACTAAAATGTTTTCTAGCATAAAAATCAAAGTCTAGATTTCCCAAAGTCCTTTGGCTTCTCCTGTAAAACCGCACAGAGCATTTTGAATGCTTTAGATTTTGCAAACTGGTTTTCCACATCATAATTTTTAGGTGCAAAACCCACAGTCTGCATTGAATTCATGTAGCTAGCCCAGCAGGCGTGCGAGCAGCTTCAGAACAAATTGCTATTGAACAGGACAAACATATGTTAGCATATGAAAATTGATATCCAGCTACAAGGAATATAACACCAAATAATTATTCTGCGTTTAAATAAAAGCTTCGTTGTGGTATGATGTTCTGACGCCACAATAAGCCCACTAGTGCCACTACCATTATTTTGGATGGCAGTCACCAAAACCTGGCAGTTATTTCTAACTGCTTCTTTAATAGGAAGAAAATGTCAGAATTAATACCGTGGGAAGGAGCACGTATATTCGACCCAATTTAGCTTCTGTTGAGTCACCCATTTGGGACGGGGTCCTGAGGGAACACCTTCTTATGGAGAGACAAGCTCGGGACATTTCTTTCAAGGTAGGGCATGGATGATGTTTCTGAATCCTCTTGGTCACTGACAAGTGACAGAGAGAAGCTCTGTCAGGAGGGCAAGCAGCAAAAAACTACCCTTTTTATTGATTAGATTTGCAATTAGTCCTGCTTAGAGTTAGACTATTTTCCAGATTATTTTTAGTGAGATACGGTGCCCAGACTTTGTAACATTAAACACAGATTTACCTTTCTAAAAAAAACCCCAACCTAGATCACTGAAAAGTTGGAGGAGGGGCAATACTCAGGCACAGGATTCTGCAGTATCCTCCTTTTGTAACAGCATTATGAATTTACACATTTCTTTCATCCTAACAGGCCGCAAGGGTTGCACGAACACGATACTGTATAAACTGCACGCCTGGGCTGCTGAACAAGAATCTGCAACACGCACCATGGCATACTGGGCAATAAAGGGAGGCGAAATTTTGGCTAAGTTGATGAGGTCTGGATGGCAAATTGTTGCTATCTGGGTTTTCCCAGCGTCATCTATCCTTTGCTGTCATGGGTGCTACATGCACTTGTGAAGGTAGATATACTTAAGAGGCAGCTATTTCCCAGCCTAAGAGATTTCTGAGTGAGCCTTGAAGACAATACATTTGCAAAGTATTTACATTTACAATGGAATAGTTGGTTCTGTGGTGTCCTGTCAGCTGATCCAGGAGGGAATAGCAGAATGAGCCTGAAGGAAAAATTCATTGTCTGTGCTAAGAGATATTGCTCTTTAAGGATGAGCCAAAAAAAATCCACAATATTAAAATAGTCTGTCTTGAAATCTTAATCTAGTTACTTTGTTTACTTATCCCTTAAATTAATTTACATGATTAAGCTTCTAGAAACTGTTTCCATTAATTAGTTTAGCTGCAAGGGGAAAACTGCAAGATGGCCAGGACAACACACAGTACAACTTAGTCTGGCAAACTAATTTAATGTTTCTTTAGCCCCTACCGAGTATGCCAGTTCAGAAAAGCACGTAAGCAGTAGCTTTACCTTAGCATGAGCTTAAAACACATCAAAGGAACTACATTCTTGAGATTCTTTGATGAACTGGAGCCTAGACCCTGAAATCAAAGTGAATCGCAGGTTCAATCCTCTATGGGACCGAGTCTTCTCCCCACCAGAATTACATCAAACATTGCATTGCAGAAAGCTCAGCAATCACATTTTCAACAGATTTTCATTGAAAAACTTGTTATCCAAATCATCTGCCAATTCTAATATTTGCAGTTTTCTAGTTCCTTGGAAGTCCGGATTCTGTCGATAACCGTCTCACTGGGGAAAAGCATTTCTGTAGGTTGCGGTAGTATCTTCATTACAGCAGCTGACAGGGGATGGGATAGAGTTTTCCAACATAGGGTGCCTTTCTTATACCACAGTATTTGCTTCTTTCCAGCTAAACAAAGAGGTCAGTTCAGATATACTACCTCTTTTGACAGAGCTTGTCTGTATAGCTATCATCAGATCTCATAGCTACAACAATGTTGTTACATGGAGTACAAGAAATTTCTCTCGGACTGGTAGAATCTTTCAAAGTGAATGAAACATACTGTACTGACTACAAATTTAACTGTAGGACACATTTTAACTCTGACTCCTGTCATTAACTTTTACCAAAACACGCATGTCTGTGTATGTATACATACTATATATGTATTTATTTGGTCTTTTCAAGAGAAAGGATTATACTCAGCCTAGGCTCCTAAAAATCTGCCTTAAATCCAAACACTGATTATTTAATACTGGAAGGGAGGAAAAGCATATGAAACATTTAACTTCCCTTTAGTTGCATTCTAAGACCATTATGTAGTGTTCAACCGCTTATTTGAGACCAGGAGACAGGATCAGAATGCACAGGAAAACGTGAAGTCAAAACAGGCTCTGATTATTCTAAAAGATGGTCTGCAAAGATTTCAAGGACCGAAGGAAGCATGAAACCGAGTAAGAACAGTCTGCAACTCAGTTTAGTGGAACTGCTGTTTCGCTCTTTCGACAGACTTTAATCACGATACCGATCTATACCAATGAACCACGCTCATGGTCAACGTTGTGTTACGTATTTGGTTCTTTCCAAATCACGTTCATATGCAATAACTACATTCTTGCCATAATCAAGCAGGAATAACAATACATCTGAGCATGTATTCCCTCACAACAAGACAGACAGACAAATCGACTTGTGAATGCAACCTTACACTTCTCAGAGTGAAATATTATATATAAGAAAATACTTTGAGGTCTGGAAACTTCTCAAACTGCAGATCATTGACCACTTACAGCCCAACAAGAACTTGCCGACTGTCCACAGAGAAATAAGTTAGTCACAGAGTGATGATTTTTCCTTGTTTTCAGCTGTTGCTACAGCTGGCATGCAGATGCTTTCATGAGAAGACAAAGCAAAAGACCAATAAACCAGCTGGAAATAAAGAACAGCTAGTCTTACTGCCTCTGCTAGGGGCCTAACAGAAGGAGAGGAGGAAACAGAAGTTGGAGATACCCAAACAAGGAAAATAGTCGGGAGAGCAAAGGAAAAGGACAGAGTAATCAGGTGATGTAAGGCTCATCCCAGACAGCTTCTCCATGAGAGGAAGGCATCAGGCAGCCTACCAGAAAAGAAGGCAGGTACCAGAGATCTGCATGCAGATTAGTTTCACTGGGAAGGGATGCACAATGGGAGATGGGAAAGAAAAACACACAACCTTTTTTTTTTTTTTCCAAAAAAGGGAAAACACTCCTTGCATCACAAAAGAATGTAAGTTAGGCCATGTTTTCAAGATGTTCCTTTCAATGGCAGTGCCAGTTCAAGCCTTTTCCACTCCCTGGTGTTTGTTTGGGCTAGACCTGTTTGCATGTTGGATACGCTAGACATTTCCTAGTAACCATGCCTTTGCATTAGACATCATTCCAATATTACCTTTTTTTTTTTTTAAAGAACCAATGGCTACCACATCAAGGCCACTATCTATATGTGTGCAACTGTGACTTGGAAGAGAGGAATCCACGAGACAGTCTGGCTGTTCATCCTGTAGAAAATACAAGACTCTACCATATAGAATAAAGCCTGTCCAAAGAGACACCGCTGCAATGGATGATGCATTACAAGTGCATGCCTACAAAAGGAAATAAATACTGTTTCTATTAAGACCATCTCATTAATTATTATTTGTCTGGTTTCTTTATAACCGCATTTAGTTCTTGCTTTCCATTTATGGCACATGCCCTCAACTTGATAACTAACAGGTGCTGCACACTACAGTTCTTGAGGCTGAAACTATTAAAAAAAAAAAAAAAATCACACACAGATGAGCCACAAAAGCTACAGAGTGCAGAGCCTATAGAAATGCAAACACAAATCAGTTTTATATTCTGTTTTAATGACTCTGGACTCTGACCCGTAGCTTGGCTGCAGAGAGCTCTTTACCACAGCCACCACAGGAAAATGACTTGATAGTATTCCTTTGCATTGCGCACACCCAAGTTCCTGCTTTCCTCTCAATTACACAGTTAGTTTGTCAGGGGGTGCTTTAAATCTGCCTAACATTCAGCGTGCTACAATCTCACCTACACTGAAGGTGCTTTCCCGCACAAAGCACCTCGCAGGCATATACCTCGTGCAGTCATTTCCATCAGTACAATACAGGGGCAATACTTTGCACATGCTGCGTGCTGATGTAGAGGGTAGCAGAGGTGAGTCAGGTCCTCCGTCCTCCTCATTTGAAAAGAAATTAACTTGGATATTTATATTCTTTAAATGAATGAGATGCCACTGTCACTACATGTCAGCCAGTAAGAAAAATTGTTGGGATCAAAAATTAAATTCGAATTTCAAACCACTAACTAATCAAAGCAAAAGAAACGTTACATTACACACTGTCTGTCTGATCTTCCACTGTCTGCAACCTTTGCAATCCTTACTCCTGTGCAAAAAGGGAATAACAATGTTCCCCACTCACTCTGAACAGCCTTGAAAGATTGGACAATGCAGAAGCAGCTCAGTAAAGAGCCAGATACACGAGTTCAGCATAATCTGTCTTTGTTGACACTAGAACTAGAGGCCTTCAAGTAATCGGAAATATTAACCAGCTTCATTGTAAAATGCCAGAGGAAATGCAGCAGAGCTCCCATACATAAAACTAAAGTAATGATTCATAAGGCTGCATGATTAACAATGCCAAGTCAAAAAATCCCGTAGTTAAGGAAGCACATCCAGCCTTCCCTTGACCTCTCATTGTACGTGCGATTGCAGTTAGATAGGCATGCCCTGGTTCACAAACTATGCTGTCCAATAGGCTATGGCATGCTTTTGTACAATCTCAGATCTAGGTGGCATATCTCCGTCAGGAACAGCAAGTCCTTAGACTTCCATTTGTTAAGCTTTCAAAGCAACGCTGCTTGCAAAACCACGGTCGTGTCACTGGTTAACTGCAGCACCTGCAACATCATATGGAGAAACAAGGGGGTATTTTACTCCCTGTCTCCTGAGCCTTTTGGCTCAAGAGGAGCATAAGTAGTGCCAGTGTACCTCAGAGTCTGGTCTCATACCTTGCTCCCTGCTCAGTCTGCAGAAACATCATTCTGTTCTTTGGAAACTACCTGTAGGAGCAGAGACAGCAGGTCCCAGGAACCTGAGTCTCAGTCGCACATATCGCAAAACACAGCGAAACTTTTCTTAGGCCGTAAGCACTTTACGAGGTCTTCCATTCCTTTTCCAGCCCCACATGTCCCTGCTGCTTCAAAGCTCTATCTTTCTCTAGTATCGGGCTGTATAGCTACTCAGGTGTTCACCGCAAATCCTCTTGACTGCACCCTTCACGAGCTTTGAAGGAAGAGACAAACCCGTGAAGTGCATGCTGAGTACATGGTTTTCTAAGCCTTGTAACTCGGTCAAATCAAAGTCAAGACTAAGACACTTCAAAATTGCCTATTTCAATGCCAAATTTTAGCACACAGGCCTCAGCCACTCACGCTGCAGAGCGGTTCAAAAGAAGGCAGCAAAAAGCCTTTATGGAAGGGAAAAATAGTTTTCCACTCTCCTCATACTCACACATGGATGAAATGTTTTCGCTCAAACTTTCCAAAAAATTTACCTTTGAGCAGAGTCCAGGGGCCTCATTTGAACAATTTTAAAACTTTCTGAAAAGAATAAATACTTTAATCGTATAAAAAGGCATTGCTCAATTACAAATTTGGCTGTGGGTAATTCTCCTGACGACAATTCCATTTCTCCCAATTTACATTGTCATGAGACCAGAATCAACCCCGCTGCCTACGCAGAACTAATAAAAATTATTACTCCCTTCTCCAACAAAAAGTTACGGAAGACCAAAAAGAGAAGGTTAACATATCCAGCAAGCATTATAGACCTATAAGAAGAGTGACAAAAAGAACAGCGCCATACAAGAGCAGACCAAAATGCCAAAATCTTTAAGCTTCATACCAAAATCTTCATGTCACAAGATGGATGAAAAACAGTGTAAAGGGTCATCTCCAGAAGCATTTGAGGTTGAAGAGGACAATGGTCTTCCATCAGTCCTCCCTGGCCACGGTCAAACAGAGCTGGCCTTGACATACAGCAGAGCTCCGGGACAACCTGGTAACTTTAGCCAGATGGAGATTTGGATCCTGCGGCAGACCCTGCACCAGCACAGCCCACATCTTGCTCAGCTGATAGTCTAGGCGTGGAGTTATACCTGAAATCCTATGAGGTACATGAGTTTAGTATCATCAGCATTGTAACCACCGAGTTTTCTGCCACAGCTCCTAGACAGCATCATAAAGTCCAACAAACATGGAAAAAAAATAAAAATCTTACAGACATTGTGATAAAAATGGGTCATTTTGTTTGCATCAGCTGAATTAAGGAAAAGAAACCCCCCGTCCTGATTTGTGAATCAAATGGCTCTCGTACAAGTGTCACTCAAAAGATTGCCTTCTCTGTGTTTCAGACCTTTTGTTTGTACCTAACTAAGGTTTAATAATTAAATTGATCATGGCACAAACAT
The DNA here is from genome assembly GCA_013400195.1 of Aramus guarauna. Classification (NCBI taxonomy): domain Eukaryota; kingdom Metazoa; phylum Chordata; class Aves; order Gruiformes; family Aramidae; genus Aramus; species Aramus guarauna. The sequence goes on from VXBL01003089.1 coordinate 292,053, forward strand.
GTATTGGGTTGATTTAGCAAAATTCTAATTTTCCCTAATTGCTCTCTTGTCTCCATAAACAGGCTGATTCTCCATAAGAAGCTTCTTCCATTCAACACATTTACAAATATGTTATTTATATTATTGGCTAGCTGGTACTCAATCCTCCCCTTCATTCCCAAATTACTTGCCACAGCTTATGTTCTTTCTGGTAAGCTTCAGTCTCCAGACCAAGAAATTTAACTATTTGATGAAATGACCTTTCAAAACTTCCCATTTACAAACATAACTGTCTTGTTCCCTTCATCTCTGTTTCGTTTTGCTTTGGTTACAGATATACTGCACATACACCTTTTATGGCCCCCTTACAGTATGCTTAAACAGTATAAATCTCTGTTGCCTATGAGGAGTTTCATCTCCTTAATTTTCACTTAAGAATCTTTTTAATTTTTCCTCTTAAAAAAGAATTATATTTCCTCCCCTAGAAGTCTGTATCACTCTGGTATCCTTTAATCCAAGCACTCCTCAGAGGACTCTGGGCTTAATAATTATATTGGAGTGTCTATTATTTAGGATACTGGGAGTACTTCCCACTCAATCCGGGGCCTCCCGTTCCTCTGAACAGACCTTTGCCAGCTAGCTCTGTATTTATATCTAACTAGTTCAAAGCCCAAGGACTTTGTCCCTCCCACCCATTGAGTTATAATCAGATGGTGTGTCTTAACTTTGACTCATTCACTTCATGCATACATAGTTTCCAGAAAGAGTAAATGAAGAGGTTCAATTTAAATGCTGTTCCTACAACAAATCCTAGTAATCACGTTTTCAACAGCATTATATGTTAGAGATCGCAATTAAAATGTCCAAAAGTAACTCCATAGCTTAGACTTACAACATGTGGAAAATCTGCATAAAGCAATCTTGTGAATTGTGAACCCCAAAACAAAGTTTGGCATTTCTGAATGCTGTGCACAAACACAACTCACTCAACCTCTAAGAGGTCATTAAAATAACAGGGATAAATTAATCATAAATCCTTGTATTACTATCATAGTTTATCTTATTTGCTTTTTTATTCTAAATGACCCATATTAAACTTAAAAACTATGTCCCACTTTATCGTGGGACATACTTCAAAATACTCAGAAAGTCCTAGACCCCGTTTTAGGAAGCCTGCTGAATGCCGGTCATACAAGAGAGCTCTTCTGGATGCTGAAGACTGTTGAACACCATGGACAGATTTCTCAGCCAGATCTAAACCAAGCTTTCATGTAAGATGGGCACTCTGTGCAATTCTCTGGTTTCGGATCACAATGCTGTTAATCCGAGCCAACAAAGGATTCCCACTAGCGTAACAGAAAACAGAACACGGGCTTCAATTCAGCTCAGAGCGAAGACATGAGAAAGAATCTAATTTTCCAGTTGGCTTGGGCTACTGACCCTACCTTTTTCCCAGTGCTCAAGCAACAGGAAGCCAGAGTTGTCATCTCTTTTTTCTCTTCATTGGGTTAGAAGGGAAATAATTGAAGGGAAGCAAGAATTCAGCTTATCTATGGGTCCCTTGTTTTCTTTAATGCTACAATCATTCTATCTGATGTCACAAAATCCTACAAAGATTGCTACAGAGCCAAGTAGGCACCATTAAATCAGACTCCTACTCCACAGCTTTCTTTTGAGCACTGTTTAGATTTGCAGGGAGGAACAATTACAATTTCAGGGCTTTACTAACTACCACGGGCTTGAATACAGAAATCTCTAAATTAAAAAGGATATCTTTTGAGTGCAATGCAATAAAACCCAGGTTTGGGGAGGCTGGGGTTTGGGGGTTTTTGAGTTGTTTTGCTGTTTGTTTGTTTTTACCTCCTCCATCTCTAAAATATCCCTTTAGTCAGACACAACAGTCTGTACACCAGTGACTTGCCTTCTGCAGGCTTTGTGGATGCTCCACAGAGTCCTCACGTGAGCTGTCGCTCTGTCCAATGCAACATTTGCAAAGACACAGGTTCTTGAAGCAGGTATTCCATGCCTGTTTGAAAACAATGGAAAGGCAGTTTAGAAATGCAGATAGCAATACATTTACTTTTAATGTCCGTTGTGTTCCTCACTCTTTTGTGAAACATAACAATTGAGTATGATCATTACACAGGTAAGGAAGATGCTCAGTCAGGTTCATTAGATGCAGTGCCAGCCACTGACAACCAATGCTATGGTTACATACAACCAAGCCCCCTTGCTAGCTCGCTTAAATTTCTGCTTCTCTGGCATTGAGTAAGTACAGGTATTGCAGTGGCCTAAACCAGTAACCTAGACAGCACAGCTGCTTCTCACTCTTGACTGCACTGCAGATGTAAGTGCAGTGCTAAGACTTCCTTGATCAGGACACCTCTAGATTAAGAAAATGGGTGCTAGACATGTTTCTGGAAGTGACCTATTTTGCTAGAGGAGGCAAAAATACTTTTACCAGCATAAGTCAGCTCCAACCTTTTTCTCTTTATGCTGTTATGACTCTTGTCTTCCACCTATTGCAAACTCTGAGCTTTCCAAAGCCCATATTCCTACCCTCCAGATCAGTCAAAATGCAGCATTGACTTTCTTTCTCATTCAGTTACTTAATATTCACATTTAAGATTCCTCAGAACTTGATCTCTCTTCTGAACCTCTTTGTTTTCATCTCTTAGAAGCTTCTCACCTCTGCTGATGCTTCTTCTTATAGATCAATGCCTGCCAGAAGCCCCCAGTGGTAAAGTTCACTGCTAGATTTTTTCTTTTATATGCTACCAAGATACGCTTGGTAACCATTTCAAACTGGTAAACCCAGCTTTGAGATGCACCTTTATTCTGATGCCAAAAATGTATCTGCAGTTCCCAACAGTCCCATAAAGATCCTGTGTGACACAAGCAATATTTCCTTTACTAACAAAAGTTTAAATGATCTACTGCAATTGATGTGTGTCACTAATGATCTAGAAATACTTGCTCTCGCTGGTATTTACCTTCATGCTTTGCCCTACATCCTTCCCATTGTTCCCTGTACCTATGTTCTGCCTTTTCATTTTCATCACATTCTTTGAGACAGACTTCCACCCACTTGCAGACGTTCCAGGACAAGATGATACAAACCCTAGCCGTGACCTTTAGGCACTGTTAGAACGCAAAAATAGATCATACAACGGAACCATAGAGTCCAATATCCAACAGTCATGCCAACCAATGCCACTCTGATGTCGAATAATAGAGTACAACCCACTTGAACAAATTTAGATCAATGCCTATTAAAAAATTCTGTGAACTTTGGAGAGCAGTATGCCCCAGCATCCTCAGCTAAAGAGAAAACCCTCTTACTACGTGTGCTCTTGCCACTTGGCTGCTGCCCTAGTCCATATATCACTTCCTTGAAGAAGTGCTGCTAGTGACTTCAGTGGATTCACTTGCAAGGGAAAGGTGACAGGATTAGAACCACAGGCTGTAAACACTTCAGAACCCTCTGGGATTACGTTGTTTTATTATTATTGGCGCATTGTGCTCAGACAGCAAAGACATTCATTTAAGGATACTAGTTTCTATTTCCAGCTCTATTACATCTATTTTTATTTGAACTTATTTAAAGACAACATTATCAACCCAGAAACAAAAAGACAGGAAGGAGATGGAAGTCCACAATGCTTGAGATTCTAGACAATGACGGGAAATGGCCTGTGTTTTGACAGTTCCCCCAATTCTCTTCCAGATGATCTTTACTGAAGAATTAGACAAAGTCCAAAAAGCAAAATAAAAACATAAACAAAACCCCTGTGAAGGGGAAATCCTCTTGTATTCGGATACCAGCATAGTGGAAAATTTTAGAGAAAATCCAGGTCTAGAAGGTTATGTTAGAAAAAATCTGTCTATATAAAAGTAGGAATGGTACAGTGACATGACAGTAACAAGACATAACAAGAACAAATGATTCCCTGTACCACTTGGAGAAATCCCATTGTCTGCCTCCAGGCAAAATTACAAACAAACAAACAAAAAAATCATTTAGTGTGTTTTGTGGTGGGTACATTAACAAGATATTTGGCTTAGGTATTTTCAAAGTACCCACCACAGTGACAGCTGAACATAGTACACAAACGCTTTAGGTATATGAAGCCTCACATCCAATCTACTTCTGAGATCTCCACAAGCTCAGAGAAAAAAGGTCCTTTAGCTTATATATGCCTTCTTAATAATTAATACATGAACATAAAACCCCGGCTGTGTTAGAGAAAAGCTCAGAAAACCTACCAACAAGCAAGCCAGACTGTAGATCAGTTTTGTGCAGCTTACTGGCAATGGAGCATTACTTAGCAAACTCAAACCCTATCTATTGTATCTGGATGACATTACTAAAGACGTATTTTGAAGTTTTTACATAGACAAAGACCTAGCTGAAGTCAAACATACTTTCTCCTCAGAAAAAAACAAGTAAAAACTTCCAACTTGGCCAAGGTTGAACGTTGTAACACAAAAGTTCGAGCAGAAGCCAACTGTTTCGTTCTCCAGAGATCAGTTGGAAACACACCAATAAACAGGATGGAAGATACTCTTTTCAAGGGAATATCATAAACAGCCGTTTAATTGTACAATATGTTACTGCACTCACGGAGATGGATTGGAAATCAAAACCTAGACCAGATAATTAATAATTATGCAGTTGTATTAAAAACACTAAAACACAGACAAAAAAAAAAGTCAAAGGAATATTAAATTCTTTCACTTTGGGTTATAAGCTGAACAGTGGTAGGATCCATGGAGGAACTTTTCCTATAAGAAGTTACTCCATACCTATCCACAACTGACCTGTCAGAAGCATTACACAGGCAATTTGGCAATAACCACAGCTGCCTTCCACATTAAAGGATTTTGCAGCATCCTCAAAGACTGAGCTAAAACAGACAGACTTTCATCCACAGAGAATTTCTTACCTGAAACTGCCTTGCTAGAGAGGACTATTCAAACTGCAAGGCAATTCTTTAGTAACGCTGCCAGCAAGAATACCAGAAAGCGTCAAATACAATAAAGGAGTTTATAAAGTGGTCACCAGTGCACTGAGAACTGGAATAAACCACCCGATACACTTCCCATTCAGCTCCAGAAAGCATCAGGTGGCAGTATGTTTCAGTCAGTACAGATTTAACCTGGATTTAAGCTGCAAGTGAAATGACCCTAGATATTCCTCTTTCCTCAAATATGTATTAATTATTCTTTATAGCTTGTTTTCTTAAGCAAAGCAAAAAGAAAGCAAAGAAGCCATAGCTGTATTATCTTTTTTTTTTTTTTTAAGAGAAAAATATAGAGAATTTAAGCTTACTGCAAACCACAACCAGACGTGCGTTTGTCACCATAACGTGGTGTGATGTGCCAGTTGATAATTTGGCGCCCACTTAAGAGAAGGAATTCTGCTTATTTTCTGTTCCACTAGCTAGTCCAAAACCAAGTGCAAAGTTGCACAATCCCTCCAACTTTGTTGGAGAAGCAATAATCAGAACCAAGATTCACAGAAGTGGGGGAAAAAAAAAAATCCCAGTCCTCTTTTCTGGATAAGTGGTTGTATGTTAAAAAAGCAAGAGCTGGGCAGAGAAAACCACTACTCTTTTGCTTTCCCAGGCAGGTTTCTTGCTCTTCCAAGTGGACTCCAGACTTCATGTATTTCTTTCACTCCCTCCTTCCCCCAACCCTTGATGATAGTATTTGGCAGGAACTTTTAATTAAAAAAAATCCAGACTGCCTTTGTGCTACCCCAGCAAACCTCTCTGGGGAAATGATGTTCTTTGCTCAGCAATTCCTGTTCAACACAGAGTGCCAACACGAGGAAAACAGCTGGAGTAACTTCCTATTCTCCATTCAGGCCTGGTGGCCTAGGAAGAAATCCTTACAAAAAGAAACAGAGGCTGAAACCAACAAAGAATCATTAACAAAGAAACACACGATGACTTTTGTAAGATGTTATTTTCAGCTCATTTTTTTAAATGAATGCATTCAGTCTCTCACAATAACACTGAACTCATTAACAACCTGATCCAGCTACCACCAAAGCTGTGGAAAAGCTTCATATCAAGTGGTAACCAGAACAATTTAAACAAAGAAAATGGAGCTGTTGTAAAGACTCTGCAGTAGTGACCTGGGCAATGGGCTGGAGTAGCACTTGCTGCGATGTTCTGAACTTAGACACAGCCTCCACCACTAACAAATCGCTACAATAATGCAAAGCAACAGATATACGCTTGTGAAAATGACCTGATGAATGTGTTGAGGCTCAAGTATACATTTTCTAGGCCAGATGTGTCTGAATACAAGTGATCCAGGCAGCAATCTTGCCTTACATAATGATTTCATCTCATTTAGCATTTTGCTTGAAGAACCTCCCTCCTGTTTACTCCCTGAAAAGTCTTGCCTTTCATTTACATACAAATAATTTTCTATATTCCAACACCTCAATATGGCTCACCCAATAATTCTTTTAAGATAATGCAAACATTATTACTTTTTAAGTCTTGTAGTTATGTCATCCTCATATTAGGGAGGGAGGAGCTTGCCAGATGGGATTGATAATTATGTGGCTGTAAGGCTAACAGGTGTCATCCAGACACAGAAGGATATGGTCCAGTTTAATCTGAACACCAAGAGATTTACCTTAAATCCCTTTCCACTCTGTAGAAAGCAATACTACGCATGCAGCAATCACCACATCTCACCAGGCTTCAAGATTATTTTGATGAATATTATTTTTTTCATGAGAAACACAATGTCCATTTACATGTGTAGGGAAAGCCAACATTTCATCCAAGGATTACAGCCACGAAGCCCTGGTATTCTAAATCAGACCTCTCCTTGGGCTTAATTTGAAAATCCATCTATTACTTGCTAACTTCCTTACATTGAAATCTCAAAATGCAAAGCATCTGAGATCATAGCTGAGTTCTGGAAGAGACCCAACAGTTAAATCTCCAGGGAAGTCAGGCAAGGCTGATAATTGGGTTCAGACAAGGATATATATTTGGTTTTTACTACACTGATACTGGATAACACTCCAGCCTTGCATTTTCTCTTGTTTTCAGTGTTGCTCCTTTCGTCCTTTTAAGGAAAGGCGACCTTTTTAGTTGCCTCTCATCACTAATCACGTCTAGCTAATACTAACTAACCCTTTACAATAGGCTGGTGTACTACCAATGGTTTACTGAGGGGGAAAGGAGGAGAGAGCAGTGTTGCACCTCTTAGGTGACAGACTTTACAATTTGAAGGTCTGTCCTTTTCCTGTGGCTGTGTCATCACAACACTCACACCACTTGCATCCAAATGGCAGGATGGGTCCCATTCCTTCTCTCCGCACCTCCTTTTCTTAAATTACCATGGATTTCCTTCACTGTGACCTTGTTGCCAGCTCTCAGCCTACTCGGTGGACAGATGACAAATTCCTCCAGTTCAGTCTGCAGCTGAGGGACAAGGAGAGCAGTTCCTCCAACAGTATTTAGAAGAGGAGAATTGTAACAAATATTCCAAAGTAATATTCAACCAATTATACAAATGTTGATGAACATAAAACTACATTAAAATAAAGTGCCCTGCACATAGCATACGGGGCGTATAACTTGCCTGTTCCTACATGTTTAATCAAAAGACTTAAGAAAAAAAAGTAATGACATGTATCACAGCCAAGTTATGACTAGTTCCAGGATCAGAATACGGTGCTAGCCATCTCCCATATGGCAACAAATCTTTTACCTGTGCTAACCTGTCCTCTATAATCTTTGTTGGTCTCCTATACTTATACAAGAACAGAGTACAACACCCAGATTAAATGCAGATATTAAACAGGTATGCTAAAAAAAAAAAAGAATCCACAGCAAAACTTAATTAGTTTCTATGGGAGACAGACACTGGGGGGCTATGGAGTCCCTCTTCAGGACTTTATTATGCTGATTGTGCTTGTGAAAATGTTTCTTATCTAGGTCACTGTTCTCTATTTTCCTGCTCAATTATTTGAGGAATTGTTTTACAGCCTCCTTTGATCTAAGTATTCAGGCCAGCAACAATACAGCCCAGAGTAGGGTAAACAGTATCTTGAACAATATTTAGCGAAGACCATAGAGGAATTTTCACAGTTTATCATGTTTCCACTGCAAAGAAAGGTGCCGTTAAAACCAAGAGAGCACCTACACAACGGTAGCTCAAGAAGGCCCACAGGATAAGGAATACTGACCTTTCCCTGAGGTGCAGCAATCAGTGTTTGTTTGCCACATATAATCTACCCAAATACCTGAAATTTATTGAACAAGGTATTGAGAGGATGTGACAACTGCAAACCAATTCTTCGTTAGACCTGAAGCTAGAATGCATTATGTACATGTTGAAGAAGAAACTCTAAGACCAGAGGTTTATAAGTTAGTAGCAAGTCATAAAACCCCTAACCACAGCAGCCAGAACCAGATGAGATGGTGGGAAGGATCAGCCTTACTCTGAGGGCTCAGCTGGCTAACTCTGTAAAACAACACTGAAGGAATTAGATCAGTATACTCATTCTTTTTTAGCTTGATTTCCCTTGTGTTCCTGCAATCACATTGCCTGCCAGCCTCCCCCTTAAACCAGTGGATTCAAGCCAAGTTGAACAGAAATTTAAACTGCTGTACAGTTGATGGAAATCTACATCTGGAAAGGAGGAAAGGCCCTTCTAGCATCTCATTGATAAAAATGGACCCAACCTTGGGAAACACTTCATTCTGAGCAGTGTCTTAGAATCCAGAATCGATCACAAAATACAAACTAGAGGAAAACCAGGCTTCATTAGGTCTGGCCTCCATGGTTGAGAGTGCCTAAAAACACATAGTAGGGGCATGTTCAACAGATCTCAGAAAACCTTGTATATGGAGTTTTGGAACAGATACAGAGATTTGGATTATCTTGAAACCCTGAAACAAATCAGTTTTGTGAGCAAAAGAATGAATGAAGCCTAGCTTCCCATTGATCTGTGACCTAAGTCCTTTCATCCCTTCCTCCACATAACCCAACACCCTTGCAGACACCCTAATCTTACCCTCCTTCCTATGTAGCCCAGGAAAAAACCAACATGTTGCAGCTGGTCCCCACCACCACCGACTGCCCAAGCAGCATGTCCATGCAGACCAGCACTCCAGAGGAAAGTGGAGGGAAAACTTTTGGAGCCCCTATTGGAAGCCTTTCTCACAGTGGGGTCATGAAAGAAGTTCTCTTCTCTATCCAAGTGCTGGTTAATATGATACTTGCATTGCTACCTGGGAAGGACCTACTGTTTGATAGGTTTTTTTATCAGAAAATGTGTCACCTATTGAATCAATGTGGTTCATTCGAAATACCTTGGGTTTGAAACATCTTGCCCCCAAAATGAGAGGCTTTCCAGCAGAATTGTCCCTAGACTTCCACCACCTTTGTCCCCGGCCAGAGGCTCACTAGCGCTCACAACTCCAGATACTGTAAATTCCTGAAATAAATTTGTTTTGATGGAATTAATATAAATGTGAATGGCAACTTTAAAAAAATAAATTAAAAAAAATCCTGCAGGATCCAGGTGACTTCTCATTTATGTGACATGTGAGAACAAGTTTGTTTGAACTAAAATCAAGTTTTGAAATAAAACTAAGACTTTCTGATCTTTTAGACACCTCTTTCTTTCCTCACACAGGACACTATGAAACCTCAGTTACTTCATAGCAGGTTATGGTCCTTCTTCCACCATCCCTTTCCTCTTCCAAACCAGACAAAATAAGTATGCCATCCCAGAGATCCATCTGTCTACAAGAAGCTGTGACCACATCCCCACAAAAGAGGAAATCTCTTTATGGGTTTCCCATTCATGCTCACCAAGAAAATATACTTGCTTCTTATACGTATCATGATGGAATCCATACAGCAAAACCAAGAGCTAATCCTGTGTCAGACACTTTATAAACAAATACATCAGGACTCTTCCTGCCCCAAGGAGTTTAGTTCCACATCTGTGGAGAACTTTGAAGCCATTGGACTGATGGTACTACAAAGATATTAAATTATTTTTAAAATATTAAAAGCAACTAAACCAGCAGGTTTTCTTCCATGTAAAGGAACTATGTTATGCTATCACAACACAAACCATATGTTGGGTGGAAATCCAGGTTTTTCCATGACTCAGTATGACACCTGGCCCAAACCAGAAAACAGCTACATTCTTCCTGTGCGGAGTTCTATTTTCTGTTCATATTTTAAAAGCAAGTTTTATTGTCCTGTATTTTTAATTTACTTTTCATTGTTTAACAACATAATTTTAATTGTATTATTTCTTAGTGGCAAAAAAGTACAGATGTTTAGAGTGCCCCTTCTCTTGCTAAATTCAGAGGGAGAAGGGGGGGGGAGGGGGTGGCAAGCACCCTAGAAGAGTAGAATGGAGAAAAGAAAATTATCACCTGCACAGGAGTATGGGTAGAAAAATGTCCTTCTCAGAAAACTTGGATTGGAGAATAAAAGAGGTAAACACCACTTTTTTTTTTTTTTTTTTTTTTTTTTTTTAATGCATCTAACCTATATTCAGGGCAAGAATAAAAACTATGATCACGGAAAGTAAGACAATGAGTTACAGTACTACGGAGCAAAAATCTCCCCATGTCCTGTGCACGGCAAGTGATACAACACACCGTGCAAGCTGAGAAACTCAGAGGCAGCAGAATATTTCATCTATGATATTCCCGACTGGTATCAAAATGGAGACACGGCATTTTATAAATTCAGTTGTCAAGCTCTTGTACATAAAATAGAGAAAGAAGAGGTCCATTAAGTAGCAGCCACAGCTGTCAAACTTTAACCCTTAACCTATATATATATATAAACACACATAAAAATATATAAAAAACAGAGATCAAAGCACCAACACCCAACAAACACATACAAGTCATCTTGCATTGTCTTTGCAAGTGCTATGAAGAATTACCCAAGGTATTCTTAAGATCTGATGAGAAATCCAGACACAGCCCTGCTAAAGCATTTGAAAACCTAAAGAAAAAGAAAATTGCAGTTCTTTAAGCATTTCCTATAACACAGTAAGATTTTTCTCCCACTCTGGGATATAAAAGCCTGAGCTCTTTGCAAAAGGCATGACTATACCAGATGTACATTTTTCCCAATCCAATCTGTTTCAATTTCTCTTTTCGAAGGATATGGTTTTACCCTACAGCCTTCATACTGAAGCGCATCAAAGGCTTGTACATAACAATGAATTACCTTCAATTATGATCTGACTTTGTAGGCAAACCATACGAGCACAAAGGACCCACTGTTAACTCCAGCACAGTTTCAGACATTACAACTTGGTTTTTTGTAACGTTTAGCACTTTTGTTACATCCTTTATCAGCTGTCCTCACATTTCACGGATTTTTACTGAACTGAACATCCCACAATTCCCTAAAAAGCAAGAAAGAAATGTTACCACGATGAATATTACAGAGCAGGAACTGAACCACTGGCAGTTAAAATACTGGGAGGGACTGTCTGCGTGCAAGAGCCAGGAAAAAAATCCTAAAAATGTTGACTTGCAGTTCTTTGCTCTAGCCGGTAGGTTCAGTCAACGCTCCTGTCCCTGTAAGATCTCCACAGTGCTACCTGAATGGCAATTAGGAGCTAACACTTGAAGAAATGTTGATTTAAAAATTTATTTTTCAGGCTACTGTTCCATGTACGTTATGCAGTGCAGTGTCAGAGGGAGGTCTAAGCCCAACTGCTAACTTGGGACCTGAATTCATGCCTCCGAAGGCCAGAGCCCTCCCCTCTGAGAGTTTTTATCCACCTTGCTGATGTATCAGCCAGACACAAGGAGGTAGGCAGCAAAGATCAGAGCCTCCTTTTCTGCAGAGCTTCTGCTAACAGGTCTTGAAAGCAGGGTGGGTTTAATCAGGAGAGCACTTTGGTGTCACTTAGAAAGAAAAAAGCATGCAGCTCCTCCCCTTGGCTATCCTTTCCAGCAAATAACTGCATGCAAGGAAACGGAGTCCTTGAGGTACATTCCCAAAAGACCACGTCCTTTGGGACTGTGGTGAATAGACTAGGAAATGAGCAGCTCGTCTCTCCCAGCTCACCCAAAACTATGATGAGATCCAGCCCTCCAGTTTGCGCTGGGAGATAGGTTAATGTGTTTACACCGCCCTGACCATCTCTTCACCAAGCATTCAGCAATCGGCCACATACACAGCTATTGTATAGGACAGAGCAATTCCTCTAGATCGTCTTGCAGGGCGTTGTAAATATGCTCTCAGGAGTCAGCAGAGCAATACCTGGAAAGAATTAGTCTGTTATTTTGTACATAAGCAGCAACACAAAACAAAAAATCCAAAATATCTGAATATAATAAACTATGTAAAGAAGCATGTTCATTAAAAGCAAACACACAACAAGTATATGTGTATATATATGAAAAAACTATGTCTTGCTTTCCTCTATACAGTCTGACTCCATTCAAAGGCACAGCTGCAAGGAGCAGGAGCAGGAAGCTTCACACACAAATTCAACATCGCTATGAATAAGGATCACATCTGCAGTACACTGGTTAGAACAACCACCAAATGGGCTGGCGGACCCTCAGCTTCTGGGCAGGACCTGCCCACTGATGGTGCTGTGTAATTCAGTGAGTTCCAGGCAAGTCTGGGATTCTCCAACTGTCTGAAACTGGTCTCTTTTTTTTTTTTTTTTTTTTTCAGATGTGATGCTGATCTAGACAGAGTTCTTTGATCTGTTTCTCTAAGGGCCAACTCTAGGGGACGTGAGAAGGCTACCAATAATGTTTACATCTGGCTTATGCTACAGCACATCTGGCTTGTAATGGGAACAGCTGGCACACACAACTATCGGGGCACTGGAAGAAACTGCTTTTCTGGGGAAAGTTAGTCTTGCTGCTGAAATAGAAAATCTGGATTCTCTTCCTGGCTCAGTCAGTAACTCACCTGTACCTCAGTTTCTTGCTCTATACACTGAATATAAAGGGTTCTGATTCTGTTACACTACATACTACTGGTACAGTGACATCATAGATTCAGCTAGCTCAGAGAACTGCACAGTCTATTTCATTGGTATTAATAAAAGTGTTTTAGAAGTCCTGAAATAAGGGTCATATAGCAGAAGAGGGCAACAATACTTTGAAAATAATCTTTAGTCACATTCAGAATAAAGAAAACAAGACATTCCTCTCCCGTAAGTTTTTCCATCTAAAAGACTAGCAAGCATTAAACCTCCTGGAGTGTCTGAAATATCTAGACAGAAATATCAAAACAGGGGCTTTGAGGTATTTTCAACATAACCAGAAGCAGGAAGGACCAGACTGCAGAGCCATCAGCTTTAATCTGAAGAGCTAACTTCACTGCTTATCTGATCTACATCTGCAATCTGAACCTTTTGAGGTTTGCCCACCACCACTAAACATGACACCAAGCTGAGAACACAGGAAACCTCAACTGATAGGCAACAAAATGAGGTCATGCAATTTTTGCAGTTCACCACTGGCAAAGGGGAGACGGGAGTAGAGAAGGAAGATGGAGGAAGTCCGCTATCCTGTAAATGCAACGTACTCCATAGCCACTGATATTCTCACGGTTTTTTTCTTTGTTCTCATCCATTCTCCTGTTCTACTTTTCCTCTTCCTCACAAGCTAATCAACAGTGCAACTAACACAAAATAACACGAAACTCAAACTTCCCAATGTCTTATTACCATCATTTATACCAGGAAACACCTCGTTCTCTCCCAAATGATTGGGATAAAAACCAGCTTAAATTGAGCAATGCACACATCTAGAAATCAGATATCCTTTCATGTTGCAGTTTTTACTGGATGTTGAGATGACAAACAGAATTTAGGTATATTTAAACTGAGTTTTAATCAGACCAAATAAGACACTTCAGTGCTGTGCACAGAAATAGCTTCCCCTATTCAATCGGCAAGCATGTAGAGCTGCCCTACACATGTCAAAGGAGTCTGAGTGAATTCCCGTCATCCATACTGAATACATCACTTTATCCAACCATGACATAAAAGAAAAAAGCTGGTTCTTTTCTCATAAAAAGGAAAATAGCAGTACCCTGAAATCACATGTCTTCTAGGCAGCTTCCCAAGCACACTTTGTTTTCATTGACTAAAATAATGCCTAACAATAGAAATTGAAAGCAGATTTTCCTACACTATAAAAAGTCTTATTCTATTAGAGACCAGCAGATCTTAAATTGTGTTATTTAGCAAACACTCATCTCTGCACAGTGTCAGAACATAGGTCATCTAAAAAGAGAAATATTTGTGACTCTTTCTCCACTCTTCTAGTGTTTCAATGACTAGATTTGAGATGGAACTGGACTGAAACAACACTCAGCCCCACCAAACAGTCCTATGTATTGGTTCTCTGATGACTGTTCTTATCAATAACCCCAAAAGTCACAAAGGACGTAGATAGAGGCTGTTTGGGATGCGCAGGCTCAAAGCCCACAGTTAAAATACCCCCAGGCGTCTCTGGGTATTCCCAAAGAACACCCAATTCTGGCCTCCTCTTTCTTCTTGTTGACATACAGCCAGCATTTGTCAGTCTTGCTTGATCTGAATCACCAGGCAGCTAGTTTGGAAGGGGGACTTGATAGGTTTAATCACCCCTTATTGCATTAACTAATTTTGATTTGCCTGGTTTATACCATTAACAGAGTGGAGTCACAACTCAAACGGGTTTTTATGCCAGTGCCACTCCATTTATTTCAAAAGAAGGGCCCTAAATTAGACAAGTGGAAGTCCGATCAGAATTGGGCTGAATATTGGTGTCATATTCTACATGTACTCAGTTCATAGTTCATACAAAAATTAAAACATTTCTGCCTGTCTCATGACATTTACCCAAGTAGTTGGTAAAACTTTCTCTGGCCCTTTGCTTCTGGAAACTGGCCTACCTCTACTGATCTTCACTGAAGCAACTCTGTGTACACAGTAATCATTGGATCCTAAATCTCAAATTATCTTCTGAAATTATATTTTCTAAGAATGAAATTTGGCTCTTTGAGTCCCAAGAATCATCTTCACTTTAAATGGAAAGAAAGAAGATGAAGCAGCATAGTACTAGCAGCCATTCAGTAGCTGTTTTCAATAATTTTTTGTTAATTTTCTTTCTACTTGCTTCATGTGGTTTACGTGAATTGCAGCCAGTTTTGTAGATCTGTGTCATTTTTCACTCCTGTAAAAACTGATAGTTAAATAGAACCAAACTCAGCTGTAGCATTCTGCCTTAAAAAAAAAAAAAAAAAAAAAGACAAAGTCCCTTCTTTTTCCATCTCTAAACTTATGTTTTGGTCCTTCATATTTTCTGTCTACAAACACAGGCTCTTGGCAAGTTTGCTGGCTTTTTTGTAGGTCAAGAGGAAATCTGTCCAATTGTTTGACAAACAACGCATACTGATAACAGTTTATAAAGTGATATGGGAGAATTTCTCAACCTAGAATCTGTATTATGACCTCACTCAATAGAATGGGATTTTTTTAAAAAGTAATCAAAAAGCAAGAAAAATCCTGGGTTACTTAATCTGTTATCCTTATACTTTTTGCTGTCCTAAAATTTGAACCGGTCACCCTGCCTAGGACATTTAAATGTTCCTTATTTGCCATTCACCTCACAGACTGCTTACTGCTACGGGACAAATCTGCATTTCAACACAGGAGATTGCAGCATCTCCCTCATGCCTCGAATATGACTAATGAGGAGACTGCCCAATTTTAATGTCCAAGGGAAGCGATATCCAGTCCACGAGTCGTCAGGAGGAGAGAACTCACATTTCAGGAAGAGGAGAGTAGGAAGAGCATAGGAAAACTGTTGAAATGGTTAATAAAAAAAAAGGTGTCAGGAGGAGGATGAATGCGATTCCCTAATTTATCCGAATGGATGCAACGGTGTGTATCTCAAGGTTACACAAAAAGCATGAAATAAGAAGGAAGACCGCTGGCTTTCCCCGCTCTATGGCACTTACAGCTCATGCTTGACAAAACAGTTTCCTGCCTTATTCAAGATGGACAATATTCTGAAGCCAGCAAGCATTTGTCTTTCATTTTCTCTGCTTTTACCTCTGCCCAATTCAGACAATTGCAATCTTTTTTTTAAATTTTTTTTTTAATAACATAATAACATTCTTGCCTCCTCTTCAATATTCATTGGAAACAATGTGACAGATGGACTTTTTGATCAGTTAACAATGAAATATATTGTTTTCATTTTTATGATCTAGTTAGTTACACTTTTTAAGCCTGTGAATATAATCAAAATGGGGCCAGATTTTTTCCCATGTGCAAAGCACAAGAGTAACCTACTGGAACATACGGACTATATACAAAAATTGGCAAGCCACTAACCAAACTTTCAGCAATTCATCCTTACGTAACAACCAGGAAAACAAAGAAAAAGACCCCAAACAAACAAAAAAAAAACCCCAAAACCAAACTAACACACACCACTGCCAATCTCTGTCCCGTGAAATTCACACTCTTTTCAGACTATTTGCTGCATGGCCAGAAATTAGGATACTGATAACTAACATGTTAAGTTTCCACTCTGCCCTTAATGCCAATAGCACATATTATTCAGCAGTCTCCAGTCAAAGAGCTGTGTGCAAATTCATGAAAACCCTTATATTAAATTGCTGCAATTTCATTTTATATTCCCTAGGAGAATGCATACATGAGGACAGTATTTTTCTAGCACAAAAGACAGACATAAAAATGTTCTGAGCTTCATAAATTGAAGCCACGACAGCCTTTATGGAGATCATTATACAGGAGAATAAAGCAAACCTCTCCCATTTACTGTACCCCCATGGTTCCCTGAAACCTGAGCACATGAATACTTGGTTCTGATCATGCACCCATGTCAGAGTAGGTAAGCCATAACTTATTCAGGAAAGGATGAGCAAAACCCCAAGAAATCTATCAGTATCACTTGCCTACAAATAGAGCCAACAGAGTAAAAGTCAGAGAGGAAATACAGATATGAACTTCCCCTTCCTTCCATTGGGCTCGAAGAAGTCATGAGCAAAAACGCTTGACTGAGTCCTGACAAAGGGGACAACAAAGGTCCCAGGACAGTCTCTCTGCAGATCTGGAAAAGGACTTGAGCACTGCTGTGATTCCAGGAAGGCACCAAAAGAGTCATCTCTCTGAGAAGAGAAAAGAAATGTAAATAAGATGATGATAACAGCAGGATACTGTGGATCAGCTAAAGGACTCCAAAAGCCTTGGAGAAGAGCATGACATGGCCAGGAAGACAAAGCAATAAAAGAGGGATGACCAGAATACCCAGAGCAGCAGGTGGCATGTGACAGGAGAGTTATATCAAGCTTCATGCTGCAAGATGAGGCACCTTCTACATGCAAACCTCTACATGCAAACACATACAAACCTCACTGACATGGACAGCATCCTTCTTCTAACCTACATCTGCAAAAACAAGAAGACAGGTTTAGTGTCCTCGTTGTTAGGAAATAAAATGTTTCCTCTTTCCAACAGAAAAGTGATACCAGCAGTTACTTGCACAAGCTAGATCGTCACCGAAGCCAGTTAAAACTGCATTTTCTGTTAGAGGGAAAGCAAGGCAGGGAATTATGCCAGTGCTTCAGATTATCGGACTGTTTGCACTGCTGCAGATGAAACCAAGACAAAAGGGAAAAAGTGATGGCAAAACACAATCAGTGATGTGGAAGAGGAAACACGTGGGTAGAAGCCACACAAACACCGCACAACTCATGCAGAATTACCTTTGGCACCCTAATGTCCTCACATCGCGGATGTAGTGTAAACACTTTGTCCTACCTGAAAGAGAGACGTACAAACATATACAAAGTACAGATGATCTCAGTCTTGGATAGCAATGCTCATATTTAGCCCTTGAGATAGGAACTCAGCTAACAAACCCAGATTACTGCTGAGTAACCTCAGTGCTTTTCACCTTTACAAATTCTGAAAACTTTTTCAAAGTTTGAAAGATTTGGTGTTGGAAGGCAGATAAGCCCTTTCTTTCAGTAAACGGAACTTAACTTTCACACCGGCCTCATGAAGTGCTGAAGGTTGGCAATGATACCAGTGCAAATCTTGGATCCTAATTTATTTGGGGTGTGCACCAAGAAATATGGCAGTTGTAGCTGCCATTTGACGTATCTTTTTTTCTAACCGCATCCAATCACGTGTTGATCTAAATTCATATCCGTGAGAGTAACAGCAAGTACCAATTGGACCAGTTTCACACAATATTAACCATCACCTTCAGCAGCCCATGCCCTCCCTCATACAATGACTAAATAATCTTTGGCAGCTGTTACTTTTTTAGTCCCATACCCTGCAAAGATTTATACATCTGCTTAACTTTATCCATGTCAACAGTCCCGGTGGCATTAGCAAGAGCCCTCACATTTGTTAATTTAAACTTGTAGAATCAGGCCATTGCCTAGAATTCTCACAAGCAAATAAAATCCAAGTCTGAAATAAATAGGATTCTAATTTCTTCACTTTGTGTTTTTAGGTTCCCGTTTTTCATGACGCCTTCTCAAGTGGCCTTAGATTCAAATATGTGTCTCCAAGCCCAGAAAATCTTTCAAGGGCTCTTTTGAATGTCTTCCTGTCTATGAGTGAAAGCCATCAAAAGGACCAGGATGATTCTTTGACAAGAAAACACTTGAATATCAGTTATGGCCCTTTACCTCAACAGTTTTATAATCATGCTGAATGGTGATCCACATATACTATTTAAACTAAATGAACCAGAGGGTAAGTGGTTAGTGCATATTGTTAATCTTGGTCTTATTCAACAGCAAAATTCTCTTTAATGGCCACATGCAGGTCACCAGCACTTACCTAATAAAAAAGAGCAATAAATCATATCATTAGTGCAATGGATGCTGGAGAGAACCAACACTGAAGTACAAGGAGTGCTAGATATGTCAGGTAAGACTGTCTGGGCTTCCTGATTCGAGATCATGCAGTTTCTGGTTGTAACTCTTTTCCTGGGCCATTTATTCTACTGCCTGCTGTAGCTGCTACGACTAATACCACATGAGCTAAAAGATCCCCTGCCCTTTATTGCAGTCTCCGTGATTCATCCACAACACGTAAAAGATTTCCCCCTGCTTGATGCCAAGGCCAAGGGGGCCTAAATCTCAATTCCTCTAATACAGTTTTACCAGAAATGACATAGCTGAAATGCAAAAATACCCAGTATCGCTTACTGGCCCTCTGCATGTTACGCTCCCAGGCCATTACACCTCCGTGGACATGCCATTCAGCTCTCATCAGCTTACATTTTCAAACACATTCAATTTAACTTCCACAGCATAAAGTTTACCCCACCTAAAGTTCACATGCATAGTAGGTGAATTTCTGGCATAAAGAACAATTCTGTAGTGAGGTCATCTCTGTAGTGCTATAGTACTCAAAAAATAAACAACATCTTCAACAAGAATCCCCAAAGTTTCCATTATTTTTCTATTTTCAGCTGTCTTAAGCACTTCAGGCAATTCATGCTAAGACCTTCCGACTCAACTGATATAAAATAGGCCTCTCTTTTTTTTTTTTTTTTTTAACTGCCTCTGTAGGGTTATTAGCCTCAAATCCTAAAGAAACAAAGCTTATGCAATCCTGCTTTCTTTCTGCTCCCTTTCCCGCTCCGTCCTGTGTGATTTCTGAACTCATTGACTCCCTTGAACCCATCAAACCCAGCTGAGAAACAAACAGAGGTCACCAACATGCTGAGTATGTCAGGTCCCTACTAACTTGGGGAAAATCAGCACACAGAGACAGAAGAAAGTGCTTCCACTAAGGAAAATTTGTTAGCGTAACTCGTCTGCTACCTGCTTGGCTTGGCTACCTCCATCAGCTGCAAAGGACCCGCACGGTTTGAAACTCGTTGCAGCCAGCCTCCTGTCCTGCCCAGCTAACAGCGAGTGGTATTCGGGGTCAGACTATAACTGATGTTAACCCCCCGCCCCGCAGCAGTAATTTTCAGACAAGTAGGTGGGAATAAACGAGAGAGGTGGGAATAAATACTACCGAGAACTCTGTAGTACCTTACAGAGCTCAGTACCTTACAGGCCTGCTGCCCATCAAACATAGTTTCTCATCGAGTTCTCCAAGATTACGGTTAGTTTAGATATAGCAGAATGCTCTGCATTTAACTTTCATGATCACCATTAGCCAATGCACGTGCCAATGTAAAGGAAGCGGAAGGCAAGCTGCGGTTCATTACGCTGTTCATTATCAGAGGCATCATAAATTTATCCGTGGGTGGAAGGTTTAAAACTAACCAAACTTTGTGGTGTTAAATTCCACTCCGAATAGACAGACAAGGGAAAAAATACTTATTTTTAGACATAGAGAAAGAGAAACAAACAAAAAAAATTAGTGGAGCCCTGGAAAGATCTCTGGAAGTGAGGTGATACTTTAAATCACATTGAGACTGGACAAGACAGGTGAGGAAAGCTTGATGGCACAGTTTTGTGAAGATCTGACTTTCACAAGAGCTCGAGCAGGAATTGTTCCAAACTCAGGACCTAAATCCTCACTAATCTTTACAGCCCGGTGGCAGAATGCAAAATACCAGGGCTCCGCTCCGGAGCTGTGAGCCAGCGTTCCTGCAGTACTAGATATCCCAAACGCACGTGTTAAATGAACTTGAGATTGTTGAGCGTGGAGGCAAGTTACGCCACAACACCTCAGGTTTAAATTGGCTGCGTGGACATGTTTATTAGCAGTTTCAGAGAGTGTTCTGCTTCTTCCTTCACTTCCTCTGCTTCTTATTTTTAAAACCTTAGGACTGCACAAGAACGTCAAGTCTCTGGCTGTTTAAGGGCCATGTGACTCCTCTGTACTTTGAACTCAGATAAACTTCTTACTGAATGAAGTCATGTGTAAAATGCTTTCCAACAGAGATTATTTTGAACCAAGCCGTACTAAGAAATGCAACAGAATTTCAACACTCATATTTCAGCAGCAAAAAAAGGAACCATTCTTGTACTGAGCGCAGCGCTTTTGGGGGGAAGCACCAGATCCCCTCACATAAAGAGAACTACACTTGTACTAGACTATGGAAGTAAACCGTGTTTTAGTTTGGGGAATAAAAAAAATCATCATACTTCCGTATAATCACACGTCAGAAAAAAATAGCTTTTGCCTAATCAATGCGTGCGACTTTGCTTCCAAAAGATATCTTCCTAAATCTCAGTATCCCAATTGAAATCAGCAAAACCAGTATCAGCTCCAAACTGGCCACACTGGGATAGAGCAGAATTTCTGCATATATTTTAGCCTGAAGAGATATCAGGTTTTAGCTAATATTGGGATTAAAAAAAAATGTACAGGCCTGATCATTAAGATTTTTTTTCCCTAGGAGCAGAACATATGGCTTGCATCCTGGCTAACTTCCAACCTGAGTAATTACGTACTGACCACATAAGTTTCCCCTGCGGTTTTAACTGGATAAAGCATTCCTCTCCAGCTCCTCCTGTGAACATTTATACCTTGTTGGGGAGAGCTATTCAACAGCTACTGCCCTCTGCCCCAAAGCTGCCTGCATTTTTGTAACAAGGGAAACAATTTCTTAAAATTATATCTCTGTCCCCTCCAGATATAGTTGGGAGGGACTGGGATATAATTGTAATTTTAAATATAACTGGGGGGACACGCATGGATCTGTTTCATTCCTTACCATGTATTTTGAGTTCCTAATCATATCCATTAGACATGATCTTTTCTATCAGGATGATGTTTTCACGCAATGAAATGGATAGATCCTGTGTAACACATTTGCACCTTTTTTCCTACTTTAGAAAAAAATTGTGCAAAAAAAAAGGAAGGAACAAAGAGCTTTCTGCTTTCTCATAAACCAGCGATGGGTCCATTCTGAGAACACGACGAGTGGTCCGCTTCCTTCCATTTTGCTCACCTTGCACTGTCCCTCTTTGCACCCCCAAAACGATCAGTTACGGGACTGACGTAGGGTGGCAAATGAGAAGCCGCTGCCGTTTCTATTCACATACTCATTGGGATTCTGCTCCCCTGGCCCTCTCTGCTCGCCAGAGCTGGCAGAGGATTCGAGGATTCGGGCTGGTGGGAAGGCTGGAGCCCGCAGAGGCAGAGCGAGCAGCCCTTGTCCCTGCCAGCCCAAGGAGGCTCACGGGGACAGCGCTGGCAAAGGAGCCAAGAGCCGGTGCAGCGCACACGTAAAGGCACTCGGCTTGTGGGAACGCTCTTCCAATGCATCCATCTAAAGTTTGGGATTTGATTCCTGTCCTGTAAGGATGTGCCACTATTAATTGAGGAGATTGAGTATTTGCTGGGTTTTGATCAGGCCAAAAGGACAAACAAACAAACAAAAAAAGGCAAGTTTTAAAGAGATATAAAATTTTAGGTCTCTCTAGTGGCATCCCTTTAAACGCACTGAAATACAGTTCAAGCCGTTGCCTCCAGCAGCAAGCACAAAATGGGATACAGCTCTCGTGTACAGCATTGCCATCATGCGGCCATTCGGCTCTGCCAAAGTACCAGCGATGATGGAGGGAATCGGAACCTTCCCCCAAATGTGCAGCTTTTTAAATTGTCTTTAATAATACTGGCAACCTACAGGAGAATTGGTGGGGTGGCAATAACTTTCCATAACATCCCTCTAGAAAGAAAACCACTCCCTTTTTTCAGACCTGCTCTTTTTTAGATCAGGTAGCAAACGTATTTTTCATTTTCCAAGGCACACCGCTGCCACGATTATGTTGCAATGCACAGTATAGAGTACAACTGAACGTCAAAAAAATATATAGAAACCTCCAAAATGACAAGTGGAGCATTTGTGATGTCAGGAAGGCAATCTTTAGAAGTAATCTGAAGGAGAACAGCACAATAGCCTGGATCAGGAAAGAGCTCCAACACAGGAAAATACATGGAAGTTGGCATAGAGTCTGGAGTGGAAAACAAAGCAAATGAATCAAATTAGTAACGTAAGAAGAAAATGAAATACTGACAGTCAGAGGGCAAAACAATGTGGAATGTAGAAGCAAGCTGTAATAAAATATGCAGATGGAAAAGTTGTTCATAGTCAGAAAAGCAGTAACAGAATTAAACCAGATCCAGTGATGACGAGTGGCTCAATTAGAGCAGCAGTGAAGAAAAATAATTATCTGCCTTACTGCTTGAGCCAGAAGTTGTTCATCTAGACAAAACTTGTGTTTGCACTCATCTGGAACCCTGCCCAAGCAAAGCGGGCAGGATTTAGCTTACAAAATGGCCCACTGCTCGCTTGAATCACAGCCTCAGCGAGGGACACGCACAAACTTCTGAAAGGAGGGACCGCGCTGTTGCCTGCGTAGGGGAGCAGAAGCACAACAGGAGCTTTCTGCCCAGCTGGCACGACAGACAGATACACGCAGGAACAACAGTCACCTGGAAACTAATTCAGTAACGTGTTCGTTAGAACAACATCCACCTTTCAGCTATAAAAACCTTGCATCCAAACAGCAGTAAAGAAACAAAGGAAACGTCATCACTTGAGATAGGAAACACCTAGCTTCACCACCACAGGTGGCTGGCTGTACGAAAGAAAATCCTGTTGATATTCTCGTCTCCTAGCACTTGGCACCTGTAAACGCCTCAAGGAACCTGCCTGCCGTCACCGCTACAGCTGGAGCAAAGTTACTGCACTTGGGAAAGCTCCTTCTACAGCCAAACTGCCAAAACCGAGGAGGCAATAGGGACTTTCTTCTGCACCACCTGATTTTTGAAAAGAAAGCTTGCGATATTCACTAAAGTGGGATCTCTGAACCAATCCTAAAAAGCCGGTGGAGGAAATCAGATAAATATTTACTGTTACCCTGAGCTGGAACTGCTGAGATGGTAATTATACCTCTTTTTTTGTGGGTGTTTACTTGTTTGTTTTGCCAGATTGCATAAGGCTCATCTGCTAATCAATTCCTGAAAAGCATGGCTGTTTTTCTTATGCGCTTTCTCCTGTCTAGGGTAAGAGGGCAGAATCTAAAGAAATACTTTTTACTCATGTTTTTAGCAAAAAGGCTAGTCTGTGAGAACTAAAAATGTTCCCAGGCTGCGAGAGAGCTGTGTTCTCTGGGTCACTGACAACATTTCTGTGTCCTGCTACAAGTTTTGTTACACTTTTTTAAGGGATTACCTCCCATTATTTTTGCAGTTTAAATGCAACACAAGTTGAAGGGTTAAATGAAAATATTACTTTCCTTTTTCATTCAGGACTGTCAGCTATATAGCATATAAACGGGGAGATTTTTCAATAGAACATGAACCCAGGAGAGAAAACAATTTTCCAAGAATATCTGACAAATCAGGGGACTGTGGTAAAGCCCTATTTCTGGCAGAGACAGAACCACATCTGTGCTAAGTGTCCCTACCACATACGGACTGGTGAAGAAGCGAGAGTCCCTTACGCAGAATTTCACAGGGTCTTTGGCTTCCCATACAGAGCGACAGAAACTCTGCCAAACAAACACCTTCTCTTCTATGAACTGAGGAGCTTCTCAGGCAGAGTAGCCCAAAAAGGCCACACTACAAACTGTACTGAGCAAGACAGCCATCCAGAATCCATGTTGTTTGAGGTGGGCGGTTATCTAGATGCAGTTACTGATGCCTATGAAAACATCGGATACATCATCCTCTATTCAAATTACTCTCCTTGTAACGAGGCTTACCACTGTTGCATAAGTAAAATCTACAGCTTCTTGCTGAAGTACCCAGAAATCACGCTCCGCATCTATTTCTCTCGGCTTTATCACACCGAGGATGGTTTCCCTGCCGCCGCGTGGAACCGTGAAGCTCTGTGGAGCCTCGCCAGCCTACGGCCGCGGGTCACTCTGCAGAGACTGCCCGGGGGGACGTGGCATTACCTCCTCTGCCAGTTTGTGTACGGCATCCCAGGGTCAACCCTTTGTCACCCAGCTCCGCTGTCAAGAACCTTAGCGGATGATCACCCAGCTCTGCTGTCAAGAACCTTAGTGGATGGACAAAATCCACATCAAATTAACAGCTTAATGGGAATTAAACCGTATTTTAGGAAAGCTTTTCCACAGGCAATGCAGGGAAAGCCTGCTGGGCAGAACTTAGCCTTTTCTTCTCCTCGCCGAGCCTCCCAGCAGCCTCTCCAAGCGATGAAAGGCAGTCTGCTACCTCCGATGTCTCGAAGCCGCTTGATCCTTTTACCAGAAATGTTTCTGCCCTTTCAGAAGCAGCAGCTATACCCCAGAGCTAAAAATATCGTAAGGCATTTAAAAATGCCAAAGGAATCATTCAATGAAACTTGTAATTCTGAAATGTTTCCAAGCGGCAGACACCTACTCTAAAAATGTTACAAATCGAACTGCTTTCAGGCTGTAAAACTGAGCTCACCTCCTACAAAAGTCAGCCCACAGAATAACTGTGGCTCTCAAATAACTGATTATGAAGATACCATGCTTTTATTTTAGTCCTATACCTTTCAAACATAAACCCATAGCAGTAAACCCAAAACCTCAGCATCTCCTGATTGCCTCCTGTGATTAATTTAATTCTTGCCCTCAAGCCAATTTCTACCAGAAAGATGTGAACAGTTCACAAGCTACAACTACAGCCTGACAGTAGCTTCCCAGCTGAGGCAGCCTGGGTGGAACACATGCCATAGCCTAAATTTCTCCTCTGTTGAGAAGGTGCTTCTGCAGGTAAGGCTGATATACGAATAAAGTTTTCCCACCAGCTGTTTCATTAATAATAGGGGGGGTTTATATACACATATATATGTGTGTGTGTGTGTGTTTTTTCCACTCTATGCTGTCTGCCATGAAGAGGAAACTGAAAGCTGTGTGATTTTCTAATTAGTAAGAAATATGTAATAGGATAATATAGATAACGCACATCTACACAGTCCAAGGATAACTGGAAAAGGAGAAAAAAAAAATCCTGTTATTTAGAGCAGTGCTTTGACTTTGCGATTCAATACATTTGTTATTTTCCTAAGGCTCTGAAAGAATGGGGCAAGTGAAGTCAGGAGCGTGGTGTTTCCCAGGGAACAGGGGGTTCCTTCCCAGGTAACAATTGTGAGACAACACCTGGCTGATTCTGTAGATGTCAGTGCTTCTGCTGCTTTTTTTTTACTCTTTTTGTGGTCACAGCTATTATGTATCTGAGTAAAGGGAAGAGGAAAAAAAAAAACTAAAAAAGGCTACTTCCCAGGGTGAGCTTAAACACCCTTTGCTTCAGCAGAGGTGATCCCACTTGGAAACTCAAACCTTTTTCTGAGTCTCTGATGACATAATAGAGGCCAAAATGTGCTAGAACCCACCAGGCCCCTTACTGTTACAAGGCCTCGGAGCAATTTTCGGAAAAGCTTTCCTGAACTAGATCACGCTCGTTCTGCGCTTTCCGATAAAACGTTAGCTAAGGCCACGGCAAGGAGCCGCCTGTGCCGGTGTGTTGGGGCGGTGGCTTTCTTTTACCAAGAAATGTAAGACCAACGCTACTACTTTTTGTAGTAACGAAGCCGTGTTGGAGCTTGGGCCGAGCCCAGACCCAAACCCCGTCCGTCACAGGCGCACAGGCGGTACGTTATACCGGCACTGCCCTATGTCACCCCCGTTTCGTGCCCCCCTGACAGGCCTCTGAGAGGGCGGCGGGGCCCTGCCTTGCTCATACCCGTCTGAAAACGGGAACGAAGTTGATCCTGCGCCGCCACATGGCGTAGTGTCTGCCGTCCACGGGAGAGCTCGCTGCCGGGGCCTCCGCCGGGAGGTCACACAACCGCAGCCACCGGGCAGCCCCGCCAGAGCCGGGCGCAGCCCGTTGCCACGGACGCTCAGGCGGTAATGCCCGCAGCGGTTACCGTGGCAACCAATTCCCCCCCCCCGCCTCCAGGGATTACGCAACTCCCAGCCGACCAATAGCAGCTCGCCTCCCGCACCGTTCCACCCACTCAGCAGCCTCTTGCGCCCCCTGGCGTCGGGGGAGGGAGGGCTTTATCCAAGGCGCATGCGCAGAGGGA
>VXBL01003089.1:319301-338761 GCA_013400195.1 Aramus guarauna
GGCAGGCGGCCCCCACTTCCTTCCCCTCACAGCAGAGGCGGCGGTGTCTGGGAGGTGTCTTTACGGGGGACACGGGAGGAAGAGGGTCCCTGTGGCGGAGGGGAAGGCTCCGGGTGCCCGCTGCCCCTGCCGGCTTTCCCGGCTGGGCTGGGCTGGGGCCTGTTCTCGAGGGCCACAAATTAGAGAAGTGGTGGGGAACAAAACTTGTTTTACGTGGATCCTCGTTCAGCAGAGGGCCTAAGAAGTGTTCTCCAGCACTGGAACTGTACAGCTTCCTGCTGGTGCTGCTGCTTCCCCAAATGCTGGGCCGTACCCTGCACGCTACCTTTGGCTGTGCTCCGAGGGAATGGTTCCGTCCACTCAACCTCCGGTATCTTCAGTCACGCACGGGCCCGCTGCCAGTGTCATCGTCCTGGAACTAGTTCTGTTGCTTTACAAAGACTTGGCGTCTGGTCCTTAACTGTCTGGCACAGGGAACATGATGGCTGCGCTACAGGCGGCTCTGAAGAACCCTCCTATCAACACAAAGAACCAGGCCGTGAAGGTGAAATAATAAATAATTCGTTCATGGGTTACTCCTTAAAAATCCTTTCCTCTTTCTGTAGCCCCTACCCCGCCAGCCCTGCCAGGTGCGCTTTGAGGAAGCCAAGGAAGCTGCTTTTAGTGTATTCTCTGATGTCGAAACATCTGTGACCTCTGGTTTAACCTTGTTCAAAATACCTTGGTTCTGATGTCATCTGTCCACATACCTTTAGCTTGGTGCTAGTTCAGGTTTTGCGTGTTCTCCTACCCACGTTGGTCGTATGTTGTGTGCCCTGGCTAACTCCACGCATCACTCAGTGCCGGGGTCCGATCCGGACCTGGCAGCAGCACGTAGATGTAGTCGGTACTGAGCGATCAGGGAACCACAACTTCAGTAGCCACCTCTGACTAATGCAACTCTGCTAGCGCAGCCAGACGGTGAACCTACAAAAAAGGAAGAACCAACGGTTATTGCATCCAATCAAAATTAAGCCGTTAAACCCACAGAAAATGCAAGCACTCCCCCTGTGACAGAATACAGGAGCCCGCTGCGTGCACATATTTCTGAATCTCCCCAGAATAAACCTTGAACGGCTCATGATTGCAGTGACGAGAGGAAGAGGCAGATAAGACGTGGCACAGCCCAGCTGGCGAGCGCGTACAGAGAGATCTGTTCTCCCTGCCTGAGGAGGACAGATGTCCCCCAGGCACGTTTCTGTGCTGCTCTGGCACCAGGCTGTCCTCACCAGCGGAGATTTTTTCACCTTTCCTGAGGAGTTTCACAGGGTTTTGAGAACCAGCTGTTTGTTATGGATGGTGCTGTATTAGAGAGTGAACAGCTTTGTCCTCACATTAATGACTTGTTTCCGTTAGCTCTGTATTGATAGATTGGAGAATACACTTTGAAGGCAGTGGAATTGAAGAGGGCGGAGTGACTGGATTTGAGTATGTTTGCTTTCATTTTTAGTTGATCTCCTGGAACTTTTATGGTTTTACTTACAGTTCTTCATGTGAGGAGTCTCGCTAAGCCAAGCAGCTATGGGATATTAAATTCAACAAGAAAACTATCAACAAGAAAACTTCAAGGAAGCTGCTTGAAGTATTTGTGTAATGGAATTATTCAATTTCCCAACAAACCTGAGACCTTTTTCTTTCACCCTCCCTCAGTTAGCGATGGATGAACAGGAAGAGCTGCTTTTTCCTGATTACGTGGCTAATCTGCCGCTGTAATCGCGCCATACGTATTCCTGGGCCTGAAATCAGTTCCAGATCAACCTGCAAATAGTTATTAATGGGAAATATTAATGCTGCCAGTTTGCATCCCGTGTGCCTGGGACACAAATTGACTGTTTGGAAAACACGCGGCTTCCAGCAGTCACCTCTTCCAGCCTGACCAACGGCATTTCCATGGAATAGCATTGTCTCGTTAAACAGTACAAAGGCATGGAAAAGGCTCTGGTGGCGAGGGAGGCCAGACAAGTACTTAATTCTTACAATTCTTTTGGAACTTGTCAGACAGTGAGTTTTGATATGAAAATTTAGTCTCTAGCCGTAACCTCATTTAATAGGTGGAGAATTGCAAACACAAGCGGAGAGGCAGAAAACTTAGAGCAGGATAAACAAGTTAAACAGCGTAAAAGAGTTTATCATTGGGAGGACTTATCTGTTATACATTATTATCATAAGCTTTGTGCACAAACTGCCCTATTCAAACAGACTTTAGGGTTGTTTAAAAAAAAAATACCTAGTTTTGTTTGTTGGAGAGAGAAATAACACTAGAACGCACCTTATAGGAGAATGAATGTTTTCTCTGCCTTCCTTCCTTGTTGACAGGATCGCGCAGAAAGCATTGTCCTGAAGGTCCTCATCTCTTTCAAAGCCAACGACATCGAGAAGGCGGTGCAGTCGCTGGACAAGAATGGTGTTGACCTGCTAATGAAGTACATCTACAAAGGCTTTGAGAGCCCCTCTGACAACAGCAGCGCCGTGCTGCTGCAGTGGCACGAGAAGGTGCGTTTATAGGGCATGCACTTGCCTGGGTTATCCATGGTAGCAGGTTTTTGGGTCCGAGGCGCGCTCACCCAGCCTGGTAAGAACCAGCTTTCTGTCTGGTAAAACTGAAATGCCGTATTTCATACCACGAGGAGGGTACGGTCCTGAAGTCTCACAGCTGAGTCACATCATCTGCCTACTTACTCTGATTCCTTGGGCAAAGGTTCTACAGTTAAAATTTGATTTTTCTTCAGTTAGACTGAGACATAGGAAATGGTTCAGTCATGTGATTCAGGCAGGTGGAAGTAGAATTTGCATCCTAGAGGAAAACAAAGTTTGCAACTTGGTTATGCAGGGAAATAAAAGCTCGTTAAGTAGCTGTCTTTAGAGCGAATGCGATCATCCTTTCCTGGCACCCTGCGTGCCACTGTTTTGCTTTTAACGTAAACCGCGAGGAGCTGCTCCTTTGAAATACAGTTGGGAAGCCTTTCCGATCAGCAGTTGTTTCAGCCCGTAGCTCCCTTGACCTGGTGTTAATTACCGCGTTTCTCTTCCCAGGCCCTGGCTGCTGGAGGAGTGGGGTCCATTGTCCGCGTTTTGACTGCCAGGAAGACGGTTTAAATCCAGCAGCGAGTGGTTGTCTGCCATCCACACACAGCGTGGGAAATGCTGGTACAAAACCCAACCAAACGCCATTGCTGCCCTGTGGGCAGCGCTTGTCTCTCAGCTTGCCTTCTCGCTGCTTCTTTCATACCTGACAAATAATGCATATCGTGATCTCTTTTTTTTTGTTCAATTCTGGAAAATTATGAAGGTGCAATTTTATTTCTAACAGGAATATTTGGTACTCGCGAACATTTCAGTGACACGTATAGCGACATGTACAACTTGATGTTTAGGGTGATTTGCGTTTGTGTACAATTGTGGCAGATTTGGACCTAACTTTCCGAGCGAATGCCGAGGGGCGTAGGGCAATGTCTTAATTCTTTTCACTAGCCAAGCAGTATTTCAATGCAAGATCTGTATTTGAGAAGTGGGGCAGCTATTAATACAGGTAACTGGACCATGTTTCCTTTGGTCAGCCTCTGAATCTACAGCCGTGAATAGGACAGAAAGCAAAGGCTCCCTTCCGACCCTGATTATCATTCCAGAGAGCTGAGCATTTTCCTTAGCTTCACATCTCACGGCCTGTTCCAGTTCCTCATTATCAGTCAAACGCTGGGTCCGCAGCAGGAAAGTCACAGTGGGATGAAGTTGTCTGCCATGCAGTTTGGATGGTAGAATCTAAAAAGTTGATGGTCCATTTACGCTGGAGCCCAGCCCAGTGAACTATTTTTTTGTTTTGGGACGCAAAGATCCTGAAGAGAAGAAGAAAAAGCAGCTTTCGTACAGCAAATCGCATTTCAGCAACTTGAAAGTGATTTGATTTTTGTCAAGCACAACATAGTGGCTGCTTGGGGTAATCTGAGAAATGCATACTGGTATCAGTGCCATCCTTGCAAAGCTCCTGTATTTTCTTTTCTAGATCTATACGGTCTTAAAGGATACCAGACAGTTCACATTCCTGTTGTATTGTGTCACAGCATGTTAGCTAGTGGGTGAATCAGGTTCCGAAATAAAGAGGACTACTTAGAATTAGGAAAGCCCAGGGCATCCTGGACCACAGATCACCGTTGAAGGTTCAGTGCCAGGACTGAAATACGTGTGTTTTACATTCATTTAACCGCAGTTCAGTTGTGTAAAATTGTTGGGGAACTTGTGAAATCTTTGCTGGTTTTTGATATCTGCTTTTTTTTGTAATAATAATAAAGACCAGACAGTAAATCATCACTGAATATTTACTCCATGTGTGAAATGCCTTTCAAGTTTCCGCTGGCTGCTATTCCAGGATGAACAGTAGAAAATCAAGTCCTAAAACTTCTCCCCTCTATTATTTTTCTGGGTAGGCTTGCTTTCTAGCAGTTACTTGTACCTGTATGTAACGGCAATACCTGCGCAGCTTCATCCAACTAGAAAATCTGAGATTATTTCAGCTACATATTTCAACAAGAAGAAACGTTCCGAACCAGGACTACTACAGATGTGTCTGCCTAGGCTAAAATTGTAGCCAGAGCACAGGATCATCACCACCATTAATACCAGATCCTTTCTCAAGAGCAAAAGAAGGAGAAGGGTAACGGCCTCGCAGGGCGGTTCTGTGGAGCAAAGCTCCTGATTTCGCAGTTGGGCTTTTGTCTGTGTCTGCCTGCCCCAGCTCCAAAAGACTAAACGTGTAATGGTTGGTTTTAAGAATAATTTAAGCACAGATACAGTCCTGGGCTTCTCTTGTGGGTGGGATGGCTGCGTGCATACGTCATCGCTAACGGCACACGTACTCGGCTTGAACTTCTGAAGGGCCTGCACATACAGAAACCTGGTGTCGAGCACTCCGACATCTGTTTGTTACCCACATCATCGCTTTGCAAAAGCAGAGGTAGTGCCTTCAGACAGCTCAAACCAAAGCGTTCCCGATGCTCTGCCTTCACTCAGCAACTGGTAAGCCTACAGCTTCAGTAGTAACCTTGTTTTGGCTCCTCATTAAAAAAAAAAAAANATAAGTGAAAAACCTTTTCCCAAACAACCAATGTCAAAGCAGGTCAGCTACCTCTAGGTGGCATTAGGTAAACGAAGGCAACAAGAAGCAGGACCTGGAGGTTCTCAGTTTTCCCCTTGGGCTAGGCTGTGATGTATTTAGAAACATTTACATAAAACCATACATGTCTTCTGCATCTGCGTTCAGGGCTGTGCTAAGAGACATGCACCATGAGGGGGCAGTAATGCAGAATTTGCAGGAAGGCCCCTCTTCCGTTACCTGATAGGAAGGTAAAAAGTTAATCTAGTTTTTTTTTCCTGCCTTGCTCGATTTCGTGGCCCATATAAATACCACAACAGGGAGCAAGCACCCCCACAGCTGAGCGAGTCCAGAGCCGCCTTACCTCCTCGGACACCAGCTCTGCAGGAGGCGGCATGCGGTCCCACCGCAAAGCAGAGCCTGAGCTTGGTACGGCAGGCACACGGTGGAGGGCGCCGAGTGCTCCGGGCACAGCCAAAATCCACCGGCATGGCGTAGGCAAGACGTCCAGCAGCGAAGCCCAGGGATGGGACCGGCCCGTAGGATGGAGAGGAACGTGCCGTGGGAGTCACCTCCAGCTAGCGGCTGTCTCGCAGCAGTTGGGGCTGGCGGGGGTTGTCCTCAGCTCCTGGCCCTGAACCCCAGTCACCCCAGCAGAGCGGCCATTTGCACGCGCCCAGGCAGAGGGGGTGTTTTAATCCTTTGAGTAATACAGCACAACAGGTTTCTAAGACAAAACCAGAGAAAGATGGGCAGGGAAGAAAAAAAATCCCTAAGCAATTTTGCAAAAAACATTTCCCTTCTTATTACGCGAAGGAAGCCTTCGATGAAAAATATTCCACACGCGGATGAGACCTACTCAAAGGTGTACAGCATTTGCAGAGCCCTGCTAGGAAGGCTCAGGGCTTCCGAGGCTCGCTTGCAAACCTTCCACCGCTGCCTCTGCCTTCGGCCAGAGCGTGTGGCAACGGCACCTTATCAGTTACGTCCTGCTTTCGTAACAGCCGAGAGAAACTGCTGTCCTCCCGCTGCCCGGAGCTGCAGCCCCCGCCAAGCCCTGGGCTCCGAGTCATCCATCCATCACTTGGCCAAAGAGTTCCTGCGGGCTCCTGCCTCGCTCCCTGCCGCTCTTCAGGCAGTGGGCCAAAACCTCAGGTCCTGTGCAGAGAGAGCGCTCGGACCTGCCCTCCAGGGAAGGAGCTGGACATGCTCAGTCTCCTCTGCCCCTCCTGCGGTACAGATCTCCCAAACGAGACCCGTCCCCGCAGTCTTTCTTCACGTGTAATATTTTCTAGTGCCCAGATCAGTCTTTTTTGGGGTCTCTTCAGAAATGATGCTAAATTCTCACACGCTGTTGCTGTGCAAACTTAAAAATGCCTCCTGCACCTTAGCTGGATTTGGGGCATTTTTACGTATTTCTTACCTGTCTCTTGGCGATCCGCATTTGTGCTGGATTCCAAGAATCTCCCATGGGAGATGTCACCATCTCTGTTACTCACTTCCTCTTGGACGTTATGGTAGAAGGAAGAAGTTTGCCTACTAAACCAGGTTGGTAAGAGAAAGGGGAACAAGAGACTCACTCTTACTAGAAGGTCAGTTTCAAAGGAACCTTTGAAATTGCTTGAGTGTTAACATTAAAAATAGCCAAGCAGAAGGATAGCTGCTCTGAACATTTGCTGTGCTTGCAGATTTCAGATCCCATCTTTCCATGAAATACAAGGGAAAAAAAACCCAACCCCAACAAACACCACTTGCCACGGCTGATCTTGCGTCCTCCTCCAGCTCCCTTTATACCAGTTTTGGGATCAACCTGACCCAGCAGTGCCCCGATTCAGAAAATTAAACGGGCAGAAAGTTATCCCTACAATAACGTGAACCATTTCCGGCAAGACAAGGAGAAGAGGCGTCTCAGAGGGGTGTTTTCATGCTCACCATGTTGTTATTCCCACCCCTCTCCTTCAGCATCACTTTGGCTGGCTGCATTTCCCTCTGCTTTTCTGGAGGTCAAAGTCTCCTCCGTGCTCCCGCGGGAAGCCTGTGGGAGCTGGCTGGGTGCAAAGGGATGCCGAGGGCACGCTTGAAACTGCGGATCCAGCGAGAGCCCGAGGTTTGGTGATGTGCTCAGTCCTACTTTTGATTGCAAACTAAGTCCTTGCTCTGCAGTGGCTTGGGTTTCTTCCCCAGCAGAAGGCAAACAGAAGTCTCCTCCACCGTCTCCCTCTTGTCGGCTTTATGTAGTTTACTGGGGAAGCGTGAGTAAACACGAGGGCCGAGTCTTGCCGACATAGTTTAAGCTCTTACAAAATACCCATCGCATCACTGGGAGATGAGGCAGAGTAATTCCAAAACTACTTAAAACCCACGTGTGGAGCACCAGCTCCCAAACTTCTGAGTCAGCAGGTCAAACCCCTGCCGCCACCGCCTTTGTGGCTGCTCAGCATCCCCGTCCTCCCAGCAGAGCCAGGTTACCCTCCGCTGGCCATAAGACACCGCGACAGAAGTGATGTCAGAGTGAGCGTGAGGTACCCCCCTGCTGGGGCGGGCAGGGTGGTCCAGCCCAGCTGCAGGCAGCCGTGCCGGCCAGGAGATGCCTCCAGGAACCATTTAGCAACCGTCTCCATCGAAGGCCACGCTTCAGAGGGCACGGGGGGCAGCGCCCACCCTGTGGCTTTGCAACCCTAAGTCTGACCTGACCAACCACCCAGCTGACAAAAATCCACGGCTTTTCATGAAAAACCCGGAGCAGCAAAAGCGGAAGAGGCGCAGAGCCGCTGCCAGAGAGGACCTGGTGCACAACCCGTGGCAGCTCAGCCTGGAAACCCACTGCGGCGGTGGCCGCCTCTGCCCCACTTCCCCATCCCGGGGCCGCGTTTCACTGACGCGAGTGAGGCCACTTCCTGCCAGGTTTGCGACACGGGCAGCGGGGAAGGCAGAAGTGCAGGCAGAAGGGAGCTAGAAGAGAGGCTGAGCAGCGCCGCAAGGAAGGGCGAGGAGAGGGACGAGACCCGCGACGCAGCCGGGGACCCCGCATCCTGCTCCCGCTGTGCCATGTCCCTGGTGGAGACAATCCGGCTGTGGCAAGAAGGGGTGTGCGCGGCAGACGGGAAGGAGTGGAGGGCGGCCCTGGACGCCTTCACGGCCGTCCAGAACCCCCCTGCCAAAATCTGCTTTAACATCGGCTGCATCCACCTTGTTCTGGGGAAGCTGGCCGAGGCAGAGGAGGTAAGGCACAGCCCCAGCCCGCAGGCGCCCGTGAGTTTGCACGCAGACGGACGTGGTGGGAAAGGGAGAAATTCAGGGCCACGGTCTGACTAAGGAAAGGATTCGGTTCCTGCTGAACCTGTTTGCTCCGTGAATCAGAGGCGAAGCAGCAGAAGAGGCGCACGGCTTGCTGCTTGCACTTTCTCCCTCCCAGAAGTGACCACAGGCCACTAAGCTGCTGAGCGAGCGGGGGCAGATGGTTCCAGCTCCAAAAAAAATTAGGAGCCTGGTACAGACTCCGCCACCCGGTGCCCAGCGCTGTAGGGAGATGTAGCCCACAGAAGCCCTTGGCTAAAGCAGGACAAGGTTAACCGCTTTACACCCTTGGTTTTTTAAAGGTCTTTCCTTCTCACCCCCTTTTTGCCCCGCTCCTACCTCTGTGCAGGCATTCACCCGGAGCATCAGCTGTGACAAGCACCTGGCAGTGGCTTATTTCCAGCGAGGAACCGTGTTTTACCGGAGACAAAAGTGAGTGGAGGGCTTTAATGCTTCGGTTTTGCTTGTTGCGGAGGTGTCAGCCTTTGGCTGAGGACAGCCCCAGGTGGGTTGGCACAGCCCCAGGGGCCAAATTGCAACCCCTCGAGGTGAAACAGGCTCCTGCTCATCAGCAGCTCAGTCTTGGGATTAACACCAGCCTCAGAGCATCTCTCCTCCCCCTGGGGCGTCCGATAACACTACGAGGAGATAGGAGAGACCCAACTAAACTCAAACAAGTTTAAGTAAAAACTTAGAGGCACCTGCAAGTGGTACCAGGTGGTGGTGACACCCTTGTCCTCTGCGCCACAGCCATGAAAAGGCCATCGAGGACTTCAAAGAGGCGCTGGCCCAGCTGCGAGGTAACCAGCTCATCGACTACAAGATCCTGGGGCTGCGGTACAGGCTCTTTGCTTGTGAGGTAAGAAAGACTTGACCGGCAGTTTTGATCCCAAAGGGTTGTTCACCGTCTCAAGAAATCTAAGATGACAGCCAACTTCTCTTCATGCCTTGCAAAAAAAACCAAGCAGGCTGGTGCAGTGCTCTGCGCGGTGCCACCACCCTGTTGTCCCCTCCTTCACCGTGCTCCTGGCAAGGGTCTGGTGAGCTCTAAGAGCTCATTTCCTTGCTCCCATCCCTCTGGCAGATACTCTATAACATCGCGCTGGTGTACGCCACGATGGAGGACTGGACGAAAGCTGAGGAGCACCTGACACTGGCCATGAGCACGAAGAGCGAGCCCCAGCACAACAAGGTCGACAGGGCGATGGAAGCCATCCTGGTAAGGAGGAGCAGGTCTTACAGCTGCCGTGGTTGCTCACAGCAGCCCGACAAGGAGGAAGGAGAAAAACCTCAGTGAGAGAGAAA
Source organism: Aramus guarauna (assembly GCA_013400195.1). NCBI lineage: Eukaryota > Metazoa > Chordata > Aves > Gruiformes > Aramidae > Aramus > Aramus guarauna. The sequence goes on from VXBL01003089.1 coordinate 329,029, forward strand.
CCACCTTTTAGCTATGGCTTTAGCAGAGCAGGAGGCAAATGCAGCGGGCTGAGCAAAATGTGGGTGGGGTACTGAGACACGAGTTGGTGGGAAGAGCTTTGGGTCACTGGGGAGGTGGGGATGGGAAGACCAGGTTAAATGGACCGTGTCAGGGCTGGGGTCGGGCTGTCACAGTGGTGTTTTGCCTTTACGGAGTGAGACGTTAACCCCAGAGGTAGAAGGAAGGGGACATTAAGCTCTCACCTCTGAAGAGCGCCGACTTCTCTGTGCTACAGAAGCAGAAGCTCTACGAGCTGGTGGCCATTCCCGCGGGGAAGCTGTTTAGACCAAACGAAAAGCAAGTGGCTCAGCTGGAGAAGAAGGACTACCTGGGAAAAGCTATGGTAAGAAAGAAAGAACTTATTCAGGCCAAGCCTGTGGGTTGAAGAGAGCTGCTGACCACCCTCTAGCCGCCCCTCTGAGCTGCTCTCTGGTGGGCAGCCGGAGATACGGAGCTGGTCCGTGCCTTGGGGATCCCCCCAGGCGTGGAGGGAGGGATGGCATGTCAGGGTCTCATGGGAAACAAGGAGGCTGCGGGAACAGAGGAGCTAAAAGCATGTTTCTGCAGAGCACGGCCTATTTTTGGTTTCTCTCTTTAGCGAGACGTGAGGGACAGCCAGTCAGCAACGAGCTGGAAAGATCCCACCAGAGCTTCAACTTGAGCCAAGATTTTTTTCAGGGAGGGGAAAAGCAGCTATTTAATATCTGACACCCACAAATGACCTCCAGTTCTTCCCCTGCTCCATTTGCAAAGTAACAGCTCAGATAAGCGAGCTTTTCTCTCATGAGTTTGCAAAATCCAAGCCACCGTTGGGCGCGCGTCCTGGGAGGCAGTGCCCTCTGGAAAGCGATCCATCGGCTCTGCAGGCACTGGGGAATCAGTTGATCGGGAGCCAAGCAGCTCCTTGGGTGTCAGGGGATCCCCAGAAATTCGCACACAAGCATTTATGAGCTTTCTGAACGATGCTTAAAGCTGTCTATAGGAGCTAAGGGCTTGAGTTGGACTCTAACTCCTGCAACATTTGTGATTAAAATATAAAGGGGAAACTTTTAGGTTATAGTGACTATAACTGCAGCAAAGGTGAGGCTAAGAGCTGAGACCTTGCCACAGCCGCGAGGTGGGTTTTGGTGCCAGAAGCACCAAAGTCAAAGATGCTTAGCCTAAAACCACAGCCCCTCTAGAACCTGAAGCATCCTGAGGAGCTTGGCTTGGCCAACAGCAAAGGAAGAGGGTGGACATCAGAGCTCCGGAGAGGTCTACGAGCACTAAGTCACTGCCTGTCTGTCTTTGGCTCTAGGTGGTGGCATCCGTGGTGGACAAGGATGATTTTTCAGGATTTGCTCCACTCCAACCACAGGTAAGGCACCACCGACGAACAGCATCCTTGGCGAAAGTTCAGGAGGACGTGGGGATGGGTATCATCCCACAGCTGAGCCGAGGGCTCTGGCAAACAGCAGCATTGCCACCGTAAACTTCCTGCCACTGCCGTGGGGAGGAGGCGGACACTGCCCCCGCATCTCAGCTGCTTGCTCCATCATCGGCGAGTGCGGCCCAAACCCACCTACGTCCGTGGCTGAGGTTAGCCCAGTTCCCTGAACAGGGAAGTCGTGGTCTGGTGGCACATCCTCTGCCCCCGCCGTTGCTGTGGGGTGACGGCTTTCGGCAGGGAGTGATCTCTGACCCTCCCCGTAAGATTCATTGGGTTCATCTGACTCAGCTCAAGCCATCAGAGAAGCAAGAGCAGTTTTACTTTACTTCTCCATCCTCCTCCCAGTTCCCAAAGCCCTTCATGTTTTCATTGCTGTTTTCCTGATGACGTAGCAGCATCTTTCCACGTCACAAGGCTCCCAAGAGTTTTTACAGGAGCTTTTCAAGAGGAAGCGCAGCTGCTGCAGCTTACGGCACCGTTACGCAAGATAAAATACACTCTTCTCAACGCAGCCAAGAGTTAACACCTCGCTGCAGGACTCAGGACTATTTCAAGTAACTTCTTCAGAGGCTTGAGAAGTCCACCAGAGACCTTAAATTACTTAGGCAGGAGAGACCATAAAGCACGACGGCGGCAGCTAGGGATTTTACAAGCATAGTACTGGGAAGATAATGGGGAAGCACAGCTTACTGCTTACACCAGCTGATCTCAAATCCATGATCTCAACCTTCTGTGAGCTGAAACCAAAATCACAAGTGAAAACAGGATTGAGCCTCTGAAAACCAACCACAGGTAGAAGAATTTGGAACCTGCTCGTTTGAAGGAGCAAAGCCAGCGATGCTCCTCACAGCACAAAAGGCATTTAGTTGCTTTACGCATCACTGTGACAGAGAGCTGAGAACCTACTGCAGCCAGCTGCAAAGCAGCAAAAAACTCCCTTTAGGTTCAAATCATCTGACCTGACCCCAGTCCGGGGAGGAAGGAACCGTGTAGGGGTGATGGCAGGTGTGGTACGAGGCTGCAGGACATTTCTGCAAAGCAACTGAAATCTTCACTCCAGCTTACTGATAATTTTCTTTTTGTCTTCTCATCGGCAGGCCTCTGGTCCTCCACCCAGACCCAAGAACCCAGAAATTCTCAGGTAGGTTGGATGAAAGATGGACAGTGCTGCTAACGCATGCAGCAGGTCCAACCCCACCCTGCACCATCACAGCTGAGTGTCCAGCCAGCACCCAAAGCTCAGGCGGGACGGGGAAGGGATCGTAGAAACGAGGAGACAGAGGCCTGGGCTCCCCCTACAAAGTAAACCAACAATGTCACCCACCTTTCTGACCCGGCTGCCGCTCTCACACCCAGGGCCCTCGAAGGGCAGCCGCACCGCGTCCTGTACGAGTTCATCCCTGAGACCACCGAGGAGCTGCCGGTCCTGCCAGGAAACATCGTCTTTGTCCTGAAGAAAGAGAAGGACAATTGGGCGACGGTGATGTTCAACGGAAAGGTACCAGAGGCGAGCTTGGCAGGAGGGGGTGGGTGACAGGGTGGGATGCTGCGAGGTTCTGCAGAGGACTTGGAGAGCAAAGCCTTGCCATCAGCAACTAAATGAGTTTCTGACTTAAGTCCCTTATGTCCACCTTGCCTTAGGCCACAGGGTTCAGTGAAACCCACCCAACCTGCAGCAACTAACCAGCCTTTGAGCCTCAGGGACTCTCCTGGATCCAGGGCAGGGCAAGGACAAGCTCCGCTGCGTCCTCCAGCAGCGGGTTGCCTCCTTGTCAAGGAATCCCCCTTCGTCTCTTCTTCCCCCACAGAAAGGGATTGTCCCCTGCAACTACCTCGAGCCCATGGAGCTCCAGAACAAGCCGCACATCCAGGTGAGGAGGTCCATGAGGAGATGGTGTCCTGGGGAGAGCAGATGCCCACATGTTCACCCACCACCTATTCTGGGCCTTCCAGCAGGACCCATACCTGCAGCTCCCTGTCCCTCATAATGCTGGGGTTGGTGGTTCTGGATCACGGTCACCTTACCATGAGCTCAGAGACCTGCAAAAGCTGGGCAGATGCTGTGCCGATGGCCCCCCGGGTGGTGGTTGACAAAGGTGGGGAGATGAAGGAGCAGTGAAGTCACCCTTCTGCAGTTCAAGGCCCCATACAGACCTTGGGAAAACCAGGGGTTGAGGGGAGGCTCCACGAGGCAGCAGCACCCCAGCTCCCTTAGGAAGGGTGGCATTGACAGCACTGCCCTCTTCCCATCCGGCACAGGAAGAAGTCCATCTTGAAAGCGAGATCCCAGAGCCACCCAGCTCCAGTGCTCCGGAAAAGCCGCGGCGGCCGGCGCCAGGTCAGTGAGGGGAGCCGAAGGGACGGGGGTGCTTTAGGGACAAAACCCCAGCAGCAGGTTTGAGACGGTCTCCTGGGTGCCGCGTCCTCATGCTTTGAGACCAGAGCTGGGGTTCATCTCCATCTCCTTCCCGGGCTCGTTCGCAGTCGAGGCTGGAGGGGCATTAAAGCGGGAGGCAGAGACGGCAACTGCAGCGCTGAGGACGGGGTAAAGCAGAGCGCGCGGGTCCCTGAGGAAAGCAAGTCCCTCCACGCTCTTAATTAGCACGGCGACTAATGAGGAAAAGGGCCTGAGGATAGGAATGGGGCAAGTGACCCAGCTTGTCCAAGTCTTGGAGTAGGTGGTCCCTTACGGGCTTCTCCTTCGAGCAGGGCACTGCAATGGTCTCAGTGCTGCTGTGAGCTGGGCTAGGTGCGGAGGAGCTGCGGTTGCCCTGGGAAAGGGATTCCCAGTGGATGCTTCTCGGCGTCCCAGCCACCACACCACCCCGAGCACGGCTGGCTCAGGATGCCGGGGAGCTGAAACGGGGCGCTGCTGTGGGAGGGGGCTCCTGTGCACCGTCCAAAATTGCGGTTTAAAGCTGGGGAGTGTGTGTGTCCCGGGCATGTGAGAAAGCGAGCTGAAACGCAGAGCTGGGAGGAAGCACGGCCAGTTACCCTCTCAAGAAAACATCACGCGGTGCTCGGACGTAGGAGTCTGTGGCTGAGCTGCAGGCTCCACGCTGCTGTAGGAAAAAAAACATTTGGGTTAGAAAATATCACCCTGCGGATATTTTACCTGGTTGTTAACCTGCTGCAGTTTATTCCTGCTGTCGATGGGTAACCTGCCAAAAAAAAAAAAAAAGAAATATATATAGGACAGGGCTCCCAGGCAGGGCAGCCTCATACAGAGTTTGGTGATAAAGCTGATAAAGAAAATGGCTGTGGGTCATGGGAGTTAAGGACAAACGTCTGAGGGACCCAACAACCTCAGAGAGCATCTTTATGGCACCAAAAGCCATCGCAGATCTAGCAGTGGGGCTGTATTCAACAGCCTGTCCCGTAACGAGCACAGTCGTGTCAAAACGTGGAGCAGGTCCTGGTGAAGGGGCCCACAAACCTGCATCGAATCACCCTACCTGCAGGTCTGAATTTAGCTTCCCAACCTGGTGAAGGACAGGGATTGCCTCCGGTTTTCAGTGCGGACCTGGGGAGACCAGAAGAGCAAAGACACTAAAACCAGCAGCTCACATTTGGGTTTTTGGTTTTTTTTAATGTTTTTTAAATCCATCCAAGAAAGACATCCCACCCCTAAAGCTCCCATCCCCGTAAGAGGGAAGGGACAGAGCCCAAACCTCTGCTTGGTGGCTGTATCGAAATCTGACAGGCAAATCCCATCGCAGCTGATGCTGCCTCTGTTCCAGGGACCACCACTGGCTCCAGGGCTGGTTGGCGTTGCTGCAGCGATGGGTGTCAAGAAGGGCGCAGATCTGAACGCGTATTTAGGCGCCGAGCAGCAACGCTTACCCCGTCCCGCCTGACGAGCCACCTCTTTCTTCCCCCACAGACCACGCTCCTGATACCGCGACGCAGCCGAGAGAAGCGGCCAAGGTAACTCCTTGTGAGGGCAGACCCTGAGGTCCATGTTACAAACCCGCATTTATGGCGTGTCGAAAGGCGCTGCCGTGCCCGCCCAGCACCACGGCTCCGGGAGCGGTTCAGGTTTTCATCCTTCAGGAGCTTCTCCAAGGCGGAAGAGCAGGGCGAGGGGCCCGCAGGTCATCAGGACCCAAGTGGGTGACCAGGGCTTCTCCAGATCCGCTCCCGGCAGGACCCGGGCCTGGCGGCAGAGCCCTCGTACGCGTTTCATCTAGGTTGACCTGTGGCACTTGAGAAGGGAGAAACAGGAGGGAGCTCGGCTGTAACCCACATGCCTCGGGGCAGGGTCAGCGCATCAGGAGGTCGCACTGGGGAGAGAGATGGGAAAATACAATCCCAACTCAAACAAAAATAAAAAAAGAGGGAGCTAGGGAGCGGACACACCTTGAATCAGTTGCCCAAAGCCCCAAGATGGTCACTAAGTGCCTCATCCATTCCCAGGCTGTCTCCTGGGACAAGCCCAGGGCTGCTAACCGGCCGCACGTCCGACCACGGCCGGGCAGCAGGACGGCTGTCCTGCCCCGAGGGAAGCGCCAAAGGCTGCGTGTGCTAACAGAGACACGTCCCTGACCAGCAGCCAGCTGATGTCCCGCAGCTCAGACCTGACTCAGGCGCCCGCAGTTCCCCCGTCCCGGTCCCTCTCCCTGTCCTCGCCACACGAGCTGACATTGCTTGTCGCCCGCAGGAGGCCGAAGCAGCCGCCTCCAGCCCTCGCATCCTCAAGGTGCATTACAAGTACACGGTCGCTCTGCAACTCGAGCCAGACCTCCCCTATGCGGAGCTCCTGGACCTGGTTTGCAAGAAACTGGACCTCCAGCCGGAACACACGCAGCTGAGGTGAGACGCTGCCCGCTGCGGGGAGCTGGAGCCATTTTCAGGGCTCCCACCCTTACCCTGCATCCTCCCCGCGCCCAGGTACAAGCCTGCGGGGAGCCAAGCGCTGGTGGTTCTGAGCGCGGAGAACCTGGAGGCGGCTTGGAGCCAGAGCAGGGACAACAGCCTGACAGTCTGGTGCGACATCACGGAGGTCAGTGACAGCTACCGGCGGCGGACACCTCTTCTGCCCGCTCCCAGCAAGGAACCCAAGCGGACGTTGCCTTTGCTTTCCTTGCCGCAAGCGCGGGCTCGCGGCTCTGAGCCAGCCAGAGAAAGGCGGCGGAGCAAAGGGGGGCAAAAAGGAGCAGCAGAGCTTGTGTCCCATACCCCGGTATGAAGAAAAAGCAGCCAAAAGGCGTCCTTACGGGTTTATTTCCTGCCCTAGGGAGAGGGGGTTTTACCGGACAGCAAGCCCGAGGAGGCACCGCAGGAGGCAGCGCCGGAGGAGACGGGACCAACCCAAGTCGTAGCACAGTACAGTTACGAAGCCACCCAGCCTGAAGACCTGGAGTTTCGGGCAGGAGACGTGATACTCGTTTTATCCAAAGGTAATCGTGCTCCTTCTGCGGCAGGGCAGGGCAGGGACCTCCCGGCTCCGGCCGGAGCACGGGCCTGACCTCCAGGTGCCGAGCGCCTGCGGCTGCTGCTGCTCAGCTCCGTGGAAGTTGTGGGTTCCCAGCGTCTGCCAGTCAGGCCAAAAAACTCTGGGTATTTGGTCAGACACCAGACGCACATTCCTCGGTGGGAGCCTACAAGCTTCCCTCGGGACTTTGATTTCTCTGCCCGAATCCTCCCCGTCCTCCAAAGCAAACTGCTTCACGCTGGGGACCTGCAGAGCGGCCGCCTCGCTCGGGCGGCCTTCACCGGCACCCAACTGCTCCCGCACCTTGCGCTTTGCCACCTCCGGATGGAAAACGGGCCGCTCGGGTTTCTGCCGCGCGGCGCTTCTGAGGCAGCTCGCACTGAATGCCAACGCCGGGCAAGACAGGGGAGAAAAGCAGCTTGCAGAGAGCGTACGAGGTGGCAGCGGGAGTCGGGGAAAGGACGACCTAAGGACACGTAGGAGAGTTCCTTTCCCTTGCACTGCTGAGCGCTGTGCCACCGAGCTCCCAGTTTCCAAATTCAGGGGGCAAATCTGCTCCATGCCCACAAAGGTAAAAAAATAATAACAAAAAAAAAATAAATCCAGCCTACTGAGGCGCTGATGAAGGACAGGGGTTCAGCTTACCAGGCAGTTACCCGGCAGCGCGGGCAGAGCTCTTCCAGGGGCTTCCCACCCAAGGCTCCGTGTTACACACGCTTCCTCCAACGTATTTCATCACGGCCCCGATCCTGCTACCCTCTTCCCCACCGTTTCAAACGGGAGAGTTTCACTTGAGCTGTGTGTAACTTCACTGATGGCAGTTTGTTTGTACAGGAGATGTCTCCTGTCGGCCACCGCGCCCCACCTTACCTGAGGCAGGAAGGCACTTTACCTCCCGGGATGCTTTTTCTCCGAGAATTCCTCTCACCTGGCACCTTTCTCTGGATTTCTTTTCAAGGGTACAATCTTCCCTTAGATCCTCTTGAATATTAGTTTTTAGTGCTTCTGTGAGAATTGAGGCTTAAACACAGCCTAAGTCTCAGGAAGATCAGTCCGTGGTTTTGAGCGGGATCCTTTCCAGCCTGTGCAGAAAGCACAGGCGGGAGGACAAATTGTGATGTTTCGATATAGATTTAGCTCCATCACCAATTTGTGCTACAGCAGCCATCGGCCACCGGTAACACAAGCACCATACAACATCGATGACTCCCCTTCCACCCCAAAATCCTACTTCTCCTGGCCAAGCAAAATATTTCCCATTAAAGAGTTGAGTCTCACCTCCGCGGTTCCCCACAGCAAGAGTTTTCAGAGCTCCTCAACTTGACTCAACCCAGGCTAGCATTTTAGGGTATTTTTTTATATGAACAGAGTAGCAGGTGAAAATACACTTTAGCTGGCACCTTTCAGATCATTTCCTTGCTCTCCACACTCCCTTTGTTCTAGTCAAGGCAGTTTCTGAGCCCCTTGGTCTCCACTTTGATCTACTTTTCCCACCTTCCTTTGGCAGTGGGGTCTTTCTTACCTTACAGCTTTGTTCTCCGCCTCAGCCCCCCTCAGCCCCTTTCCTCTCTGCCAGGCTTTAGCGTGGCTAAAAGGTTTTTCAGCAGGAAGAAAAACCTTAAAATGGTGATCTCTGTCTGTAGCACCTGGGGGCGGTTATGCTGCTGCACACCCCCGGGGTGACAAAAATGGTGTTGATTTTACCTTGCAGTGAACGAAGACTGGTTAGAAGGCCAGTGCAACGGGAAGATTGGCATCTTCCCATCTGCTTTTGTTCAAATGCCTGACACTAAAGATCCGGAGATGTGATTTCAAAAGAGCCTGAGGAGTTGTGGAAAGAAATTAAGAATTCAACTGTTGCAATTAAGAAGTTTCCGTATTAATAACTGCATCTGAAAACAGACTTAAAATATTATCGCTACTTGAATTAAAGGCTTTATTTTTTATTTTACCTTTTGCATTGTTCTCTAAAAACCCCTGTGCTTACCAAGAGACTTCCCTACCCTGACCAAAGCTTTTGTACAGATGTGCCAGCAGCTGGGAAAGCCCGGGAGCGGGTGGTGCCGCTTGGATTTACAGCCCTGCCAACAGATCCAGAAGGGGAACTGCCGCTCGGGAAAGGCTGAACTTCCAAACACCACTCGCTTCCTTAAAACATTTCTGCCAACCCCGAGAGACACCACGTGGGCTTGCCCCCTGCTCCAATTGACAATTCACTTCAACACCACAGTGACTTTAAACCCCCCCCAAATACAAATATTCAATCTTTTTCACCTTTGGGGGCTGTATCTCCAAGCTTTTTCGCAGCAGTCAGAAGAGCCAGTAAGTTGGAATCTGGAATCTCAGCAGGTCCTGCAGCTGTTCCCTACGGAAAAGCCTACACAACCTGGGTTTTCTCTTCCCTAGCCAAGAGGTGTGCCCCCCTCCGCCCACAGCCCGGTCACAGTATTTCACCTATTTATTTTTAAAGGAACTTATTCTGAAGAGTTGTTGGGATATAAACAAACACCTGTCATTTAAAAACCAGAGCACCTCCGTAGTGGGACACACTGGGAAGTATGCTGGTTAGAAACTGGCTGCCAACAGCCAGCACCCCGATTTACAGGCAGCTCACCGGCAGAAGGATCCGTCTCCTCCAGCTCCCATTGCCTGGGCAGTTCCAGGTTCAAGTACTCCAGTCTGCAAGCGAAGAGGAGCTTCGCAAGCTTCCCTCCCAGCCCAGATTTTTTGGTTCGGTATGTAAAACGTATTGCACGCAGGCCGCACAAAACCACGATCTAATTATTTGCACTGAGCCCAAGCCAGAATCTCTGCGATTTATTTAGTTCTC
>VXBL01003089.1:338781-359834 GCA_013400195.1 Aramus guarauna
GAGCTGGGCGGCGGCGGGGAGGGGGGGGGGGGGGGGGGGGAGAGGAATCAACTTCAAACCTTCTTCCGACTTCTCCAGAAAAATAACGCGTTTTTAAAAGCCTGCGGCTGAGTGACACAGGAAATAAACGCGACACACAGACCTGGATGGAGAGAACATGGTTTAATTAAAGGCAAAGCTGATTTCAGCAGCTGCAGTTCTTGCACAGACAGACAAAAAACACAAAAAAAGCTTACGACACAAACCAGTTTCTGTTGGGGGCCCCTTCCCTCGCTCCCCCAGGCATCGGAGGACGGGAGGGGAGTCCCAGCCGAGAGTCGGACGCATTCCTGAGGCCGGATGCTCATGCACAAGTGGAACGCTGCGGCTGGGACCCTGGCACTGCCGGGAGCGAGATGGCGAACCTGGTTAGCTCGTCTAGGGTGCAAGAGTCAGTGACGGTTCAAAGACTGGAATGTCGCAGCTGCCTGGGTGCACAGCTCGATACACAAACCGGGGGGGTCGGAGAGAAGTACAGAGGGGTTTGGTTCATCTTACCACTGGGTGGGAACTTCACTTTTCGGACTTTTTAAAGGAAATACAACTTCGAAATGTAACAAAGAACAGTGATGTTGCTAAGGTGGAGACTGTGGGGGAGCCGCTTGTACCCCCGGAGGGGTATCGTGTCTCCTCCGTCTTCCCTTTCGGTATTCTCTGGGGCTGCCCAGACTCCAGTGTCACTTCGGCTCCTGCGTGTGCTTTGCTCTGCAGCTGACTTCCAGCTCAGAGATCCTGAACCATCACACAAACCCCTACTGCTAAACACAGCAAACGGACAGTGAGATAGTTTCCGTAACTTCCCTGGGAAACCTAACAAAAATGCTGTCCTTTTCTTTAACGAAGCTTCCAGTCTTCCTTTCCCCCCTAATAAATAGCAAATAAAACGTTTTCCCTTCTGCACCTTTTCATCTATGAACAGCACTATGCTTTCTTCCGTGTGCGGGTTACACACGCGTGTCCACGGGTGCCTTGAATTTCATTCTGGAACTGAAAGTTTGGGGCTGCAGCTGGGGGTGGGGGGACGGGGACGGGTTTTTGCAGAGCTGACGCGTGCCTGCGGGGGCGCGGACACTCCGCACTGTCCAGGCCGACTGTCGGCTTTACCCAGCCCTGCTGGACCCCTGATTATTTTCTGCGAGATGTCGCACGTTGATAATGAAACTACTAGCGTCCAGCGAAGATGAGGGGATGGAGAGAGAAAGAAAAAAAAAAACCCCAAAACAAAAAAACCAAACCAAAAAACCATTGAAAGCTTTCTACCTACCTATTAAAATGAGTCAGGCTGTGAATGCACAGACTAGCCCTCCCTTTGTGGGGCTAGCCACTATGCTACAGTAAAATGTACAGGAATCGAACATTAATTTAAAACCCCATAGCAGTTAACTTGCTTGTCCAGCAGAGTGCTGCGATGCCCCACGTCACCGATAGTAGCTCAAACACCTACTGAGAGGAGGGCATTTCATGCTGGAGTCTCTAACCCACCCGTGGCCTGGCCAAAGCCTTCGGGCGAGTGGTGAAGTGGTGTCAAGTGCCAAACTCTCCTTCATGAAACTCCTTCGCTAGCCCAGGAGATAGAGCCCCACCTCGCCACCAACCACCTCTGACCGGAGCAGCGACTGGGGCTTTCATTGCTACACACTGACTACGAAGCACGTCTGTGTACGGAAGAATTCAGTGTGATCTTACTACTGAGATAGTAATAAAGATGTTTAGGAGTAATTTCAACTACATTCTCAGTCAGCAAAGCAATCATTAATGGATTCCTATTTTATCTCCCCAAAGAGAGGAAAAGGATTGAGAAGTTCTCATTGGCTTCTCCCATCTGCCCTTCGTTCTCAGCTTTTACTTCCCACGTGGCTGGGGACATGCACGATGGAGAAGGTGAGAGGCGGTGATATCGGGTTACTGAGCGAGACAAACAGCAGTTCCTCTCTCCCTCCAGAGGGCCCAGGGATGGGAGAGTTCCTGATGTTGTTTTCTTGCACTGCAGACGTTTTGTGCACACTCAGTGGGTCGGTGGAGCACTTACGCCCTCCTGACAGCAAGGAACAGAAGAGAGGGCTGCCACCTGCACAGGACCGTGTGGGCCAGTCCTGCAAACCCAACATGCCATGGTTTATGGAGCCTTCGTTTGCAAGGGTTGCCACCTCTTTCTCAATGCGGCGGGTTCATGGTGCCTTGTCCGCGTTGCTGCTTCTGCTTCTGCTGCATTAACAGCTGCTCCAGGGCTGAGGGTCCAGGGTGCATCATGGAACTGGACCAGATGGACTAAAAACAAACAGCCAACACTAGTACCCCCTCGTATCGGACAGCCCTCCTCTTACACATGAGGAAGCGGAGAGTATGAGTTTATCACTCATACCTGGCTTATCACAAAAGTTAGCCAGACTTCAAAGGCGGCCTTCTAAAGAGAGGCTCCCCTGGAAGGAGCTTCTCCTCCTCCAGAATCCTCATTACCATAAAAAACGCATCCCACATTAACAATTACTAATTTAGACTAGTCAAAGCAAATGTTATAATTTCTTCCAGTTCTGCCAGCCTGGTCTTGTTCCACAAAATATTCTAGAACAGCAAGAACTGGAAAACGGTGACATCTTCCAGCACTGGTCACACCTCCCACACTGCCTGCGTAAGTGAATCTGCGGGGAAAAAAACCTTCGGTTTCCGACACTGAACTCCGACACTTGTAACAGGCTAAAGCCCATCGCCGGATCTGGCAGCCCCACAGACCAGCACCCGTTCCTGAGCAGAGTTTCAGTCAAACATACCTTCAGGCTCTCCATAAGCACAGCCGAGGAGTCCTCCATAGCGGGGGGGCCTTGGGCTGCCCAGGTGCCACTGGGAGCGCTGGGCTGGTGCCAGCTGCTCTCCGAAGATGACGATGTTGCTGGGAGATAATCCAGACCAAACCCGCCCATTGCTAAAAAACGGGAGAAAGGCAAGTTCAAAGGAACGTAACACAACCATCGCAAAACAAAAACGCCAACAACCGGCTTCACGTAAGCCCGGAACGCAGCGCTTGCCTGGCTTATCTGTTTTCCAGCGGTCTGCGACTCTCCTGTCTCTGTTGTCTGGAGTCCCGATAGGTCCGAAGTTGGAGAAGGGAACGGAATTGTGGTTATGGGTTGGAGGGGAGCTTGGCAAGCTGCTGGGGTTGGAGGAGTGAGGAGACTGGCTGGCTGGTGTCGAATGATCTGGTGATTACAAGGCAAGAGGAAAAAGGTCAACAGAAATGGCAGGAGCCTCCCAATTTTGAATTTCTTAGTGCTGCTGCGAAGCCTGCCATCACCCAGTTCTCTCCAATGCCGAAGGTCAGTTTTTATTCCCTCCGTCACACGACCGTAATGCAAATTGCCAAGTTCTGAGTGAAAAAAACCACTTTTGTGCGTATCCAAGAACAGAATGACTGTGTTTAATGCACACACATGCTTACCAGAAAACCAAAATCCAGAAAACCTCAAGAGGGCTGGCTAGCCAAACTAAGCTTTCCCCATGTTTCCTGAATATCTTTTCTCAAACTATAAAAATAATAATAATAACCTGTCTCCAAGCTTGACAAGCCAATAAAAAGTTAGACTCCGAGGAGTTTGCAAGTTTATAACTTTAACTCTCATAACAACAAAAATTTTACACTTCTTCAAATTTCAAAGCAACTCAGACGAGAACCCAATACTGAGCAGAAGAGGACAGCAAGGATGGAAAAGCCTCTCTGCGGGCAGGACAGAACCATGCCTGAAGACAACACAGCAGGGCTGCAGAAGACTACACACTCTTGAATGAGGAGGTGAAGGGAGAGAAAGGTGAAACCACGTGAGCCACAAATCCTGCTAGAGTAAAAGCACTTTGCAACTCCTTCCAGCTCACCCACAACAGTTATTCCTGATTGGTTGCAAAAGTCTTAGTGTGACCAAAAAATCCCATCCACTGCAGATGTTATTTAAAATCCACTCGTTTCTTAGATTCAACTAATTCCTTCCCTCACACTCTTCTGGATTTTTAGAGTAAAATCATGACATAACTATAATGTTTTTGCCTTTAAGAAAATTACAAAGGAAAAAGCAAGTTTGCTGCGTAGGCTGCTTTAAAGTAAAAAAAACCCCGAACTGTCCTGTATTCCTCTATATACTCTTCAATCATAGTTTCTTTCTCTTTCAAGTACCTAACTTATGAAATTCTGTTCTTCCTGCTTTTTCCAAAGAAAAAACACTGAAAATATACAGATTTTTGAGTTAAAGCCCTATTGCCAAATAGTTGTCCAGAATCCAAGTGAAAGAGATTTCAGGATTTAATACCTCCTACAACTTTTATCCTGCTCAACTACTTCAATTAAAATCCAGATTCTTACGCCATATTAATTAGAGAATCCCCTCATTTTTCTGAGGATAAAGAAAACCAGAAACCTTCAGACACTGTCAAGCAGGTATTTATTTTTTGATTTCCAGTTACATTTAACTTGCAGTAAGTAGGGTTCAGAATTAAATCAAATCCTCTTAAATCACAAGAAAAGTCATGCCAGGATTACCTGAGCTGGCTGGAAGGGATGGAGACCACGGAGTCCCTTCAAAGAGAGAATATAGTGAAGTCTCCTGATGGGCAACTGAAGGGGTGACTTCTGTTTTTGTGCTGGTATTCATGTTTTTCCCATATACCTCATTGAACATGCTGTTATTCGGATATCTTTCCTGCAAAAATTGGGTTTATTTCAAACACTGAGACTGTACAAAGGAAACAATTATCGATCAAAATGTTGTCCTAAGTCCTTTTTCACTCCTTAGCCCCATCTTCTTTGACCATTTTATTTAGCATAAAGTCCATCGCATTCTGAATCAGCACAGATTTCTCCTGGCTGGACTGCAAAGCCTTTGCAAAATCTTTAAATTCCCAATACTCACAAAAACTAGATCAAGATCTCGCTCAGTTCTTTGGCAGAGAATGGCTAATCCGTTGCTCAGGAAATAAATCCTACACGCCGTAACACTTTTGAGATGCACCTTTTCAGTCAACTCCACAATTCTGCTAAGAGCAAGGAGCCCACAAACTCAGCAAGATTCAACAGTATGCCTGCAGAACTATAGCCAGGATGAATTTGGGAAGACAACCGATAAAGGCAAAGATAATCTTGCTGATACGGACTGAAATTCGGCACCCAGATGGATTTCTCCCAGGTTTGCCATTGGTTCGAACTAAAGGATATCCCCAAATTTCTGCCACATTATCTAGTGTAATGGCAAGCTCGAACAGCAAAGGGCTGCAGAGTCTGGTCCTCGCTTACCTGATTAAGAGAAAAGCCACTGAGGGACAGGAAAGAGGATGACTGAGACATCAATTCTGATGGTTTTTCCAGCAGAGACTTCTTCAGAAACCAAAAAGGGAAAAAGAGCAGTTAGTGTTCAGTGAAGTATGCTATCAGAAACTTCCAAGGTGGTTCTGGACACATATAAAGCTTTCCTCGCATTTTAGCCCCAGCACCTTGGAGGATGAGGGGAGCAAACTAACAAAAGCAGAAAATCAGTAGTTTCTCTAATAATTGTAATTAATATCTTAAAAAAAAATATGAACAATCACAACAACTGAGAGTCTCACGCAAACCGCACTGCCAGAACAGCTTTTCAAATCCTAAGCGTAATACTCTCTCCGATACACCTAGAGGGGAGATTCCTGCCAAAAAACCCCAAACAAAAACCCCAACCCTATGGTTGTGTAAGACCTTGCACAAATGAGACAGGATCCTTCCAGGCCATCAGGGGCCTCCTTCAAACATGATTAGATTCTTGTGTGTTGCTACTGACAGAGTATTTTTCAATTTAGAGAGCATTCCTGCTGTACAGACATTCTTAGACAGTAAGAGCAGTCAAGTGCTGAGATTTTTTAATTGGGTTAAATAGTCCACGTTTCATTTAGCACTCTCTCATTTTCCTTGTAAATGACTGTAGAGAGGAAATATAAAAAAAAAATAACAACAAAAAAAAAAAACAAAAAAAACCAGTGTTATTACAAGAGGTTCCAAAGTTTCCCTGGGGTTCCATGTTAAGATATTACGGACCATGACTTTTTCCATCATCTACGCCAGCCCCTCTCATACAGCTGTTATTTCCAGCATAATATTTCTCAGCTTTCTCTTCAGTTCTTACTATGATCAAGCAGTGAAAAATAGTGTCTCTGAAGCAAGCCTATTTAGGGACGAAATAGGATCAGTTATCATCTATACAGAAACCAAAGAAAAAATTACAAAGCTCGGCTGGTGGAGAACGAGCACCACCAAATTTAGGATTGGGAACACCAAGCCACAGAATTACTGAAGCCATAAGTAAAACTGTGTGTGATCCAAAACGAAAGCTGTAGTCCTGTTCCAGATAAAAGCCCTCTTGCACTCATACCATCTCAGCACGTCAGATGTTCAGGCTTTTGTCGTTTGAACAATAAATTTAAAAACTAGCATCCCTCTCTCTTTAACATGGTCCAAATATCTGGAATATCTTTGCTTTTATCCTGTAAACCTAAGACAAGCAGCCTCATTTTCTTGGCAAGCAGCTCCTAGCTTGTTAGATTTTCAAAGTGACAACTCATTACTTTGAAAGCGCGTTTTAAAAGGCAGACAAAATTCACGCTCTGCATATCCACACAGCTTGCACAGAGAAGAATTTCCTTCCATTTGTCAGCAGACAGCAACAGTAGGAGCTTCAAAGGAAGCTGCTGAAGAAGCAGCTATTAGTTTCTTAGCAAAGCTATCTAATGAGACAGAAATGGGTGTCTATTTTGCTACTGGCTCCTTGAGATGGCATGTAAAATAATTGAGGGTTAGACTTCATCAGAGATTTTGAGTAGAGCAACAAATAACTCTTCTTTGTTACTGCTACTAATCTGAAATACTAGTATTTAATTAACGTGCTGGTAGCCATACTAGGAAGGTGCACTGCCTTTTCAGGGGTAATTTACAAACTCAGCAGCTCTAAGACCCTCCAGCTACTGAACTAGGAAGGTTTTAATACATAAATGTAGGGGAAAAAAAAATATAAATCTCTCAGTCTGTCAAAAATGACTGTATTTCTATAGCAGTTACTGATTATTTAGCCAGCGGCTTCCAATTTTCTTCCAAAGCCACCTTGCTATTTTACAATCTCTTCTGCATTCCGTAGGGCAGCTTCCCCCTGCCTTTATGGAATTTGGATATGCAGATTATAATAAGCCGTGCTTGTTCTGATGACTTCCCACAGCTGAATCTCTGCTCCCCTTTGCCTTTATTACTAAGCCCGTACCACTGCAGAAGAGCGAGTACATTAAATGATGCATCAGCGTCTCTCCTGTGGACTGTACTTGCAAAACCCCCCACTGTTACTCTGATTTCTGAACAAATTAGCAGGCCTGGACTCGGCCCAAGAGCTATGCCGTGGGCCTTGAGCTGGGCTGAGCTCTGGCATGAAAACTAGCTCAAGAGGGAGGCAGGGGACTGGACAGGAGGGATGGGGGAGAGAAAGGAATTTCCCTTTTCTTATCATTTCACAGAAGAAAGAGATGCCAGTTAAGAGTGAGAAGCAGCAGTATTACATCAAATACATACAAAGAGGCTTCGTCCAGGAAGAGAGGCGAGAGGCCCCAGCAGAGCTGGGTAAAGATCAGGAGGATTAGAGAAAATCAGCTCTTCCTCCTCCTCCAAGGCAGCCAGACTCTTTAACAGGTCCGGAGGAAGCAGAGGGGAGCTCTTGGGGTCCTAGTGACAGAAATGAGCACAGTGAGACAACAGAAGGCAGAAAGGTAACAGCAAGAGATGGCGAGGAGAGGCTAAGCCATAGCGGGACAAGAGATAACAGCAAGAGGAAGGCAGAAGGCGGCATGCAGAAGTGCGAGGTGAGAAGCGGTGCAGCAGAAGTGCTTTGAGGTACACAGAGAGAAAACACTGAGCAGAAAACAGAACTAGCCACGTGGTCTAATGCGTACTGGGAGGAGCACTGCATCATCAAAATGACGGGCAGCTAGCTGTAATTAGTGGAGCGTGTGCTTCCCATTGCAATCCATGCCAAATACTGAACCTGTTTTCACATCCAAGGACAAGGAACACAAAATCTTACAATTATTCTTCTATAGCTGACCTGTGAGTAATTTAGGTTTCAAGTAAAATTACATTTGCATCTTCTTCCCTCCTCTATTTGTGGAGTTTAAATCCCACGAGACTTATTTCCACAGCTACTGGCTGCTACATCAACGTACAGCTGACCAGACCACTGGACCAAAAAAACACTCTGCAAAGCGCTGGTCAGACTTGACATCTTGACTTGTGTGAGGCACGTTTAAACGCAAGCATCACCGGCACAGCTTCTGTCCGTACTGCACTATACCTGCACCAAGGCAAGGTTTCCTTCGAGGGATGACGACAAGGCTTTGACCCTGTCTCCATCTAAAAACCACAACCTGACATCAAGGTAGAGGCAGACTCCGGTATATTGTTTAGCTTTTCTCTCTGAAGGATAAGCCAAGTGATCTTAGCTGACCTGAAAATCCTGAGTGCATTTACAGAGACACATCTGACCAAAGGTTTAAAGAGGCCTCTGTTTAAGTTTCCTTATAAACATCACCAAAAGCACTCACAAACAACTCCAGGACTGTTAATAAATAACAAAAAGATTGCGGGTTTTATAAACAGCAACATGAAGCACAACTGCATGAATAGAAGCAAAGTATTCCATCAGTGCAACCAAGAGCTAAGGAAATTGTTCAGCACTCTCGCTGAGTGGTGGGATTTGTGGGAAAAACAAAAAAAAAAAATAAATCCAAGACAAGTCCGCTCCTACCATCCTTGATTTGCAGCCTCAATCTATTGCAGCCACAGCCGTTCAACACATTCAAGATACTGTATGGGTGTTAAAAGTTCATATAAAGGCTAGTAATTCCACTGCAATTATTTGGATGGCTTTTACGGTTTTCATCAGTTGCCAGACAAGAATTTTTCCCAAAACTATCAGCTGCCATGTTTCTCAACCCGACAGACCCAGTGCAGAGATCGATGTCACATCTACGCTGAACAAGAGACTTACACCTACTTGAAACTGAATCTTCAGCCGGATCCCACACACAGTCAACTAAAATGGAGGATTCATCCCTGCTTGCTGGAATCCCATTCACTGATACCAAGCTCCCACCTAAATAAGCTCACATGGACCTACTTGGGGCTACAGGGCATTCCTGAAACAGAGAAACTCCTAGAGTTGTCAGGAATATCAGAGCCTCATTGTTTTTCCCCACTTCTAGCATGGATCTTTTACCTCAAAGGTCATCCTGGAGACAGCATCCTGCTCTGGGCGGAAGACTCCTTGCCGTTTTCCCCTGCGGTCCATGTTAGACTGCTGTGCCATCACCCTGTTGTCAGCCATGCCATAGGAAGAGTCCCAGTAATATTCTGGCACCTTGACTTCTGAGGGATTCTGGTTATATGGCTCCATTGGGAAAGGCTTCATTTTTTTCTCCAGAGGTTGCTGTTGCATCACGGGAGGCTGTAACGACTGTTCAAATAATTTTAGAGGGTCCTGGGCCTGCAGGTAATAGGACTGCTTTACAGGCATGATCTTCCCCAGTGAGCCTTGGACTTGAGGTGGGTTCCAGAGCTGCTTTGACGAGTCTGTCTGCGGATACTGAGGCAGAGACGCATGATTTCACCAGCGGGTAGGAACAATTAACGTTAACCGAATGCCTAACTCCATTCCAATTGTCAGTCTGGTTCGCTTGTTATATACGTTCCACAAATGTTCTGATTTACTACGTTATTCACCCAAATCGACAATCTTGATAAGCATCTCATACTCCCTAGACAAGCTCTATGCCAACAGCCAAGCATGGCCTGTACTCGAATCTAGTACCTTATAACCACTTTTGTTAAGGTACTGAGCCAGCATTTTGCTGCCCAGAACACCAGGAGGGTCTCTCCATCGAGTGCAGACGTGCCAGAAGGGACATTTTGCTCCACCACGATGTGAGCACGGAACTAATTGCTGTGAGGGAACTGATACTGCAGCCCAGTTAGCCAAAAGGAGAGTGTGAAGGTTCAGACTCAGCCCTCGCTACTCGAATGAGAAACCGACAAAGGTCTAAGATAGAAATACTTGATCAGAAATACCACCTTCACATCTTGTCTGTCAACAGAAGCACACAGAAAACCTATTCCTGTAGATACTTTCCTCTTAGTTAGAGGATCGTACGTTCATATCCACTAAACTTTACTTCTTTTCCAAATTTGCCCATAAGTTCACAGATCAAAATTCCCATTAAGGTCTTTAACGACCCTTTTTAAAAGCTAATCCAGGAACGTTGCCATTTATTTTTTTAAACGAAGCTTAGCACAATTGCGTTAGCGAGGTTTACCTGCTGGAATCCGGAGTGGTGTGGTGGGCTCTTCCCCAGGCCCTGCACAGCTTTCGTGGGGGACTGTTGCTGCTGTTGCTGGGCCAGAGCTTGGACCTGTAACTGGCTTGCGGACTGTGCTGTTGCCTGAGCTGGTAAAGATGAGAGGGGTTGCTGGGAAGGAGGTGGCGTTTGCTGAGGTCCCTGGGTCATTGGCCCCGGTCCGGAGGGCCGTTGCTGGCTGTAAGGAATGTGGGACTGTTTCCCACCTTGCACCTGGTTTCCTGCAGGCGAGTGAGCTGTGGGCTGGAGGAAGGTTCCTGGGACAGAAACACCACCCGGGAAGGTGTACCCTGTGCTCATGGAGAAAGCCACAGGAGGAGGGACAACATAGGTTGGAGGTGGAAACCCTGGAAAAGATAAAAATGCAGCTCTATTTGCAATTTGGCAGAGCAGATAGCTCCCTCCAGAAAACATTTAGTGGTTGTTCTTATTTTCTTCCTATTTTGCTCATCTAGACCAGGAGGACAGGAAACACCAAGTACAGTTTGCACACGTGCACTACGATGTCCTTTCTCACCTTTGCAAGGGGATTCAGAGTTTGCTCTCAAGTGTTCTTGCACTATTTGCAGGCACTGGTAGGAGTCAGCCAGGGCAGTATCTGAGTCAGTCACAGGTTTCCCCCTCTCCCATCCTTCCCCCCCCCACAACTACCTTTTTCCTTCACCATTCTGGGGTTTTTTTGATGCTTTAACCCCAGAAGTTCCCACCCCCTCAAACACACAAATTTTCAGGGACTAAACTTCTGGAGCAATGGAACGAAGCAATCAATAAGTCTACTGCCTCCTCCCAGAGGATCACCAGTCTCTGGATTAATTTAGATAAAGAGACAGATGGTAAGCAAACAAATCCTCATAGCCGCAAGATCAATTTCTTTCCTGCAGTTCACACTGAAAAGCCAGGTTTCAAAGGCAAGCTTTAATTCTTTGTCTCTCAGGCCCGATTTTATGCTGACTTTGGGACAGGGAAGATGTCCCTCCATCTTATATTGAGCAACTACACCTAATAGCTGCAGGGAAGATACAGCTGCCAGCTATTTTGTGAGCAAACACAGACAGCAAGGTATGACAGGAACATTCCACAACAAAATGGGACCACATAACACAGCAACAACTGCAAATAAGACCGCACAAATTACAGCTTAAAACGTGAACATCACTACAAAAGAAACTGAGCTTTAAAGAAGAAAGCAGTGCAATTGATCTTTTGTAATGGAGTCCTATGCGCAAAGGACGCTTCCTCCTGAGCTAGCAGAAGACACTGTCATGTTTTGACTAACTACAGAAACAGCCTACTGTGAAGTTTCTTGATCTCACACCCACTAACCAAGAAGGAAGGTGGCAGATTTCATGACAGACCTTGATTCCAAAGCATAAGGAATCTTATTTATCTCATTTCAGCTCTGCTATGCCCCTTCTTTACTACTTTGGAAGATTCTCAACATGAGAATGCACGTTCATTAAAACAGCTCCTACCTTCAGAGGCTGTAACAGGATTTTCCTTGCAGCCAACAGTAAATCATACTTCAAAAGAACGACGCAAATTACCTGGCCGGCTAGGAAGGGGAGGGAAGGCTCCTGGGTGATGAATGGGGATGAACTGAGAACTGTTGGCCTGACTGGGAGTCTGAGTTACAGGTGTTTTCCTGGCTTCAGACACGGGAGTCTTCCTCATCTCTGTCTGGGATTTCACCTAATGCAAAAGAAAGCAAGAAGAAATTAGATAACTTTTCCTGCCATTACCCACATCATGTGTCAAGCCAAAAAATGAACTCCCAGATTGTCTGAGAGATTATTTTCTTTTCCCTGAGTAACTGGGAGAGGTTTGGAACACAGGAACCCAGTTCCCTCCTCACTGAGCTCAGGCGGGTTAGCACTCTTTGCCTCCCAAACGCACTCTAAAGATATCTACCCAGAAGACTGCAACAGGCTCCTCTAGCGAGAGAATGGGAAGCAGACATAATATCCTGAGACCATACAAAGAACTTACCATGCTGCTCGCCTGCAGTGCCTTAAGAAGAAAACAAAAAGTGCAGATGCTATTATCCTTCTCCTAGGGCACTGCTTCAACCTAACTCGTACTTCTTACCTGCAGCACCTTAAAAAACAAACGCTACCACGTTCTTCCTAGGGAGCTCCTTCAGCCTAATCCACACGGTGCAGTGTACACACAAACTCCTGCATACCATGAAATTCTTTTGACAGAGAGCACACAAGACAAATAGAAGTAGTGCTTAACCTCTTTCAATTTACGGTGTAACTGCTCTATGTTCTGTTAAAAGAGCTGCACCAGTTAAAGGCAGAGAGAAGAATGTAATGTAATGTTTACCTGATTCTGAGTCTGCTGCAGTCTGGGTCTTCCTGGAGAGGAAGACAGAGGGGAAGACTACTTTCCCTTTCTGTTCAGCTCGGCAGAACTGCCTGGAATGCAAGATGGAGCAGGCAGGAAAAAGACAGCAAGCAAGGAACCCGGGCAATACAGAAAGGGCCCAGGAGCAGACCTGACGCCAAGCTTCAAAAGTGATTGAAAGAAAAGGGTTTTATCGGGGACCAAATTAAAAAAAAATATCTAAACCAAACAAACCAAAATTGTGTGGGGTTTATTTCAACATTTAGTGCTGCTGAGTTAAAAGGAGTTAAAGGGCAGGTCTTTTCTGCCAAAATACGGTGGTGAAGGGGTAGACGCATTCAAACGCTTAAGTTCTTTTTCAAATAATTCTGGATTTCCCCATTTAGAAATTATGGGACTGTAATTTCTTTTTTTTGCATGTGTATAATTAAAAAAGTAGATTGTAAGACTTGGGTGTATTTTTGATCTCCCGCTAGAAAAAGTGGAGGGAACTCCACCTCAAGGTTCTGGCTGATGCTAAGCACCATAAACGATGCAGCCCCTGCTCACGCTGCATCTATTCATCGCCCACACCTTCGCCCTCCATCACATCCAGTATACTCAACCTCTCTAGTGCTGTCCCTTTTGTCTCCACAATGAGGCAAGTATTTTTAAAACCCATACCGAGAGCTATGCGGTTTTTTGTATCAATGTCAAACATTCAGACACACTCTTCCTGCCACGGGGTATCAAAATATGAGCTCTAGTCCATCATAAACTTGAAGGTGCTATAAAACATTTCCAAAGGTGGCTTTCAAAAGATCCCCCACATGATTTATCATTAACTACTACAAGCTAAATAACTAAAACTGATTAATCAAGACAGCCAAACTTCAGTTGCTTCCCCTGTTTCTACTTGAGCTCACCTCAAAAGCGTCAATATGACCGAATCTTTACTTGCCCAGCGATCTCGAGGGTTCCTACGTGGTGCTTGGGAGAAGCACCATTTCATCACAGCGACCTCTTAAGACTATGTTACAACTCAAGCAAGTCTGCACAAAACCTTCCTCAGCACCTAACGTTATTTTCCCTAAAGAGCAGAGATTCAACCTATGTCACATTTTCATGATCCTGTCTGAGCATGCAAGTTTTCCATTTATCTGGGAAACAGGACGAATAACAAAAACGTTAAGAATGTTTTATGAAAGTAAAGTAGGAGCTGCAACATTTGCAGCATTTAAGCTTTGGAAGGCAATGAGCTATGGACGAGATAAAGCCTGAAACGTCAAGGAAGGCCAAAGCAGAGCGCTAGGAGACCACCAGTTATGCCAAACCTACACTGGTTTCTCCTCACTTGGGGGGAAACAAACCTGCCCCATCTCCTGGAGTAGGTCTGGATAAATAAGTCCACCAAACTATATAAAACAAAAGGCATTTCATCGTAATAGTTGCCATTACAAATACAGCTGATAAGACTAAAAAGTCAAAATTAATTTTTACTCAACAAGAGATGAAGAGTGACCAACATCAGAACAGATTCTGCTACTGCTAGGTTTGAAATAAGTTTTTCCTGGGTTTCTTACCTCTTAAGACTAAGACAAGTAAATTTCTGATAAATCAGCTGGGTTAAAGGTAAAATTAAAATATGTTTCCTATCAAAAAAACCTACACATACTTCTCAAAAGATCCAGCGGCTTTTATCAGCCTCAAGTCCTTATTTTGCAAGACAAGGGTACGAACACTAAAACTGGGAGTTGTGCTCAGGCCTGCAACCACATTCCAGACACGTTCAACAAATAAATAGGAAACCTAGTATTCTAACTCACCCACCTAAGATGTTTTTCAGATACCAGACTCGTGTTCAGTGAGTCATGAACGATTGCCACATGGCTTCTGCAGGCTACTCCCCTTGGTAGGACCCCCTGCAAAACCAACTGTGTAACACTGCCAGTTCAGACCTTCCATTTTGTAACGATGATGCTTAACAGCAAATAATCGGGAGGAGAACAAGAATGATCCAAGGGTCCTAACACCACAAGCTGGACAGACTGAAAGAGCTGGTTTGTCTAGCCTAGGGAAAACAAGACCTCAGTTACGCAGGCCTTCAGAGCAGATGAAGAGCTAAGTTATCTGCAGACTTGTCCTGGGAAGCAGTAATGGGCTTACACAGAGGCCAGGGAGATGAAGTGCATTAGGAAATAATTTCTACTTGCAAGAACGGTGAACTGACGCATTTTCTCAAGGGAAACAATAGAGTCTCCATCATTATTGTTAAATGCCTCCAGACGTCATCAGGGAATGACTGAGATGCAGCCAAACTACCCAGGTACAGATCGGATCACCCCTGTAACTCTACACCTTTATTTACTACAACTCAGTGGAAGCCAGACCAGTGAATTCACTATCTACTTACGCGGTGAGCATTTCTGTACATAACACTCACAAAAATAGAGGAAAAAAAGCATGCCTCTCAAAAAGCACAACTGATGAAAGAGCATCTGTTGCGAAAACCAACAATTTTGAGCAAGCGTCTGAGCACACAATTATGGTTTAAGAGCAGTGTGGCTTTCCTTACTTCTACAGAGGGTCAACTGACTGCATGCACAGTACAGAGGATCTTACTCCACATAAACAACTGTGTGCTTTTGCGGTGTGTTCCTTTTATTGACTGTGCACAAGTCAACTGAACCAAAAATGCAGAGCACCCAGTTCCTTCGCAACAGATCACAGCACGGGTGAGAGCATGACTCAGACCTGGCCGTGTGAACTGCCTCAGTAGCCCAAATAATTTGTGGAACAACAGGTAGAAGTCTGTTTTAGAAGATAGTTAACATAGCCAAATCACCTTTCACTGCTCCCTACCTTTTTCCTTCCCAACAAATTGAGACAACATCAAGAAAAAGGTCAGAGACCAAAAGATCACCAATTATCTGGTCTGAGATAGATGTTTTTTCTATTTTTGGTGTGCATTAGCTGTGCTTGCAGGGCACATAGCGAGACCTCGACTCTACTATACTCTAACCAAGCCCTAACACAAACATTGTACAGCCTAAGACGCAGTATCCCTTTGATCTAAAGGCTTACCTGAACTGCCACGTTTTGCTTTCCTGCTTCCTGCATCTTATCCAAGCCGCATTTCTTGGTCTCGTTCTTTCTTTTATTGTTATCCTTCTTTCCATCATTCTTATTGGCTACTATTCCTTTGCTATAGTCCCGTCTTTCCCTACCTACGTCTTTAGGGGGATAGATTCGCCCTTGCTCTCTGTTCATTTCCCGTGGCTTGATGTTCTCTTTGAACGTGACCATTGGTTTTTCTCCTGCATCACAGTTGTTGTTTAGGCTTCTGCCAGAAGACAGAACTGATTTGAGTCCAGGGCTCCCATCTGTAGATAGCGGCTCTGCAATGGATGTTTCCTGCAAGGCGAGACTCTCTTTGGCTTCGCTAGGGTCCTCTAGTAATAGTTCCGGGATTTCTGTCAAAAACAACAGCTTTCCTACCTCATTTTCACACTGAATCAACCTGAAAAAGACAGAAAGGAGTTGAAAAGCAAGCATCTTACTCCAAATACATTCTTTATCACAATCAGTCTATGAAGCAATGGCATGCTGACCCACAGAACACGTTACTAGTGCTGTCAGCATCTTGTATTCACATAATATCTAATTGCTGTGTTGAATAGTGAGAAGAATAGCGTTCAACTCTGGCACCTGCATTACTGAAGCTTAGAGCAGCAAGTGAAACACAGAGGAGCTACTTGCAATTACCTCGGCTGGTTATCAGCAATCCATTTGCCCGTGAAGATCAGACGCTGCTGCCGTATCCGACGTTGTTGCCCTTCCTTATCTCCTGTAATTGCCTGGTGGCCTTTGGAAAAATCCAAGTTCCTAGTATTGGCATAGAAGAGGGAATAATATTAATTACACAATTAGCCTCTGCAACATCATATTTCTTTAGGAATACAACCGGTCAGCATTACTCTATTATAAGCTGTGAAATTTCACCAGATACTATTCAAAACAGGACTGGTACAAATGTCTGATTTACAGATGCAATTCTCTTCTGGTAAGATGCATCTACATAAAAGCGGTTTGGGTTTTTTTAAAACAAAAGGCCAAAACTCATCTGTGTGATAATCAAAATCACAAAAATAACAGTTGAGTGAATACATCCAATATTTAGTCAGCATTTGTGCGTGATGTTAGGTACAGGGATACAGTTTAAAACAGGGTAAAACCCAGCAAAGCAAAAACACATCAAGCAGTTTTCATGTAAAAGTATTCCTTTCCTCACTTCTTAAATTTTTCCCTTTCAATTTACTACTCTGAAGACTACAGAAGAAAAACAAAATTAAAAATTCATGAGCAATATTATAAGCTCACGACTTTCCCTAGAGCTTTACTACATTCTCTATTACAGTTGTTTTGAAAAGATGCCTACATCAATACATGCAGTAGTAAGTATTCATAAATAAGATATCGTAGAGAACAGGTCAATGTCTATCAAAGTAGTGACATCAGCAAGAGTACAGTTTCCTTCAGCTGTCACCCACCTGAATGAGGGCCTCAGAGCCAAGAATCCTTGCAACTCAAATTCTTCTGGAAGGGGGGTTGCTGGCGAATAGACAGTAAACAGTGTAAGGAAAGCATAAAAGCATTAAGTACAGTATCGTCAGTAGATAACCTCAGCAAGGTCACTATACATAGTAAAGCCTTCTATTAACGTGCTCATCTGTACTGGTACACCCTGCAATTCGAGCAACTCGGGAACGATAAAGTAGAGCCAAGTCTGCTCAGCACGAGAAAGCGGCATTTGCAAAGTATTCACATGTGCTAATACTAGAAGACAACTTGCTCCCTTATTTGCTCTTCGACCGCAATTCCCCAGAACATCAGAAAAAACGTGCATCCTTCCCGGCTATTTACAGCACAGACTAGAAGCATCCTTACCGTTATTATTGGATAGATCTTCTTCATGAGGCTGGAAGCTGTTCAGAAGAGAAATCAGCCAGGGCCATATGCTAGAAATCAGAAAACAGACAAACCATAAGTGATAACTACAAAACATGGCATCTATTCACTTTACCAAGAAAACACTGAACTCTGTTACACAGTCAGAGTTTCCATTAATCCTCTGATTCCCACAAAAAAGTAAAGTTTCTCTCAAGTGTCAGGGAAAAGACCACTTTCTTGAAAAAAATTAGTATTTTTAAAAAGCCAATCTGAAATTACCAAGGAAGCCAGGCTCTCACAGCATAGTATTCATTATCCAGCATTCAGAAAGCCTGCTATGAATTTAACCAGACAAACCTATCGCACGAGCAAACATTCAGAGCGCCCATTTGCAATTCATGTTTTCCAGTCCAAAGCTGACTGTTCTCAAGGCACAGTAAATTAATCAGTTGGGAAGTAAAACAAATTATTAAGATATAGCTGTACAGAAGTACTTCTGTTCTGCAAACTTTAACACAGTATTGTAGCACTGGAACAGTTACCTTTGTAAGAAGGTCTAAGTAACGGTTGCATCAAGTAAGACCATTAAACTAGAGGTTAACTGGCACTTTCCCTGCCTCGCACTCGCAATACCAGTACAAGCAAGGGCTGGAAATTCTTTACAAAGGCCCTGGAGCAAATAATTTAAAAATTGCAACGATCACTGCATAGGTGGTTAACATTTAACTGCCACCCACAGGCTGCTTTCTCCTATTTTTTAAAAGCTCCAAGCCAAAAGTCTAAGCATCCTGCTTTTGCTTTCATGACAGGCACGAATTCCTTGGAGGCAACAGGCAAACTGTTTTCAGGTGCCCACTGTGCTTGGTGTTTGTGAAATGAATCTCCATCCTCCGTCAGCAAGGCTTTCAGCCATCGTCCAGCACCTGGACTGGAGAACACAATGCGCACCTGAAAGCCTGAGGTCAGCCGCTTTCCTGCGCTGCCGCAGGGACTGGAAACGTTACGTGCATGCTTATTCTCTAAACTAAGCTCCTTCCCATGACTGGCAAGGAACAGGAGGAAAAAAGAGAGAGCGCAAGTCTGTTGCAACCTACAGTAAACTGCAATCTTCCCATAAACATTTGAAATGATGAGATTTCATAATAAGAGATCTCTAAAGAAGAGTGATGTAGGCACATGTGTAAAAATCTAGACCTAATGTGGCTTCCACAGGGCAGGTTTGGAGAACTCATTTTCAAAGAGCACACACTAGCATTGCTATAGTCATTTCTGTCCTCAGGTCTTGCCTTCGGATTAATCTATTTTTCCAGGTAAACATGTTTCCTTCCTATGTCAGACATTTGTACAGTTTGGGATACGATTAATTATCCACACAAAAATGATAAGCATGGAGTGGGGACAACTGGAAGTTTAAAAAGGAATAAGGATTATTTCTTGAACCAAGAGCACAATGAAGTGAATTCAGAGTAAAACAGCTATTAGTTTATTAAAGAGAGGCCAGTAAAGGTGAGCATGTGTGTGTGTGTGTAGTCTGCAAAGAATGATTTTCATTAAGAACTTCCAACAGAAATAAAAAGAAAACTCTCATCCTTACAAATAATGGGGATGATGGATAGTCAAGTCAACCTCTTAAATAAAAACACATGTAATGGCTACTAACTAATGCCCATTTTGACAAATCTTAGCAGTACTTGACGTTCTTTTCAAGTTCAGCTGTGCATTTTAAGCTGTTCGCTGCCCACTTCACAACTTCTTTGTACAGTGAGTACCTGAGAACATCCTGTTATCACACCACAGATTTAAAAACCAGGCATCATCTTTAGAGAGCTTGACAGTTTTATGGGCAGAAGGACCTGCTCTAACTCAAATACACATTCACAGCTGAAGATTCAGTCTGATACTCCATAAAGTACTGCCTGCATCTCCTCTCTGCAAGGACTACTTGATATCAAGTAGTAATCTCCCCTATTAAAATACTGGTATAAAGTCATCTTTCAGAATATGCGTATAGTAATACTACGACCTCAAAACAATTTGTGAACTCTTTATTTTCCTTAATCTTGCCTTCAGGAACTCTGGAATTGAAGTTCCCAAAGCTCTAGGGCTTTTACACACATTTGGGCGAGTCTTATTACTCATTTAGCAAACCAAGGTTACAGAAACCCCTGCTCCCCATACATCAACGTACAGAAAACGTGAGCCTTGGCTAGAATCGCGTCTTACAGCGCGCACTGCCAAGAGAGAACTGAAACCACTGTGGCACATCACACAAGATCTGCTAAGCAAGCTGTTTTCATGCTGTTTTCCTTACAGTGGCCATCCTAGGAAAAACACTCATCCAACCACGTCAGTAACAGTCACTCTGATCTGAAGAAACATCTTACAGGTCAGAAACACTTTATTGAATAGCTATAACTCAGGAAAAGTTAACAGGCTATAAAAAAAACTTGGTGAATTTTGGACTATTTAAGCCTAAATTCAAGAGATTAAAGGCAGAAGTGAAAAATTAGGGCAACGGTCCAGAACAGTGATGCCTGTGCTGACATTTAGAGACCCACTCTACTAAATTCAATTTAATTCCTGGATGATGAGCCAGGAAAACTGGATTCCAGCACTGCCCAAGAAATGGCTCAGCATGTGAAACTAAGGCAAGTATCCTCCTGCCACCTAAATAAATCTGAGAAATCATTACAACAGATGAGACTAAGGGTACACTCAGTAGTTATGCTTGAGTCAGACCTTATGAAGTAGATTCCTCTGATCTTAACCCAAAAAAGTTACATGCAAACCTAAAGCAAATTAAAACTGTGAATTTGCTCATGTAGCCCACAAGTTTTAAGAACTTTTTAGCACATACAGTCTCTATCATTCTGATGTCTGTAATAATATACAATCGTTTTTCCCATTACTAAATTTGTGTATCATCAGTTGTTATTACTTTATGCAATTAAATGTATCAAAAGAAAGATTAACACTCACTACCGTCTTTCATCAACCACTGCCTCCTGGAAAACACTGGGCCTAAGTTTCAGCCAGTCCATTGAAACCTTCACAGCTGGAAGAGGATACGCAGCCCCAGAGTCCTCCTGGTAGTCGTTTTGTAAAGGACACTTGCACAGAACTCCAAGAAAGGACACTAGAAACAGAGCAGGGAAAAAACAAAACCCAAACAATGCAGGAATGACACTTTACAGCTGACTAAATAACCTAATCAAACACACCCCACCCATAAAACCCTGTTTTTAAGAACTAGTTCTTCAGAACACCACAGTCCAATTACTTGATCTTAAAAAACCCACCAGCAGATCAGAACTTTCCCCCCCCCCCCCACACCACACAACTACCGT
>VXBL01003089.1:359856-377210 GCA_013400195.1 Aramus guarauna
CCCAATAAAGAGTTTTCTAGCGTGAAGCAGAACATTGGTGGGTTTCCCCCTCCCCTCCTTTTTAAGCATCATGGCAAATCATTTTGGTAACTTAACAAAATCTGGTGAGACAAGCCCATTACAAAAATATTCATTCATTTATTTATTAGAACTTATCAACTCGACTATCTATCTGCATTTTATCCACTTTCCCAGGTCAGCAGGCACACAAATCCACCGGAAGTAGCTCTGCAGGCAGGCACCCAGCTCAGAGCTGTTAGGGTACACAAGCTGAGAAGCTAACCGCACCGATGTGACCATGGTGCTTTCAGAATCAGCTCCAAGCTGGAACCTGGAAAAATGCAGCTATTCACAAGTGTAGGTGTTTACAAATAAGGCCAAGCCGTTCATGGGCCAGATTAGGTTAAGCAAATCAGCATTATGCAGTTAGAATCTAAAATGCTATGAACTCTGACTTATCTCCTAGTCGGAGATCTTATCAAGAGCACAGAAGCAGCTGATGTCCTAGTTCAGCCCTGTTGAAGCAGAACCAGCTCCCTTCAAAGCAACTCAAACCACACTGCAGCCCCCTAGGTGGGGTCCTACCCACTGCTAAATCAGATCCAACCATGCCCCCAAGTTAAAATGTTCTTTCAGAACCAGGAAAAAGATGCAGAGTTCTGTAAGGCTTCAAACGGACTAAGTCCAGGGCACATAAACCCAGTGTTAGCCAGCACCGCTAGACATAAACAATCCTGTGCAACCATCTCCTCGCAACTGTCTCCCGAAAAGCCCCTCCCACCATTTATCTCACACAACCACTGAGCTAGACGCTGACAGCAAATTACTAAAGGATCCCGTATAAAAGAGAAATACAAAAATCAATTCGTTTTCATACTCACTGAAGAGAGCCAGTAACTGTGTCCAGCAGAGCTGCTCATCCTGGCTATAGCTGTGCTGCTCCGTTTCATTGCTGAAGTCTCGCAGGTGATGTAGTTGAAAGAGATTGATAACAGTAATATGTACTAACTGCTGAGAATTGAAGGCCTTTTGGAATAACAACCTCTGCAACATAGACACATGCACGGTGTTACATATTTTTACGTGGTATAGCACGCACTTGAAAGGATTAGTAGTTGCTACTTCACGGCTTGACTAATGTTTCTGCCCTTAAGGCAGCATTCGTTCCAGATTTTATTTCCAGGCCATCCCTATTAGCACAGCACTGGGCTTCCCAGGAGGACACGGGCAGATGCCCACTGTTAAGCCCAAGATTTTTGCTCGTACACCAACTTACACACGCAACAAATCAAGACCCCCTTGGATATGGTTCTCTTTCAGAGCAAAGGCGACTTTCACATGCAGTGACAGCATTGCAATGCAACTGCAAGAATTGCAGAGGCATGTATGTTCACTGTATTTTTCAGTCTTTTGAAGAAACAGCACAGAGAAGGTGACATTTTAAAGAACTCCAGGAAAATTTAACTACTGTGTAGTTATGTATTAAAGACTAATTCCACATCTGACTTCATGGGTCACGGAATGCCATGGTGGACTAAAATAGAGCAAGCTATTTACAAATGCATTTTGGTAACTATGCTGTAAAAGACACTTTTCTCAGAACAGGAACAGAAACTTTAATGCTTTTTTTGGAGCATTGCCGGGGGGAAGATACCCTAAACCACAACCAACTTATTTATCTTCATGAACAACAGTCAGGGAGACAAGTGGATTAACCAGTGTAAGCATCAGGAAAAGGTTTGAGCTCCATGTTCAACCTTGATTTTTAGTTAAGGGCGTGAAGCACTCTACAGCCGACAACTCGAACTGGCAGAGCCGTCAGCAGCAGAATCGTGTGCCTGGTTGAACAGTCCTAACCCTACAACTGGTCTCCTCATTCAGAGGTAAAATCAGTCACACAGTTAAAGTGATTATCCACCATACAGCCAATTTCACATCCACATTCAAGCCATTTAAGTCAGAAGAGTTGCTCTCTATTAAATTAAGCCTTATGTTGCATACCATAAACAAAAAAGTAATCTAAGCAACAAAGCAGGGCTCAATTAGCTCTCTTCTAACACCCTGGATCAGTTCAGAAAAATAAGACTGTTCCACATGCCTGAGCAATGCTCATAATTATTGATTATAAGCATTGTGGAAAAAGCAGTACTTGTTCAACAGCCAACATCACACAGAGAAAGAGAGATACAATTATTTAATTTTGAAACAACATTAACTCCCAGCCTTCAAGCAGCTCACATTCAAAGCTCATACAATTCACAAGTTGTGGGGGTTTTGTGCGTGTGCTTGTTTTATTTTAAGGAATGTTTGGACCTAGCTCTAGCAGCCCAATTCAGTGCAAAAATGCAAACAGGCACTGTAAAGAACATTTGTAATTCTTTACCTTGCTAAGACCACCTCCCTCTTTCTTTGGAAAAGTTACTACATTTGCTCTGTTGAACATATCCATACTGCCTGCTCATTTTCCACAAATGAAGATGCTGAAGCAGAGCAGTTTCCAAAAGGCACGTTACAGTTAATATAATGTCCACTTTGCAACTGTACTACCCTGTATAAATACCTTACAAAATTCTCTTTGTTTCAAACTTGGCTATATTGTCCAACTTAATGAACTGGCTACATAATTAATGGGCACTCCTGGATTTTCCAGAGGAAATGTGTTCTGAATAGTTCTAGTCTACACACAAATTAAGGCTGTACTGGAACATTGTTTTTAAAGGCAAACCGCTGACAGGAGAGGCAACTTGTCTGAGGAAGATTAAAAGCAGCCTTAATAACCAGTGGGAGTGAGTGAACGCCATCCAAAAATGAAGCTCTCAAAATTCCTTAGGCAACTGAGCCCAGACTTAGCAGATGAATCAAGTGCTTTTCACAGGTATCCAAGAATCTTCCAGGTTAAAGAGCAGAAAATTAACTATAGTCATTGATTTCTCCTGTATGTCCACCAGTAACACAGCACATGTCAAATAGGAGAAAAAAAACCAACCCAATTTGGAGAAGCCAACAGAACTTGTCCAGTGTTAGCTGCAATGCAAACCTTCCCTAACTGGCTACTCAGGCTTCCTGTATTTTAACATGTGAAAAACTTATTATTGGACTGTCATTTCAGAACTCAGCTGCTAAAAATACTCTCCTCAATACGCTAATTAATATGTTGTTAGAACTAACCTTGAACTGTTCTTCCAGCTTTTCTCGAAGAGGGCTCAGCTTCTCCAAGCTCTTACTCAGGTACACATGGCCATGGAATTTAATAAACGCCTTGATGAAGTCAGACACGCTCCATCGAGTCTTCACCTCATCACGACTACATTCAGAATAGAAACACCCAACTTCAGTCTTTGGAATTAGACACAGTTGCACAAACATTACAAACTTATTCTATGGAGTTCCAAGAAAGGAGCAATGTCCATGCAAAGCTACTTTTCCATGCTGGCACAATATACTTATTCCCTGCATTTGCTGGTCACACTCAGGAGCATCCCAGACACAAAATATTCTTTGTTCCATACATTTATGACTGGAAGGGGGTCGAGGAACTTCTGTTTCTACTACCAAATATGAAACTTCTGGCAAGGGAGGCACATTTGCAAGAAGTCTCCTCCATCTTATCCAACTTATCCTTACCTTTCCAGTGCTTTAGAAAGTGCTTTTTGTAGGTTAGTGGAGGCAGCTGGGAAAGGAAACTTCACAGCAATGCTTCTGCAGTAGTAGAAAATTGTGGTCAAGTGGTCTCCTTTGGAGGAAGCTAGGATAGCCAACTGATTATAAGGCTGACCTAAGGGAAAAAGAGACAAGTTGTCACAGAGCGAGGCACGCTAGATTTCAGAATAAGTATGTTCACTTGAAAAGGGAGCACAAAGTCCTAAATCCTTCAACAGACAAGGTTCAGGTTCATCTGCAACCCTTTTCCTCCAGTCTCATATCAGTACCACTCAAATGAAAAAGCTGCCAAATTTGTGGTGCCTTTTTTTTCTGGTTTTTATTGTTGGGTTTGTTTGGTTTGGTGTGGGATTTTTAAATACATCATCAGATTTTTGTCTAAATAAGAAGATATTGTCAAAACCAAGCTTTCACCACCAACACATTTATCTTCATCTATTTGGACAAAATCTAGCCCAGTTTTATCTCATGAGGCAAATCTCAGTGTCAACAGTTGTTCATATTTTTTGCCTATAGAGTAAAAATTTCTATAGTTAGAATATGGAGAATTTTTCAGTTAGAATATAATGGGCTAAAAAAATTGAATTACTGGTTTCTGTACTTACTGGCTCAAAAATGATGTATTCTTCCCTCATCATCCCTACATTTTTGACCACTGTAAGCCAATAGCTAGATCCCTGAACTAAAGAAACTCTTAAGTTGCATGAGCAACTTGAAAAATCCAATTTTAGTTACTAAACTTTACAAACTAGCTTATGAATAAAAAAACTAAGAAAAAAAATGGCACTGGTAGGCAAGTTTTCATTAATTGTACTTTATGATGTATGAATATAACACAGTCTAACGTGGCAGGAGTGAAGCTGTGTATTACCTTCTTTTTTAAAATTTTCACAAAAAGGAGACAAGTGACACAGATTAGGCAAATAGCTATTATCTGAATGATGCACACACGGGTCAGGCTTTGTTGCACAGACTGTTTTGGGTATTCGGGGAGGGAAGTTGATATAAAATCCCAAGTTTCCAACTGCCACACAAGAAAAGCAGTACTCCAAATTTTCCTTTGGAATTATGAACCTAAGAGGTATCCCAGACTCACCATTAGAAGGGACAAGCTGAGCTGCATGTCTGTAGTAAGACTCTGCCTGGCTGGTCTGATTCCTATAGCGAGCTAAGAAAAAAACAAACAAAAAAAACCCCCAAATTGAATAAAAAATTCAACTCTCTTACACTTACTTTAATACAATCAAGTTTATCTGAAGAGCATTTAACTATTATTTTAGAAATAAGTATCAGAAGTATATACAAGCACACCAAATCAAAACATTGAACTTTAAGGTGTTTTTTTCTTCCTCAGATCCTATCGGCACAGCTTATCAGTTCTTATTTATGAAGTTGCTGCACCAATAGCATCACATCCAGAGAGCTACAAATATTTTTCATACTTCTTTGCACAATCAGCAACTAGATCTGCTTTTAGGTTATCACAAAAGCAATCGCAGATTCTTGTGAAAAGAACTTTCTACAACACATAGTTCTACTCTAATCAACAAAGAAATAAACCTGTGGAACTTAATGTAAAAAAGAAACCTCATTTTGAAAGGCTGGATTTCTAACTGTTGCCTTTGTATATAAGATTTAAAAGTAAAGTTCTGAAATGGAGAAGTATGCTAGCCTGCTGCAACAAGCTTTTCTAATAGTTACCGGTTTCCACATTTCACTATGCCTACCAGCTATAACATGATTAGTATGCTAGAAGACAGATTCTAGCAAATCACTAGCTTTCTAGTGATTAACTGTCGCCACGCGTTAATGTGTAACGCGTATTAGAGAAGTCTAACAACATTACTTTCCAGACCTCTCCCCCTGCAGCAACCAGCAAACATACAATCAGCTGCTAATTTGGAGTTCAGTCCTCTCCGCGAGGGCTGAACACAAGTAGAACTCACTGTCCCATCTCTTTTTCCTTCAAAAACTCACCGATATCTCCAAGGTGGACAAGGCAGTGCTGGCAGATGTAAGAGCAGGAGCTAGACTGCGGCTTCACTATGGCGCTGGTGTGCGTCTGTTTATTGCTAATGATTCCCAGCTGGGAAGACTTTACACGACATGGCAAGTCTACGTTAAAAACTGTGCACAATTCCTGTAATAACTAGAAAAACGAGTCTAGTTTAGTAGCAGCTAGAGACAGCAATCGGTAAAGGGCGGAAACAGCCCAAACTAACAGAGCATCACTTAGAGGCATGGATTAGCTAAACGTATTTGAAGTGAACAAGCCTAAGTTACTGAAAGTGAGACTTTAAATTACATTCTCCATGAGGAAGTCATTCACCTCCATGCTGCATTACTCTGCCCAGAACCATGAAAATAAGTTTTACTTCTCTTCTGTAAGACAGACCTGCACATCCCAAACCAGTAAGCAACTCAATTCCCGGGATAATTAAATTACCAAGTATGCATCAGTGGAGATTGACTATAAGAGGTCTACAAATCTTGCTGCCTTTTTTTTTTTTTTTTTTTTTTCCAAAAAATAAACAGTGACATCTAAAACACTCACAGATAGCCAAGACATCCACATNTCTTAGGAGGAACACAGTCTTTTTTATATCTAGATGAAGTGACACCATTCTCCAAAAATAAAAGAAAGGAATGCCACTCATCCTCTGAAGAAGCTTGTTCTCACATAAGCAACAGCACTACCCTGGCTTAAACTTTAGATATAAGCCTGAACAAAGCCAAGTTTGTAGGCAAGGCAAGCCAAGGGTGGCCAACAGTTCAGTAGCTGAGTTGTCAGTAAATATTTGTGCTAAGCTAAGAGTGAGACTCTGTCAAAGAACAAGGCATCAGCTGCTTGATCAAATACCTCGAAAGCTGACTCAAGGAACGCCTGAACTTTGCCATGTTAATTAGTGCTTTTGAAGTTTTTCCTAATGGACTCCAAATACTCTGGAAAATAATAGTCACAATGTAGTGATGAAAAGTGTTCGTTCCATTGCCTTACAGGGTTAAAAACGCAAGTAAGAATTGACAGACTTTCCCCCAGCTGGGAACACACTCAGTCTCCAAATAAAACAGACCTGCAGCAGCGTTCCGCTTCCAGATAAAGGCATACAGAAAGCCCAGGGCTGACAGAGAAGCGCACTCTGTCAAGGACTGAACACACAATGCAGTGCTTTTGCTTGCTGCAGAAAAAGGTTTGTGTTACACCTCCCTCCCTTTTTGCTCTGTCTTTTATACAGTAGATAAAAAATCTCCAAACGAGAGGGATCTCACAGATGAAAGCTGGATAAAAGAGAGAAACTTGACATCTTCCAACATGCTGAATTAGGAGAATTCATGCTCTCCTTCAAAGACGTCATTTACACAGGTCTTGCAGTTGGAGAGCAGGTACCTTGCCTGAGCAAAATCTTTAGACTAAAACCAGGACGATTAACATCACAGCAAACAGAGAAAGACGACCCAGTCTGTGGTGTCATACACAAAGAGCAAAATTCCCTGATGCACTGCAGGGGAGAACAAGGCTTTTGCAAGACAAACGGTGGAGATGGTAGAAAACCCTTGGCAACCATGCCACAGCCTGTCAAACTGGCTGCTTCAAATAAGCAGCTTTCTAGAAAACAACATTGAAGGGATAAAAAAGATAATCATACAGATTCTGGAAAAAAAACCTGGGGTTGCTTTGCAGATGTTCAGAATCAAACTAGGAATCGATACAGTGAGAATGACCTACTGTGCATGTTGTACCCTGAAGCCGGTGCAAACTAGCCACGACAAAGTCGAGGCAGACCGCTCCCTGAGATAGAGGATTCAGCAGTGACAATGTTGCTGAAGCATACACCAAACAAGGGGGAAAAAAGGAAAGAAAGGCAAGTTATCTTCATTAAGGCCATTATCACACACTGACTTTTATTCTCCATAATCCACAAGCTGAAACCTAGCATTGTAAAGAGAGTATGGGCACAAAAATGGCAGTAAGGAATAAATGCATGAATAAGAATCACATCCCTTTTGCAATTAACTGAAAATGTCGGAAAAGATCCTTAGCTCAAGAGCACTCAACAATACAACTTTAAGGGGAAGAAAAGGTCCTGTAGCTGAAGTTTGCAATTCTAAATAATTGTTGACAAAATGCAGAATTAAGACTGAAGATGTGCTTGTAAAGCCTGCGAGTCTTTAAGCAAAAAATAGCACGGCAGCTAATCAAAAGCACGTCCTCAGCTTTGCACACACGTTCTGCTGAGAGTATCGGTGTTAGCAAGGTACACTGGTTGATCCATAACAGCAATAGTTTCTTGTGCTAAGGGGAAAGAACAGATTTTACCCACCTAAAACCTCTTCCTCAAAGACATTAATACTAGTTTTTCGTGCTGGTATGATATCAGAACTCATCTCTCATGAGCAGCTGCTGGAGCAGCCCAGACCTGACAGCCGAAGCTTTGTAAAGGACCCACACGCAAGCAGCATAAGGCTGAAGCACGCTTGCTTCCAGGCTATGCAAATATACCACAGCCAACATAGCTTTTGCAACTCACCTGTGTGTAGAAGCCACTAGCTGCCTCTAAGAACAGAGAAAGGTTCGCCTGAACTTCACTCCGATTTGGATTTGCTCTATTTTTCGCCTGACCCTGTAGCGTCGTGATTTGATTTTTAAAGGCATGATTCCAACTGAAAACAAAATAAGCATTTTCCTTTTTTTACTCTGGAACTGTCAATGCAGACAGCATAAGCAACAAGAAAGAACCATTTAATTACATAGCATCAGACATGAAAATGAAGTATATTCAAACTCAGGCACCATTTAGATTACAAATAGTGTTAAATATGGAAGAATTACCTCTTCCCACCTCTCATAACTAGAGAAACCAATCCTGATACTGTAGAGCTAACAGGGTAAGAGCATTAATATTTGCTTGTAATTGTTTTGTTTTAGGCAGCATAGCATGCTCTTCTGAAAACAGGATGTGGGGGATAGAAATTTGAGTTTAAACCATTCAGCATCTGGAGGCATGGACAGGACAACTCAGCCAGCCTACTCATCTGGCTTCCCTCAAGAGTGCCGGAAGAACCACATGCTTCCGTTACCTAAACCTGTTACAACCCACGTCTGCATCTTAAGCAACAGGCAATGGACTCAGGGCATGCAGAAAACCCAGCAGGATCTTCCCCTGATAGTGGGGTGCTCATGGCACATTAAGAAAAGGTTTCTCTTGATATTCCTCCCCCTGTCCAGCCCTCCCTCAGAGGGCTTAACATGATGGTCTTTGGCAGCTACTCAACTCCTGTTAGACCTTGCTCAAGGCTCCAGGTGACACCAGGCAAATTTACTCCTTTCTGGAAACCTCAAGCTTCAGCCCTTCCCTGACAGCACAGAAAATGGATGTTTCTTAGCTCTCTCCCTTCCATCTTGCTCAGCAAAACCCACTCCTGCATGATATGGCTGTTACTAATGGCCGGAGGTAAAATACTAACCTAACTGAATGCTCTTCATCGACTCTGCAGTGCATTCTCATGTTTCACCCATGGCATAGCTCTCATTTTAAAGGAAATAAAACAAACATTTCATAGGACACAATTGCTTTTCTGTAAGTCTCAGGGTTTCCTGCTCATCAGCCCAGATTACATATATACATGCAAATTTATTGAGATACTTACAGGTCCTGCTCCACTTTTTTATCTAAAGCATATTCCAAATCGGTCACTAGCATTTTCTGATATAAGTCCTGTAAAGCCTGTCTGGACGTCCAGACTTCTGCTGGACCCAGCTTCGAATCTGAGCAACAAAAAGAAAAAACAAAAATACAACAGTTTTTGTAATACTCAAACTGACAGAGTTAGTCTGATTTTTCACTCACCTACCAAATGAAAGAACATAGCACAGTGTAAGATATCCAATGCCGAACACCTGCTTTTATCACAGATTCATCAGAACAGTGATATACACAAACTACAGATGGATTGGGGATTGACTGATCGCTGATTAACTGATCAGTCTCCTACAACATCATAACTAGAGATGAGCAAAGTCAGCAGCTGGCAAGTTAAAAAAAAACAAAAAAACAAAAAAACAAAAAAACAAAAAAAACCCAACCAACCAAACAAACAAAAAAACCCAACAGACAGAAGTAAGTCATTAAGTTGCAGAACTACTTTGCCACTGGATGAATTTAGAAAAATTTCCAGAGTAGCCTCAAAAAATTAGCAGAAAATGAAATCCATCAAGGGATGCTAAATAGGACAGTCCCTGGAGCCAATGCTGTTGGTATTTAGGAGACCGTTGTGGGCAAGTACTGCTGCATGCTTGCCATTTTCTAACTCTGTAGTAGCCATCTGCTTTCCATCACTGAGAGCGAATGCAAACACTGCTCCCTGCTATCTCGAGTTACAGAGTCCAATTTCCCATGCCTTGTAAAATCACCTGAGCTGGGGCAGCGAGCGCACAAGGGATGGGCCTCACCCCAGGGAAACTGTTCTGCTGATGGTGGAGCTACTCCTGCTGGGTCAGACGGATCCAGGCAGTTAAAATGTTCCTACGGGGACTCAACCAGCCTGCTATGTGTACTACACCAAGGTGGTAAGCAAGGCTGCGCATCGGTTCATTATGCAAGCTGCTTGTATTGTGTGGCTGATAGGTTACTATAAACCATTTCCATTTTCCATAAATACATATAGCTTAAAACATAGCTTGTAGCATTTTATAGCATCCATGGACTGCACTGTCATAACATGTGGTAGCATTCAGATCAATGTTTCCATCACCCAGGTTTCTCCAAACTATCTAGATCCTTTTGCTGATCCCAAGAACAGTAGTTCCTGAGGTAGTCTGGACAGGAATCTCTGGGAGAGGAGTAGGGGCATGACCTCCAAATGCTTTAACACACCCCAAGTCAACCTTAAAAATACATGTATTTTAGACGTAGGAGAGAGGGGCACAGTTGTTAAAATGCTCTGTATATACAGAGGACAAACCTTTATCATAATGTCACACACTTTCCAGAGAATTCTTAGGAATCGTAAGCATAAGGAACATAAAAGGAAAACAAAACCAGGAACCAAGTACAGATCAACTTTATTTAAAGGCAATTACCTGTCATGTCAGCCTTCAGGACTTCTGCCTGCCTATAAGAAAGCAATAAAACAATAAATTAGAAACAGACTGATCAAAATAATTGAATTATGCTAAAGCACATTCATGCAAGAGTGAGTAGAGAAAGTGGGGCCAGCTCCGTAGAGACTGCCTGTGACCTACCCTGCTATAGTTTACCCCAGGCAGTATGGATTTGAGCTACTGTTGTTCCACAGCACGACTTCTTCTAATTCATACCATAACAAAAGTCAATTGTTCACTTTTGCCTGCTTAGTTTAAGTCTCTCTCAGAAAAAAAACAAACTAAAAAAACGCTTACACTGTATTTTAAGTTTTACCTGGCAGCAGTGTCTTGCCAACTTTAGTGATACCTGCTTACCTGTAACTGGGAATTTGGGATTAACCTTAAGTCGTCATACATGAAATCCAGTAGCCACCACAGTCAGAGCAAAGCAAACTCCCATTGGTGCCAGCCAGCACATTGCTACAGCCCTCCTGCCCCTCTCTGCTGCACTAGCTTTCCTTAAGGACAGGTGATAAAAAAAAAAGACTATGGCTTCCTCAATTACCTTTCTTCCTCGCACTGCCTCCCTAAAGTCATAGTCTGATCAGGTTTTCAAGAAAAAAAGAAAAGGACATACAGAAAGAATGGCAACTACAGGTGACCAGCTATCGCTCCTTCGCTGAACGTCCTCTGCAAATCCCCACTGCTGGTGGAGGCTGGCAAAGAGTTTCTCAAATAGAGCAACACCAGGACACAGTCCTCATCAAATACATATTTACGAACGGTCATCAATGGCTGGATGGAGCAGGCAATCGAGATGCTACAGCTCAGCACTGTGTCAGTGGTACATAAAGGAGATGGGCAGCACTGCTGGTCTGTCCGACCGACACAGAATTAACATGGGGCAGGACACAAGGCTGCCTGGTTTGGCTGGGGTTTGGTGGAACATGTCCCTTTCCTTTTGCTACACTCAAATGTTTACATATCTTTGCAAAGAGCGCAAGCTTTCCATACCAGACGTGGAATCCTCCTCGCATATGAAATACCCACTTCCACCTGCCTCCCTCAGCAAAAAACCCCAAACCACTAACTAGATGAAAGTCGCACTGTGACTAACATGAAAGTCAGATGCCAGCTCGGGAAAGAACGGAGAGCCAGGAGAAAGCACCACCTAATCCCTAAAGAGGCTTCAGAAACAAGCATATACTCTCTCTTCCCAATGTGAGGCTGTGGTGACTGTAAAAACGGTTTTTCAGGTTGTTCTGGGTTCTACCTACTGGTCACAAATTATAGGGGAGGTTTTGAGATCCACATCAGGATTAAAAAGATACCATAATAGTGCCATTGCTTCACTAGGAAGATTCACAAAGCCCCTTCACAAAATTTATATTTCTTAAATGTAAGAATTATCTATAGCAACTCACCATAGTCACCACCACGTACCATCCAAGAAGCGATATGATGCTCCAAGGGCTTTAATTAAAGCTAAGAACATCTTAACTGGAGCCAGAAGTAAATCTGTACATTCCTCACCTGCTTCACAAATTTAAACTATTAAAAAGGTATGGTTTTTTAATTTTCTTTCTTTCAAGAAGGTGTTAATACATTTTTTTCAACTCCTAACAACAGGGTACACTGGAAGAAGAGATAACCTATTATTACTGACAGAGAAGCAAGGAAAATTTTAGATATTGTGTCACAAGAAAGCTGAAAGCCCAAGAAACACACGTGCCTCGTTCACATGGAGATAACAAAAGGCACCTCAGCGATGCTCTCCCCATCGCTGCAGCTAACAGGATGGGAAAGAGCAGATCTTTTCCCACACACAGCTACGAAGAGCCAACGAAGGACAGCAATCTCCTCTGTCTGCTGTGCCTCGGGAGCCTCTGCGACGCTGACCTGCAAGTCTAGTCAAGCAAAAAGCTGAGCAAATTCTGCGATGCTATGACTTGGCAGCTAGAAATGCCACCGCTCCGAGGGAAAAGCTGACTTGCTCAGGTGCTGAAGTCTCTCTTTTTTTGAACGGCCAGCCAAGTTAATACAGTTTGGCTCGCGCTTTAAACACCTGCCAGTTGTGCAAACTTTTTCTTTGAGCTGCGAACACGCTCCGCCTTGCCAAAGCCATGAATCCTACAGAGAGGCTCAGCCTGAGCAGGACATGCAGCGCTGCTCCGGCAAATACGAGCCCAAAATTCTCCTCCAGGCAAAAAGGCTCTGCCCTTTAAAAGCCAGGAACTGCTCCTCTGAAATTACTTGTGCAGAACTACCTTCCACTGT
This sequence comes from Aramus guarauna, assembly GCA_013400195.1. NCBI lineage: Eukaryota > Metazoa > Chordata > Aves > Gruiformes > Aramidae > Aramus > Aramus guarauna. Next base: position 372,878 of record VXBL01003089.1, read on the forward strand.
ATTAAGTACTAATCTTTTAAGGGGGAAATAGAAATAGCACCACTATAAAGGCTTTCTTTTCATAAAGTTTTGACCAGTTGTTGCCTGGAGAATTTAGATGGAGAACCTCAACTCTTATATCAGTGCAACTGCTGATAGATGCTCTGTAAATGCCCTAACAAAATGGCTAGACCTGAACTTTAAAAAAAAACAGAAATTGTAACATCTTTTTTGGCAGACAATACTCACAGGCTCACAGAACGAGAGACTTCAGTGTCTATCGCTAGCTGTAAACTGCCTTTTATATTTCATAAGCTTGCAGCAAGCTACACTGAGGGGATTATCACTATAACTTTTAGTAAAATGTATAGAAGTTTTTCAATACTTCCTAGGGGCCAAAGGAATTAGTAAAGCAGGTCTAACATTAGCATGCTCTGTTTCTCATTTCCACCTAAACGCAGCTTTTATTTAAAACAGCTGCATCTACCACAGCTAAGCCAGGAGAAGAGAGGGCAGTCTGGTTAGCAAACTTGTTCTGCATCAGGGGCAAGCTAATACCATGTCGAGAGAAAAGATGCATTGTGTCTTCCTCGGACAGGCTTTACTGGAGAGCCTTTGCTGGTGCTCAGAGACTCCTAGTGGGCACAAATCAGGGTTCACTGATAACGGCAAGAGTTTCTGATGGCTCCTCGTAGCATCAAGCATCTCTTAACAAGACTTTTTGTCCATAGATTTTCTTGCACTGCCTCATATTGAATTTGCATTAGAATGACTCATTCTAATGCAAAAATACATTCCCTGCCAGCAAACTTGGTACAACTTGCTTACACATTTTATCATTTCAAGAACATTCTCAAGTGCCTCCTTGCCCAGTTGGCCTCAGCAGTTCAGTCTTAAGTCAAGTTTCCCTGAGTATGCTGGTCCAAAGCCAAATAAACAGAAACTAGAGTTCAAAAATTACATTTCAAGCATCTCTGTTAGATGATATATCATCTTGATATACTGTGTTAGCTATTCTTTATAATTTCCTAACCAAATATAAATTCTGCCCGTGCTTTAGTTCAACTCGAAACTCAAATACAAAAGCTTTCCACTCAATTCAGTGAGATAGTTTGACAGCTAAAGGAATTTTCATTTTATTCAAATACTTGAAAAGTCTCAAAACTTTAAAAGACAGTAGTCAGGACATTCTTTTGAAGTTCTGAAAGCATAACATATACTAAAATTTAAGTACCCACAAAAAGCAAAGGAAACTTAAGAACCCGGCAGTATCTAAAGTCCAGTTTTGCTGTAACTCAGGGGAACTCAGATACTACATTTAGCCTTGAATGAACCACTGGATTTAGCAAAGGAAGACAGACAGATTTTGTTTTTCCATTTTGCAGTTTTTACCATTCTTGATCAATTAAGTTTTCCCTAAGCAGAAAAAGGAAACAAGTTGTTCCCCTTAAGCTGGTACATACTACAGAAAGGAAGCCCCACAAAAATCAGGACGTCTCTCCCATATACATTTTCAAGTGTTTAAACCATCACATCGAGAGGCTGAAAGGTACATCGAAAGATCACATAGTCCCACTTACACTTTTACACCAGGACAAGTTCGCTTAATTTGCTCTTAAAATCCTACAAAAAAGATCATACAACCTCCCTGGTTAACGATTCTATTGCTCAGTGATAGTCCAGAAGTTTGGTTTTTTGGGTTTTTTTTCGCCTGGAAATGCCAACCCAAGCCCTCCCCGCAGCACATCCAGCTGCCATGCAGAGCTCCGGATCACTGCCCTTGTACACAGCCCTTGGAAAACCAAAGGCTTAAATCCATACTCTGAACCATCGGTTCTCTCTCACAGGCTAAAACATTGACCCTCATAAATTAAGTTTTCTAACCCTCTTACTGCCACCCGACTTCGAGCTCCTTTCACACGTCACTAAAGATGGATCTCTCTTACTGTTGCCCCCCAAACAGCTCATCTCTGTTCCCATATGTATTCTTCAGTTCTGTTATAATACAAAGCATGCGTAACAACAACTTTTCAGTTCTGCACACACCACATCTGTAAGAGGGCAATATCAGTTCCACAGAAGCACAGTTTTGCTAACAAGCTTACCAAGCACAGAAAAGCAAATAAAATTAAGCCCAAGTTTTCAAAGCAGCCGTCTTGTGTTACCCAGCTAACATCCGCTATTTGAGAAAGTCCAACAGGTCAAAGTCAAGCTTCACTTACACCACACTCCTCCCATTTACACAGCGAGGATGAGCCAGGCACGATTTGCTACAGCACGACAATTCTACGAAAAACCCCAAGCTCACAAAAAACCAACCACTGAACACATCACTTTGCTTTCCACCATGCCTAAAGGGGAACTCCACTTGGTTTTCCCCTGGCAGCCCTGAAGCATCAGCAGCTGTATCAGTTCCCTTACCAAATCTCAGTAGCACAAACCCCCCTGATAAGGAATTGAGGATTTAGAGTACTCAAATGGGTAATGGGTAATGAGTCCAGGCAGCTGGGCTTAATAAAAGCAAGCAGAATCCAATCACTCCTTCTGTGAATACTCTACAAACTAAAACAACATATTAAATGGTCAGAGTAGTTTCACTTCAAGCAGGAATTTATATTCCTGCACTTCTCTTCCCCAGAGGTACGTGCAGAAATTGTACCACAATGAAAAGTGCCGGCAGCCTAGCAAGCCTTAGCAGGAGGTGACTGATCCAAAGGCTCAAAGGCACAGCCAGAAAGTTTTCCTGCTTCTGAAAGGGAATAAGAAGATCTAGAATGTATATAGAATAAATGTAGGAAATCTTTCATTTTGGGTAGGGAAGGTGAATTTCTATGCTAGCATACTAAAAAAGAAACTCAAATACACTTAACACTTAAAACAAATTATTATTCTATTTTAATTATTCCATACATGGCAAAGCTCACATCCAGAAACAGCTGGGTCTGATCTAGATTTTACTTATTTATTTCTGTATAGACTTTACCTACTTGCACATCAGATATGTACAGTTTCACAACTTTAAGTACTTTTAGCTTTATTGAACAAGTCCTTAATGTTCCAAATTCGCAAATGTTGCCACCTAATTTAAATGACTGTAGTTTTCATCGAGTGCTAGAATCACTTGCTTGGGGAGCAAGGTAGGTTTTGGTGATGTCAGCTCTTGCTGACATAGAAAGAGATCTTCAGGGGGTGAGCCATCGAGTTAAATGCTCCATGTGCCTTTTACACTGAAAGGATAGTCACAGATACAGCAATGAAAAACACCTTTAACAGTACCACCTTATTGTCAATTTTATGTGTTAACTAGTTTAAAGCTTATTATTCCTGTTACAGGCAGCTGTAGTCAGGGTACAGCTAATTTCTTTGACCAGTGGCTTTATCAGATTATAGCTGTAAATTAAAGCCACACAAAGAATTAATTCAGCATCAGTGTAATCGTGCAAGTAGAAAAACCACCTCTGCAAGCAAATGCTAAAGCCAAGGCAATCACCACCTGAATCTCAACCCTCTCCACAGGGAATTCTGCTCTATTACCTTCTTGTCCCCACCTCAGCTGAGAGGGATGGTGAGAAATGAGGACACAGAATAGGATTTTTTTTTTTTAATCCCGCCTTCCTCCTTTCTCCTAGTACAGGCTAGAAGCAAGTCATAATAATCATCCTCAAAAACCAAATACCAAAAGCAACTCTTTCCAAGTTTGATCAGAACTGACAATCCTCCTCCCTGGATAAGAGTAAAAGTATCCTCGCAGTCAGCTTCATTCAAACTCATTTTTTTCCTCCATTTTCCTTTCATGGAAGTCAGTTCCTTTGTCTCAAGATTTGAAAAAGAGGTGCCCAACAGGTAAAAGCTACCCTAAGGGAAGTTTATACGTGCTTACTCTCTGATTTACTCTACGGGAGGGAACTACAAGTCTCCTACCCTGCTGAGGCTTCTAGTGTTCAACTGTCTCCACCCAAGTCTCCACTCTCCCTCTCGTTACAGGCGAGAGCTCACGCCAAGCACAGGAGCAAGTCTGAGCCTTGTTAGAAGAGCAGTGCTGCAAACATGAGTTAAATGTCTCAGAAACGGGATCTGGTCTGTAGGCAGTCATTCGGGATCAGCAATATGTCTGTGTCTATTCCACAGAGTTTTAAAATTTAAGTCGAGTAACCTACAAACTAAATACCCAACAATCTGTATTTTTCAATTCACACAAAAATAGCTTGGAATAAATGTACAGTATTAAGACTACTCAGGTGTGTTTTCCATAGGTGTTGGTTTGTAAAGATATTTTTAAAATACTCACTATGCTGTTCTTTAACTTTCATCTTAACCTATTACTTATCTGTAATTTTACTGGAGCCACTGGGGG
>VXBL01003089.1:377227-401162 GCA_013400195.1 Aramus guarauna
TTGTACCTGGGGGGGGGGGGGGGGGGGGAAAAAACAACTCTATATGGATGTTGGCCACAAAAGAAAAGCACAGGAATTCCAGTCACTTTTACTCTGTTTACCTTCTAGGAGTTGACAGTGCTTTCAATACAGAAAAATTAAGAGCAAATTAACAAAGGATTAAAAACAATTTAATAACTACAAAAAGGCACACTCAGGAAAGAGCAAATGGATATGGCACTTCAAGACATGGATGTCTTCATGTTTTAAGGAATACCTTTAAATGAAGTTTCTAATAGGAAACAGTCAACAACCAAATAAGCTTGGGGCATGCTCTGTTTCCTTCAGTATCATCCGTGCAGTAACACATTTACTGTGTGTTGTCAGCCCAATACCAGCTTTGCAGTTGACCTGTGAACAAGTCAATGGCAAAATCTTTAACATAGAATACATAATCTGTGTATCTCCTTAAACTTTACACTATCCATTGTTTTATTTTTTAAAAACTAGCTTGACTAATCTTAAAGGTACGAAGGCATAAAAACTTCTTCAAGCTTGCCTTGCAATCCACTCAAGCATTGACAGCCTGCTCCCTTGAAAAGGTACACATCTCGGAGAGAAAAATCATAAAGCTCTGCTCGCTCAGTCCCCACAAGAACGAACTTTTGGTAAGCACACAGAAGAGCTGTTAGTTCTTACGACTACGGTGCTAAGCAGGATGTGAGAGTTTGCATCTGAACCACGTTACTTCCCATGGCAATTCCCACAAGGTTTTGAGACTGAGCAAGGAAAAGCAACAGAAATACTTCTGGGGGAGGAAAAAAAAAATCCCAACAAATTATGCCCTTGTAATAATACTATCTTTTGCTCTTTCAAATCCACCCTGATTAGAGTGCACAGAGTATCAGGTTTCAGTTGTGATAAATAGTAACACCAGTACTCACTTGTTACATACACAGTTCCTGACTTGGTAAAAAATTAAGGACTGGAAATGGCAGACGATAGATGTTAAAATAAGTGAACATTATCTAACTTTTCTTTTAACAACTTTTGCATTATGAAAACCATGTCCAGAATTATGGAAAATGCAGAAATCTGAGCATCGAGACCTGCTTCAGATGGGTATCATCACATCAGTTTCAGAAAGTTATGTTGGTTAAGTCAGCCTTGCAGAAGCCAGATCAGCTGAGGTCAGGCAGCACATGCCTACCCTCCCTGGACATTGTACAGGATCTCCCAGGCAAGCGTACAGCGCTCGATTCAAGGGCTGGTAATTACACAATTTAGTGCCACGCACTTGCAACACAGATAAAACATGCCCTCGTGCCTGCCTGTGCAGCTGGGAGAGCAGAGCACCTGCAGCGAGGACCTGGTTACAAAGGGGACACACATTTCTCCTTGGAAAGTCCACCGCGCTTTGCATGAAGAGGGCAATTCCTGCAGCCCTCTGTGTCCGGACTGTCAGCTCGAGCAGTCTCCTGCTGCCTCTAACCTCCACTAATAGCTTGGGATATAAAACCGAGACAGCTCGCTGATGTTCAGTGTCTTCTATGGACCCCCTTCTGATTCTTACACTCAGCCGAGCTGAAAACCACTCACGTGGACGGAAGAATTACCATTAGACGACTCAGTTATTGGGAATTCAAGACACTGTCTTCCTTGCTAAGCAGCAACTGGAGAAAGAGCAAATATATCACACATCGCCATCAGAGGCGGCAAAAATAAAGTGCAAGTAACCCCTCATACTGTGCCTGTAGTAAGTTAACTACGATAGAGACAGTGGAGTTCAGCATTTTGAACACGTGCCCTCCAAGCACTAATACTGAGATCTATGCCCAGATAGTCAAGGCCTTCAAAAACATAAGGCCTAAAGCAAAATTATTGATATTTAAATTATTCATTGCAGTCATTCAACAATTGTATGAAGCTGGTTTTTGCCCTCTCCCATTCATTTTATAAACTCACAATCATGTAAGCATCACACAAAACATATCTACGCACAAATGTGACATACCCAGAAGTTTTAAAATAGCTTTTCATAATTAGAGATTTTTCAGTGTGAAAGGACACTGCATGGTTTAGACAAGCCGTGACAAATAGCTCAGATTACATCTGAGTACTGTCCTAATTGCAAGCTGCACCTTAAAAATTATTTTCAATTCTCCACCTTGAAACTAAACGCGCTCTGAAAGCACAGCAATGGCACAAAGGCTGAACACCAGTCAGGGAGAGTTAGATCGTCCATTTATGATAATTAAATGGGTACTCAGTGCATCATTGCCAATGGTTTACAGGAGTCTCATTACCTGCTCCCCATACTCTACCAGAAACACACACACAACAATGCTCTGAAAAATACTTACTTTTCAACGAGGGAATATTTGAGTAATTTTTCCTGAAAAAATAGGGAAGAAAGAGGCGGAATCCTCTAACACCACAAGTTTAATGCAGCTCTGTCACACACAGTAATTTCTAATGGAAAGGGAGAGCACAACCTTTACATTCTCACCTCAGACAACACAACCAGCAATATTTACTATATATTTCAACAAAAACATGAGTGTGACACAAGCTACCAAGTACACCTGTTTGAGCTGCACAGAGCTATGGGAAGGAGAGCTTGTTACTGAACCTCAGATTCAAGTTCTGGTTTATCAACCCACAGCTCTCCCATACTCCTCTCCTGCTGATTCTCTAAAGTTCGGGAGCAGCTCATCCAGACGGGCTGTCAACTACAAGACCTGAGAATTCACCACCAAAACACACGTACTCCTGGAACACGTAAAAGTTACTCTCTTGTCCGTGTTCAGCTGAAGGAAAAAGCTATGACCAATCCAACCAGCTGGGATCTAGCACATTTTATTAGCGTGGGAGTGAAGTAGCATGGATATGCTACTAGGAGAACGGCCCCTCTCTAGAAAGGGTGCAGCTTGAAGCTTTTGAGCCCTGTGGAACACAAACGAGCCTGGAGGAAAACCAACCTGGCTGAAGTGGTGCAGCTCGCTCAGCCGAGTCCAGCCGACCTCTGCAGCTCTGCTCGCAGCAGGTCCAAGCTGCCTCCCAACGCAGACGTCGCGGCCATTGCCCTGCAGAGTGCTATCAGGTACTGGCAGTTAACCAGTAACCTACCTTTCCCATTTTAAAAACTAATTAATTGGTATGGGGCAAGTGTCTGAGCAAATTTATAACTTCCAAGGTTAATCCTGCTTTTGGGGATTAAACATTTTTATAAAGATAATTTTATTTCAAATTTAAATCTCAATATCTTAGCTGCAGAACTAAAGACTGTTTTAAAAGAAGTTCACACAATCTTCAGCCAACTACAAATCAGTATCTGCGTTAGGAATCACGTATGGAAAATTCTTTGGGTTTAACACATCTTTACTGAACATAAACCCAAACACAGTTTTCCAGACTGCAGTCTCCCTCTCAGAGAGTCAGGCCAGACTTGTTCATTACGTTCATTTTACCTTCTGCAACAGCCGAGGAACAGGCTCCCTAGCAATGGACTAACACATCCAGCCCGAAGATCAAATCTTAAGGCTGGAAAGGACCTCAAAAGCTTACAGAGCCCATTCCCTCACCCTGATGTTATTCCTAACAAACATTTGCCTTGCTTGTTTTCAAAGTCCTCCAGAGGCAGACACTTCCATACCCCAAAGCAGCCCATCCCAGCCACCCTGCTAAACCATTTCCACATGGCACTACGTCTTGCCTTAAAGAACTGCGGCATGCCTTGGGTTCACTCACTCTGGCTCCGTTCTCCCACCAAATCCCTGAGCGAACATCACCAGCCTTGCTCAACCCACCACTACCTTCATAAGGTGGTGAGGAGGCAGGGATCGTCCTCACCCAGCTAGACTGAGAAGACATTTTCTGAATCTTCACCGCATATTAAGCAAGGAGGGACGATGCTAGGAAAAGATTCAGCACGTGACTACACAATTACCGGTTATTAACTCAACACTCGTGCATTACTCAGGTTGCACAAGCCAACTCAGCCCTGGCATTTCACTTTGCAACCACAACAGCTTGGATCTCGTCATCAAATGTTTTGTATAGTATATCAGCATGTCCAAAACAAATTTTAAAATAGAATAATTTTGGCACTGTATTTCAGCATTTTACAATAAAGCATGGAAACTACATGAATCATGCTGCTCTAACCCCAAAATCTGAAATCCATATGTTCAAAAACACTTTAAACCATACAAATAAAATTTCCTGCAGCTGAGTCCTTAAAGGCCCAAAGATCTTCATGTCTTCCTGATCTGTCATTCCTAAGGACTCTTGGGCCACTCCACTATAGCAGTTTCTAGTTCCGTGGTCCTCAAAGAATTATTTCAGGAATTCACAGAATCACTTACACATGATATAAAATACAATTTTATAACCACCTTTAAAGCAAAGTGTGCAGAAGTTTACCTGATTTTGAGAGACTATCCCAAAATTCTGAGTGTATAACAAAGTTAGATAGACACATCACTGTTTTTAGCACTTACTTCTGCCTAGCCGTCTATGATGGAAGCTACCAAAATAGTCTGTAGTTGCACAAGCAGCATCAGCAAGCATTTGACACCTTCATTAGAAAGATACTGGAAGTATCTTTCCGGATAGTTTCAAGCTTTAGAGGTTATTTTAGTCTTTGATATCAAAAAACCAGGAGAAGATGAGTACTTGAGCTGAAGCTGGGCTGCACACCTACCTGGCAAACCACAATCCCCTACAACTGTCTTTGCCCCAAGCCCCAGAAGTCCTACAGCTTACCTCAAAACAAAATAAATGTCTAAAATAAAATAGTATGGGTGGAAAATCTGCCAGAGGGTCATGCCCTAGAATAATCTATGCAACATGCTCCTAAATTAAGCCCTTCTGTATTGATTCAAATGAATGCTCACAATGCATATTAGGCAGTGTATCACTTCTTTTCTAGTTAAAGATATCAGATATATGTTCAACTTTGTGCATATTGATGGTACTAAGTGAAACTGAAACACCTTCTAGATTTTTATTGCAAATTTACTCCACATCTTTTAATAAATTAATTTATAATCATTTACCCATATAGAAATCTCACCTTTTTCTTCACATTGAAATAACATTTCCTCTGTTTTACTAGGGACTGCAGCTGGATGTTGGAGCTCTAAGACCTGCTCCAGTTTTCATGGTTTTATACACTCTTGACAGTTTTGGGTTTTTCTTTAATATTAAAAATTTGGTATAAACCCTTTGGACACTAGTCTCACTGCGATTCACAAAACCCAGAGCCACCAGTAGATTGTTTTTTTCTGGGGAATAGCTGGCTAGATGAAGCCTCTATGCTCAGAAGTTTGTCATGGCATTGTCCTCAACAAGTATTGACACTACTTCAAGACAGACAACTAGCATCTATTCAACAGACAAAAGTCTCATCCCATCCTTCTTTCTCCCCCTCTTCCTAGGTGCAGATGATTAGCGTTTCTATTTTTAGTTGTTATTATTATTACGCTAGTCTGGAAAGACCACCCTAGAGACCCCTCTTAACAGCTCAGGTCTACCTCAAATTAGAGTACCAACGCTCAAAGGCGCTGCCAAAACCAGTGCTGACTGCAGAAGGAGCTGGAGTCTGTCAAAGGTTCCTTTGCTGGCTATAGGAACCCCTGGTTTAAAAAAAAGATTATCACACAGTCGCAGCTGTTTGACACATAGCAAAATCCACATACTTTCTTCAAATCACGGTGAGACCAAGACAGGACACGGGAATGCAAATACCGGGAGACTTCCATTCAAACAGAAAATACAGTAGCAGAGTTTATAGGAGCATCGTAAAACAAAAGGGAGGAAAATGGCCTTCCCAATGGATTTATCAAAAATTCATTTCTTTCTATTCCTGACAACACATGTAGGGAAGTCAAACTGCAATAAATAACGTAGCACAGACCACTGGGGAGTCCAGGGTCCCTAGAACAGGCAAACAAACTGCCCTTTGCTGTAGCCTGATCAAACAGGAACAACTATCAAGGCCTCATTAAATCAAGGCATCAAGAAACACCAAAGCCAGCCTTGAATAAAGACTCTCGATGCCCCAAAGGTCTGGTTTACTGCATCCAAACAGAAAGTCTAATCTCTGCCTAAGGTTCTTTAAAGTAATTCAAGAAATTTTCCTCAAGTTTATTTGGCAGAATCAATCTTAAAGGTTTCACTGGAAATACATTCAGAATTAATTTCTCACTTCCTAACAGCTAGAGAGCAGCTCTCTGAGATAATTCAGCCATATGACAAGTGGGGCTCGCAGATTCAAAACAGACAATGCTTCAGAGCACGAGGGGGAGGAAATAAAATAAAAATCAACTTACACATACCAATATTAGATGAAGCAGAAAGATGTTCAATAGAGCTGAGCACTAGAGGATACTTTCAACACCACAATGAAATTAAAATATGAGAAATAGACTGCTGATGTGTTAGAGACATCATAAGCACTTTCAGAAAAATGACTTTTTTTCCCCCCTAAAGCTGGAAGAGAAAATTAACTCTAGCAGGACTCTGAAGTACCTCAAGGGTATCTCTGATTTGAGTCCCATCAGTGAAATTCAGTCTGTCGCCCACGGCTCTGTAACAATCCCAAGAGACTCCTCAGCCTTCTGGTTCCTTATGATAATCCCTTGAGTGAAGAAGCCAGTGTGAATAATCCGAGAAAAGTCCTACTGGAATACAGAAAGGAGAGAAAGCAGGCCTAATGTTACTCAAAAATCTCTTATTCCACCTCAGCTCACGGCATGACATTGATCTGAATGGGTAGCTGCTGATTTATCTCAAAGGAATTGAAATATACAGTATCAAAACACTGCTTAAGCCATTTCCCCCTCATTTGGTTGTCTAGGAAGTCCCCAAGCTTACAATCAGAAGTTTTTCTTAAATTCAAATGGGAAGAAAAGCAGTGGCCAGACAAGTCTAGAAACATGGCCTAAGGGCAGGACTCTGAGCACGGCTGCATCAGTGGAAGCTGATGATGAAACTAGTACAACCGTAAAGCTACATTCAACAAGATACTGCATGCAACAACACGAGCGCTCAGGAGGCACATACAAAAAAAACCACCTGCCCTCCCTCCTGGGTGAAATAGTGAGAAACTACAGCCCACGAGTCAGCTCCATGACTCCGTGTGTCACTCCACAATAAATATTATTAGCCCTCTGTTCTTTTTGCTGCAGGAAGATGGAGAAATGGAGTTCAGATGCCATATCCCTCCCTGAGCACAGGAAAACTTCTGTTTTATCAAACACCACTGAAATCCATGACCTCCCTAGTAATACAATAAGAAGTACAGGACCAAGGTATGCAATTCTGCTCGTGATTTTAAAGAAACAAATCTATGGTTTTATTCCTCTCCTGGCTGACAGCAGCTGTGCAGTTTTCAAGTGAGATGAGGACAAGCTTCAAGTTCAAAGTAACAAAAGCAGTAACTTACATCCTCCCATGTATAGTCCTTATACATTATAGCTGCATTCCTTCACTGCTCTTCCACCACTCCTTAGTCCAAGGAGTCTGCTCCTACTAGTGGATCTCCACTGCTGCTGTGAAGATCCAACGGCAGTGAAGAAGGATCCTTAAAACTCTGCAACTCCTAGCAGCTCCTCATCAGACAAAATCAGACACTAGCAAACTATCCTCTCCTCCCTCCCCAGCCACCATGCGTTTGAACTGCAATTACTCCTCTTCCACACTGATTTTTGCTGTCTCAGCAGGGCAGGGAAGACGTCAAGGCATCTATCCATCAAGTCACTGTCTTCTCCCATCACCCAAGTGATCCTGAGCAGCCATTGCAACCAGCCTTTTCTTTGCAAGTGGGAAGCACCAAGACTTCTGAAAATGTGTGCAATAGCCAATGTGGCAAATGTAAAAGCAGGGCAGCTTCACGTTCCATATAGATGGATTTAATTAAAGCTTTTAAGTTGCTTGAGGTAAAGTGAGCGATAAAATTCCATGCCCAGATCAGCTTATTTGGAGGTAAAAACCATCTCACCAGAACAGGGTTCTTGTTCACCAGGGTTACTTGTTATGATACTGCTATATGGAAGATGCACTCTGAGGACAGAAGAAAGATTTTCGAGTAGCTTGAATATCACGACATACTTTATATTGAGTACTTAAATAAAATAGCTAAGCATTCACCCAGCAAATGTATCTTCCTAGTATTCATTTCACTGAAATGAAAAAACTCAGCAAAACACCTCCAAACCCCTATATTCAGGGAAGGGGGCAGCCTTTTCAAAATGCTTTGGTGCAGCTTAAGTGTCCCATCAAAACTTCACATAAGCATCACCTGGTTTCACTGCCACAACAGATCCTTCTCCTTTTCAATAAAGATCAAACTAGGTAGGAATATGCAGGTTAGAACAAGAACTAATGGCTACAAGAATCATCCCTGCCAAAGATAAATAAATAAATACAGCTGTAACTTTACTTACACTAACCTGCACTTCTAGGTCACTGGAACAGTTCTGCAAGTAACCTCAAAGCAGAGCACGAAGAAAGTGCAGTAATTGCGACAGTGATGCCAGCTATGAGAGGGCATTCAGGGGTTGTATATTCTAGGAAATGTGGCATTATTTACTAGTGTCACAGGTCAGTGAGCACTTTAATGATAATGAGAGCTATCACTAGAAGAAACGGTCCCACCCTGCCCTTACCCTGCCCTGTGCCTCATTCCTGCTGCACACAACCTCACCCCCTTTGTCAGCACATGTGTGGCTACATGATGAATGGGATCAGGAAACCAACTCAGGCTAAACTCCCTGGGTAACACAAACAAACAAACAAAACAAAAAAAAAAAAACCCTAGTGTAGTTCCCCAGTCCATTTCACTGAAGACCTGGCCAAAAACTTAGACCACCAAATCAGGGCTGAGCAGGAAAGGGTGAAAGGAAGAGCGGGACACATCTGTGGGAAGCAGTTCAAGATTAAAACACACCCTTTGTTTATGTGGTCAAGCTTTCGCTAAGTACTAAACAAGAAGGGTCAAGTTCTCGGATTATTGCAGCCCTCTTCCCTCCAGCACGCGTTCACACATAGTCACCTTCCAGCAGAAAAACATGCTCACCACCTGCTAAACTACACATGCATTCAACTCCTCGTTACTAAGGGTGTGTATCTATCCACGCTTTTAACATACTGCACCAACTGCTCTCAAACTCCATCCAGAGGAGCAAACTCAAACTCCACTCACAGCAAAGCACACATGCCACAGCTGATATGAAGCTCTGCATGTGCCAAATTACACCAGCTGAGCTCTGCCTGCTTCTCTCTCAACAGGCATGCTTGCTCTTCCAACCAGCTAACTTTCATAAAGTCGGTGGCAACAATCAACTTTGAAACTTCTATCCCCCGTAGAAGACGGTTAAAATTTGTCAAAGTCATTTGAGAAAGTGATAAGCAGTAGATTCACACAAGCCTTGTTTCCTTTGGAATCTAGGCTTTAAAAAAAAAAAAAAATCAGAGCTTTGATGGCACACCCAGCCAATCTGTGACTTTAGCACAAACTGTCCCTGGGTGGCAGGAAGATGCTCAATAAACCAAATCTCCATGACAGTAAGAGAGCCCAGAGACCCAAGGGGTACAGTGCATGTTTTGGGCTCTCAGTAAGATAGATTTCCTTCAGCAGAAAGCTCAGAGAGGAATCATTTAACACTTAAAATTGTAATTCTTTTTACTTCATAGGTCACCACAAAAAGCTTGTTGATCAGTAAGCAGTAATCACCATTGATCTAACTTGCCTTTTTAAACCATTACCCTCACCCTTGAAGAGGGGGAAGCGTTGCTCATACTAAATATTGGCAGCAGTTCTAGTTATCAAATGCTAGAAACACGCTGTATGGAGGAAAAAGAGAAAAGAAGAAGGAACGTCTTCCTTTTATGTTCCCCCAAAGAAAACACTCTGCTAAGAGGTGGCTCCCAAAAGGCCAACACAGCATTTGATCTCTCCACCACTCCTTCCCTGTTTAAAATGCAAGAGCAAACAATGTATGAAAGCAGCATTAATCATTTCAGAACATAAAAAAGCTGGAGGGAACACTTTCCAAGACTGACTGGTCTTGTTCAGATATCAAGACAAATCAAGAAAGATGTGGATCAACTGGAGCGAGGTCAGTGGAGGCCCTCAGGGTGGTTGGGCTGTAGCACTTGCATTCAAGGCTGGAGGAACAGGAGTGGGGCTCGGTCAGCCTGGGGCAGGCAAGGCTTCGGGGCACCCACAGCAGCCTCCCACCTGCGGGGAGGGAACTGAGAAGATAGAGCCAGGCTCTCCGCAGTGGCACGAGAGACAATGAGTGTAAGTTAAAATATGAGAGGTTGAGACTGGATGTAAAGAAAATCTTTTCCACCGGGACAGTCAAGGAGTAGCACAGGCTGCCCCAAAAGTCTGAGCTGTCTCCGTCCTTGGAGGCTTTCTAGACCTGAGCAGATCAAGCCATGAGCAACCTGGTCTGACCCCAGAGCTGCCCCTGCTTTCAGCAGGAGGTTGGACAGGGACCTCCTGAGGTCACCTCCAGCCCGAGTTACCTATGGACTCCAAGCACGCATTACATGATTCTCTATTAACGCTGAAGTTACATTTACTAACTTTTTCCTCCATGTACCCTCAAGATATTGAACTTACTCTGCCTGTCCCGCTGAGATTCATCCTGGGTTTTAAACACCGTTCTGGTTTGTGCCTTTCCAGCACTGACAAACATCAACTTTACGTCATCCCGATCAGGAATTGGTACCGGAACACGCTCACACACACAGATTGCAGCACTCAATTACCTCCGCTCTACCCTCCTCCATTAACAGTGAAGAAACACTGCAAGAGGTGCGTCACAGACTGGCAGACAGCAAAGGAGCAACCACGAAGAGACACAGCAGCTGCAGAAGTTAATGGAGCTACCGATGAGTCTTTGAAAAGAGAGCCACAATTTAAATTATTAAAGCAGTCAAACCTTTAATGAAGTTGGTTATAGCCTCATCATAAGACTACAGGAAACTACCTACTGGTTTGTCATCACTAGAATTTCTAAGCGGTGTTCAAGCCCTGTAATTCAAGCACTTTTTATTCTATGTTTACAGAATGCTGAAAGCCACAATTTACCAGGGTAATGCCACATTTAACTAGTAACTAGAGTCCACATCTTTGTGAAATGCAATTGAGAGTCAAATCTCAGTCAAACTGCTAAACTTTTGAATCCACGTTAACTACGGTTTGAACATTAACATATAAAATTGGCAATGAAGATCATCTCTTTAAAGCAAACAAGTGGACTAGGTGGATTTAAGCTCGATACTTGTCTAATAAAAAGGATGTGCTCTGAAGTTTCTGGGATATTACGTTAGAAGTCTTATTGGTAGCTACATTTTGCTTGTAAGTGTTGTCTTCTGTACCTAGCAGGATACATGAAATATTTACTGTAAGACGACTGCCCCACGATATTCATTTGATCTGCAGGGAGTACTTGTAGATTCCCAAAGCAGCACAAATGATATGGATACAAGTTTTTAGCCAGATGAGACAAACACATTCACCTGAACCGAGATGTGTGAACCATGCCTCTTTTTCCTAAAAGCTCTTTGAAAGAGCCTTCTGAAAGGTCTACTCACCTGACCAGATGCAATGCAAATCTTTGAGAAGTGACTCAAACAATGAGCCAAGAGACGTATCTAGGAAACTAGATGGTACAGAAGACACTCCCGTACTCTTGAAAGGTGACCTTGAAAAGGTTAAGACTAGGAAAGCAAAAATCCCAACGCTTTCTTACAATGTGTGAAGATGACTTAAAAACAGACTCTCCTGCAACTTTTGAAAGACTCAGCGCATGAAGTCTGACCTTCTTTGTTCATTCTGGAAGACTTCTGTAGGAGCCTCAGGTGTTTCTCAGTTCTCACACTTCGATTGAAGGGGCACAATCTTTTAAGGTCAGTGTTTTAAAACAGTCGATTCATATACATTTATACAGATAGACAGAAACTGGTAGTGGAGGAGTTAAGGCAGCCCAGCTAAAAGTCCTTTCTTCCCTGCTCATTTTTGCAGCGTCTCAATTCTTGCAGAGTCATTATTTCACTAGTTATTCAACCATTGCATGGTCACCTCAGAAATGCAGCTCTCTTCTGTCTAAACTTCGAATACACAGAGAAAGATTTCTCACAAAAACTTTTCTGTCTCTCCTCAGTTTTAAGCTGATGAAGACTAGCAGCAACTAATTGTTCCACATCTTCATCTGGTGCAATGTTTTGTGAAGTTGCCCTTTCATATCATTATAATTTTGTCTATTTATTCCTTCATCATTACACTGGGATTGAGCTTGTAACGCTAGAGTGAGGAGGAGGATGCCCTCCTCCTTAAGGCAAAGGACTAACAGAACTGGTCTGAGAGTCTGAGGCTCTATTCCCAGTTCTCTTTATGAGCTTGGGCTGCAGTAATCTGCAGCTCAATTTCTGCCCTATGCAAATCAAACAATTTAAATATATACACTGTAGACGTAAAAAGCATTTCAACTTTTAAGGAAACCGTCCCCAAGCTTACCTTCTACACAGAGGAACAAACCAAATGTTCTTTAGAGAGAGAAGGTGAAGATTACCAACTACAAAGCACTTGAAAAGTGTCCTGTTGGGTTTTTTTAGGAGATAAGGTTCTTTGTGATAAAGACGGGAGTCATTACTTGTAATACATTAGTGCCCAGATGTTTCAGTCCCATCGTATTAGGCACAACAAGAACAAAGCAGTCAGGAAAACGTGATAAAGGACAAATACGTGATTACTGCCCACAAGTTTACAAGCAAGGAGGATCTCCAGCTTGGTGCAGCAGAATACAGAACGCTAAGAAAGAGGCCGGTGGCGCAGGAAGGTGACTGGGGCAGGACAAGCGCGACTTCAGCAGTATGGCCTTGTAACGACGCAAGGCAGCCGAAGACTCGTAATCACAGGGAGGGAGAGGGGAGCAAGAGGTTACAACATTAAGACATATATTAAAATATAAAAGCAAGTCTTTTACTGGTAGAGGAGAGCTAATAATATGGCTTTTTTTTTTATAACGGAGCAGGAAAGAACAAACTAAGAAGTTTCTAAGACAGCATAGGTTAGCAGCCTGGAAGAGAAAAAGGCTCATAAACTTGCTGTTAGAGAAAAAAAATTACTTTAACTTTCTTTTTGTAAAAGATAAACTTGAGACAGGATCTGGACTACCAGAAGGAGGCAGACAGAAATGCAGGACAAGATGAGGAAGAGGATTTGGAGAATCAGTAGTGGGAGACAGCTGAAGTGTTTCAGAACCCTGGATAGAAAGTGTCTTGGAAATGTAAAAACCTCCTTAAATTCACCCCTTAGAAATCTTCCCCAAGGCCTGAACTCTTCAGAAAGAGTGCACATGTCCTTTTGGCATATCTACAGCTTTTCCGTGAGGTGCCCTGGAAGGGTTGGGGGGGGGGGATGGACACAGAACACGTCATGGACCACACGGTATTCAGCATTTCACAGCTACTGGGAAGCCATATGTATCTCGCGACGCTCCTCTCCAAAAATTGCCAGCAAAAGAGTGTTCCATACCCAAAAAGATCAGCTCACCCCACATCAAGGTAAGTTCTGCTCATATCAACGTGCACCATCTAGCGCTCTTGACTTGGGGGACAAGGGAGCGTTTCCGTTCAAGCGAAGCGTTTTGAAGAAGCACAACCTTGGCAGACTGGCTTCTCTCCCAAACCCTCAGCTGACTGTCCCCAAAACCCGCCAGCGGTACAAGCCTCGGCAGAGGACTTTTCAGCAGGCCGCGGGCTGAGACACGACTCCTGCTACTCCCGTTCTCCCACAGCACCTCACGGGGCTGCGAGCCCAGGTTTCGCTTCCCCACCGGGGTCAAAGCTCGCAGTCGCTCCGCAGCGGCGGGTTATCGCTGCACCTACCTGAAAGAGGACGGAAAATCCCGGCGGGGAAGCCGGTGGGCTCCCCTGCCCTCCCTCCCGCTCCGAGGCACCGGCTTGACCTTGCTGGGGAGTCCTCGCCTCGCCGGGCCGTCCTCAGCCAAGCGGCAACCCGGGCCGCCCGCCTGCGGGTACGCGGATCCNGCCTGCCGCCGCGGGGGAGGGGCGGCAGGAAGGAAGAGGCGGGGGTGTCCCCGCTCTGCGCTCCGGCCGGGCAAAGACCGCCCGCGCCCNTTCCCGCCCGCCGGGGCCGGGGCCGGGCCTGGGCCTGCAGCCGCCGCCGCCTTACGGG
This sequence comes from Aramus guarauna, assembly GCA_013400195.1. Taxonomy (NCBI): domain Eukaryota; kingdom Metazoa; phylum Chordata; class Aves; order Gruiformes; family Aramidae; genus Aramus; species Aramus guarauna. The sequence goes on from VXBL01003089.1 coordinate 391,425, forward strand.
GTTTCTGCCGCCCCGGGCCCCTCGCAGCGGCTCCTCGGTTTATCAGCTGCCCCTCCGCGGAGCTGGGGGAGGCGAGAGGGTCGGCGTGCCCGGAGGCGGCGGGCCAGGGCGGTCCGGGGGAACCTCCGGCCCTCAGCGCGAGGGCGGTGGCCGCGGCCTCGCTGTTTCCTGCCTGAGGAGGGGTTAGCGGGCCCGGCGCCGGTAGGCCCCTGCCCACACCAACCGGGCTGCCTTGTCCCTGCCCGCACCGAGGGCTTCCCGGGGTTCACCTGCCCAGGTGCCCGGCCCCAGGGACACCCCAAAGTCTCAGACTGCCTCCGTTACCCGAAACCGCCGTCAGCATCTCAATATTTACACTTTCTACGCTACCTGCACCGCGCGGTGCCACCTCCTGTGCTGACGCGGTGACTGGTTTTATGCTCAGACTTGGTCTTTTGGGCAGGAAAAGTCCCACTGGGTTCAGCGGCCGTTCGTCCGCATGGACCAGGCTGAAGAAGTGAGGCAGGTGACAATTTGGGATCAGAGGAGCGCCGAGGAGGCTGGCTAATGCAAATTGTGTTATTTGAGCACGTAAGTGACCCCGAGGACAAAATGAAAGATCGTGTTTCGAAAATAAACCCCTTGCATTTTTTTCAGGTTGAAAGGAGAAGGTGTTCGGGGAGATGATTTTCAGGGCCCCATATATTTAAACAGGAGCCGCTCAGGGCTGCGGAATCGGCTTTCCTGGTTTCAGTGCAAGGCAGGGCTGGGCAGCGAGCCATGCTGCCAAACCTCCCATCGAACACTGCGCAGCGCCTCGGGCAGGCACCGCAGCGGGGCTCGGGGCTTTCCCTCCATCCCTGCATGCTCTCCGCCGCAGAGCAGGAACAAACTGGTTCAGCGCTGGGCAAACTGGGGCTGCTCCTACCTGCCTGGAGCCTGTCTTGGGCTAAACCAGACAGGTTGAATCTGCACAGCTGCCACAGGGACTCGGAGATTCTCTCCCTTGTATCAATGCACACATTCAGCTCTTCTGCTCTGCATCTCTCAGGGCACGTTGTCCAGGACTCTCCCTGGACCCTTCACGTTGCCGGCGCGATCTGGAGCCTCATCCCCCCGTTCCTGAGCGGACACGCTTAGAGCACCCTGCGTCTTGGAGGAGAGCCCCCAGGCAGCATGTGCTACTGCGCAGATACCTTGAGCGTGCTTCTACTCTTCACGTGCTTTTCCAACCCTTCCTTCTCCTTACGGAGGAATCGAATAAGCCAAGTTTTGAAAGCGGAAGGACCTTAAGCCGGTGCCGCTTCCCCTTCCACCAGCCCCTCACTTCTGCCCCCTATTTGCAGCTGGGTCCTTCTCCAGTCCCAGGTTTGCAGAACGCCACAGCAGCGGAGTGGTGCCCTGAGAGCAGCTTTCATCGGCTTAAGCAGCAAGAGCCAAAACCTTACAGGAACGCGGGCTCCCTGTGAGCCTCCCCGCCTCCCATAGAGCTGGCTTGGGATTTTCCTGTCTTCTCCCAGGGACTGTTCCAGGAATTTCCTTCTTTAGCCTTGGCCAAACAAACTCTCTTTCTCGCCTTTTTCAGCTTTGTTTTTTTTCTGGAGAGGATCCCCCACCAGAGGCTTCCTCCCAGGCAGAATGATATCATACAGCCCGACTATAAGGTAGCCACCAAACTGCAAAGACTACTCTGTCACATCCTCTGCTTCATGCCCCCCGTGGAACCTATGCTTTTTTGCTACCTGCACTGTTATTTCTTAAAATAAAAGGTGATTCTTTTTTCTTACAGCCCTCTTAAGCACCATGATGGACCTTAAGACAAAGTCACTGGAGCACAGGCTGTTCTCTGCAACTACCAGCGTGCTTCTGAGCTCGACAGGTTGGATCTGTGCAAACAGGAGTTTCCAGGGCTGCCTGTCCATGACCTCTGGGTTTGCATCTGGATAGGAGAGAGGAAATTCGAAGGCAGAAGCTTGATCTTGGCATTTTGGCCAGGGAGGGAGTGGCACGTTCTGGCTTTCTGCAGTACCTCTTTGGCCAAGAAGCAGAGGTCTCATCCAGGAGGCCACAAAGCATTCCCTCACGGCGTCGTGCTCATGCCGCGTCAGGCAGAAGCAAGGAGCGGGCAGCGTTGACTCAGCGCCTGTCTTGTTGGGTCCTGCTTGAGTCCAGTCCCCTTCCAGAGCCACCCCAAAAGACCCGAGAGGTTCGTATGGGGCAGAACTGGCTTCTGAGTCTTGGGCAGTGGGGAATAGGCAGCTCCAGTATTTTCAAGAGAATCTGATGGGTGTTGCTGCTGGTGTTATTTAACCCATTTATTGCCAATATAAATTGCCAAGTGGAGCCATACCTGGGGGTAACTATACGAGAGAAGCTATGGCCTGTCAGGGCAACCTGCCCAGCCACAAAGCCTCCCTTTGCCTTTTCTCACTCCTCTTGAATATCTTCCAGCCACAGAACCAAAGGATGTCAGACACTGTGCAGGTTTTTCTCTGTTTTTAAGGTCTTTTCCTCTGGCTCATGGAGCCTTTCACTTCCCTACAAGTTTCTGTGCTGTTGGGATGGATCTGTCCATTAGGACAATGTATCCATGAGTTTCTCTCCCCAGCCTACTCCTCCTGCCTCTCGGAGATCTTCTTTGCATCCCCGCACCTCCAGGTTTTGCCTCAGTTTCTCACACATGTAATTTTTGAGGATTTGGTTTTGCTGCTGATTGTTCTGCTCTGTTTTTTTATGAAATTCTACTCCAAACCTTTTGATGCACATACAGCAAGGGGTCCAGTTTCCTTCCATTTAAGGGGAAGGCACAAGTCAATCTCCCCTTAGTTTTATTCCAAGAGATTTGCAATGAAAGTCTTATCTTCGAAGAAGCAGATTTCTTGTAGAGGTCAACACATATTATCATTTTTGTCATTAATGGGTCAGTACCATTTTATTAATTACAGAACATCCCCAGATGAGGACAGCAGACCAGAGACCCTGTGAACCCAGTAAATAACCCTGGCCCTTGGCCAGCAACGCAACCAAAATGCCCAGGGGCGAAGCTGCTCTACTCTGTGGAGGAAAAGTCTCGTAATCTGTTTTACAGCCTCGGTCACCGTAGGAGCTCAACATTTCACAGACCTTTGACACCTTTATCCTCAAAACACTGATCCAGCCTGCTGTAAGAGGAGAGCAACTTAACAGTCAGAGGAGCAGAGGAGATTTCCTCAAGGTTGTTTGAGACAAGAATGGAGAGGTGGACCAAATCTGGAGCCTGCTCCCATCCTTCTTCATTAACACTAGCATCTTTAATTGTCCGGGAATATCCTGTGAGCGTTGCAGAGTCCAAGGTCTCCCTTTTGGGTGCGTAAGCTCTCCCCCTGCTTCCACGTACAGATGTGGCCACCAGACAGCCCTCTGTCTCACTGTCAAACCTTGGCTTTTACGCCTTTGAGACATCAAGTTTTCCTGCTGCTCAGGCTGAAAACCTGGGATCAAGGAAAGCTGAGAGTACAGCTCAACAATTGAATGATAAAACCCCAGATCCTCTGCAGGTTTGGTGATTATTTCAATCTAAATATTGTGAATGCGGGAAATTAGCACTCGAAAGCAATTGAAGAACTTGAAGGAAGAAACAAAGTATGAAGATACCTAAACAGTCTTAATTTTGCCCTGTGTTGGTCCCTCTCAGTAATTATGTTACTGTGATTAAAACTTATTTGTTCCCATGCCAGGTTATACTACTTAGATTTCTAATTGTTAGCTGCAAAAACATCATCTTATCCTAATTGTAACCTCATTTCTCCAAATATAGCGTACACGCAAAACTTCAGGATTTTTGACTGTACAAAAGTTTATCAAGTTTTCATTATTCCCTTGCAACTATCATTCAGGACAAAGAAAAAAAAATGTAAAATAGGCTGCATCTGTTAAATCCCTTTTAATCCTTACAATTCATAAAGTATCTAATGGATTTACTTTTCATTCTCTGAGAGTAAGTGCCGCACGTTCTGGAAAGAAGTACCCTTTGGCACTAAATGAAAGCTAAATCCCTCTTGGAAAGGAGTGAGAAAGCAGCTGTTCCCGGGGAGCCGTGCTGAGTGCTTCCGCCTCGCGCCCCCGTCCCGCGTAACCCAGCTCGGATCGTGACTGTGCAGATCGATCCATCCTGCACGGCTGAGCTGTAACCTCAGACAGAATTAGAGACATTAAAATGCCTGTGGAGCTAATTGCATCTGTGGCCAACGCTTAGCTGCTGAATATGGGTGAGAGAGAAATCTGTTACCAAGCTGACCTTCCCGAGGAGATATCTTGAAAAGTCAGTCCAGTGTCCTAGAAACTCTGTGCAGCGCCTGGGGATGGTTTGCGGAGGCCACCGCACCGGGGTGTGAGGTCCACAACCTCAACACGTCCCCAGGAGCCCATGGAGCCTTTTGGCAGCTTCTTCCAGGACATGATGAACCGTGCCCTGAAAAAAGGTCTTGAACTGGAAGAGGTGGTGACTGGTTAGTCCCTGGCCATGCTCCCCAGGCTACTCACGAATTCTCAGACCTCGGTTATAAGTCATCTCCTTCACTGTCTGAAGAACACTACTCACTCCTTCCTCGTTTGAATGTCTACTCATACCTCAGGTCATCAGAAATGGAAGGTTTCTCCCTTTGGGCTGGGCTGTCCCATCCCATCCGACCTCAGACCTGGTCACCGCAGGTTCGGCAGCTCCCTCCAGCTCAATCAGGCTGACGCCGTAGCAGCTACCCCCGAGCGTCGCCCACGTGCTCCCGCTGACTGCCCTGTGCGGTTGCTCCGTGATCAACTGGTTCAGGATGGCTGGTCCAGCCTGGCCCAGTCTGCCAGGCCAGTCTGGCTTCCTGATGTTTGCAAATCCTTTCCCTCCCAGGGGCTGGGTTTGCAGGTCTGAGTTTTGGCTTGATACATTCAGATTACATCTCAAAAATGGGTGTAAATGGAAAATGCTGCTTTTGTGGGAACCAGGGAGTTTATTCCAACTGAGCCATCAAGTGACTGACAGACTCTCTAATTTTGCTCCTTAATTCTGAAGAAAAGGCCTTTTTTTAAAAAAATATGGGTTGTGGCATTACAAAAATTTCTTAATTTACATGCCCAGCATGAGGGGAGCAGAACTGAACCCCCCCTTGTTAGCTCTAGACAGCAAAGGCTCTGAATTGTGCCAGGGTGGGTTCACGACTGGTCCTTGACTGGACCTCCCAATCACTCGGCTTTGGGAAACACGACCAAAGCACTCGATCAGATTTGTGCTTGCTGGGTCCAGCACCAGAAAGAGGGTGCCCGAGCTCAGGATCACTTCCCATACGGCAGGACCCCCCAGCCCGTGAGGAGAGGACCTGGAAGAGATGTGAGGAACCTGCTCCGGGCCTCCATCCTCTGCTTAGGAGAGGCTCTTGAGCTTGGCTTCTGCTCGCCTGCCCTTGCCGAGCAGCCCACTCTCGCTGCACACCTACTCCCCAGCAGGAACTTCCCCTTTCTTCAATAGATTTGGAGTGGTTTAGGGAGTTTGCAAACTGTCGGTTTAAAAGCCTTCAGCTGGAAGGTTTTCCTTCCTCCTCCCGAGCACAAGGGGAGAGACCAGGTGAAAGGCGGTGCGGGGAGGACCAAGGAACCCCCATCCCTCACCCCAGCGCACACAGGCACGAACCTCCCGCCTTCTGCCGCTCACGGGGCCCGACTGTCCAGGTGGCGAAGAGCCGGGGAGCTCCACGTGCAGAAATACCCTCGAGGTGAACCACAGGCGATGTCTCGGGTGTGGAACAGGTCCAGCCTTGCTCCTCAAGTCCCACAGGCAGCGATTTTGCCGTGGTGCTGCAAGCTCCCTGTGTCAGGGCGGGCAAGTCGCTGCCATTCTCTGTGCTGTTTTCTTCCTCGGAAGATAAAACCAAGCTAATCATCCTTCTGCCCTCTGTCTGTCCTGCTGTACCAGCTCCGCAGATGGCAGGTGGCTGCTTGCCACCATGGGCTGGGTTGGAGCCCAAATCTGCTGGGGGGATCTCAGGGCGCTCTGATTGCGGAGCACGGCAATCACAGGGAGGGGCTGGCAGGGAGCATCTGGCTCCTACGGCCGGGGCTGTTTTCTTCACCAGTGGGAAAGCTGCACCTACACGTTCCGGGGAAGCAGCAAAAGGAAAAGCAAATAAAGGCTGGGTTGGAAAATATTGGGGGGGGGGAAAGGGGAAATAAACTCCTCCCGCGCACATAATCTGTGTTGGAGGTGAGGAACCTCGGGCTGGTTGATCCACTGCACAGCCTGGCAGGCGTCACTCCCGTGCCAAAACCCGCCGCCGCTCCCGAACCGGCAGCGTTGCTAAGTGACAGCCGATTTACCACATCACTTACCCACTCCTGCACGCAGCAGGAAAGCAAAGGAAGAGGTACAGGCAGCGCCGGCCAGACTTCATCCCTGCCACGGCCGCAGCGCGTAACCCACATCTGGACGGGCCACCTCAACCTTTCATTATCCGGTGTTTAAGATCGAACCCCAGCATGAAACGGAGCAGGCAGAGATCTGGCCGTGCACACCGGGAGCTGAGGGGCCCGGTGGGTTGTGCTGGGGATCACCAGGCAGCGGGAGAACTCGGCCACGTGTGGGTTTCTCCATTTGTGCCTTCTTCTGCAACAGCAGCCCCTGGTGCTCCTAGGGCTGTGGGGGGTGCAGCCTACAGAAGGCTGAAGGGAAAATATGCCTCCCTGCAAAATTTCCTAGGCAAAAATTAGTGAGGAATGGGGTTGGGATTAACAAAAAATTTATTTTCGAGTGTCTCACCTGAGCTTCAGTTTCTTCTATACGAAAGGAGTCAGTGAAGGACTCCTTGTAAAGGGCAAAGCCCCACGTTTCATACCACCCCGAGGGAAGGGGGTAGGACACCGCCTTAGGTGGGGACAGGCAGGAGAGAAGCACCGTGTTCCCTATCAGCAAGACCTCTCGCAGCTCTGGGCTTGAGCCAACCGGGTAGCGTTGCAATGCCGTTCCCGTCTGAAACCCGCGCTGACGTACAGCGGGGTGAGCCGAGGAGCTCTGGGCCCATCACCGGGGGAGACGGCTGAGCTGAGAGGAGCCCAAGGTCAGCAGGAGCTGTGGCGACTTGCAGCTTGCTCCGTTGCTTTACGCGAGCAATGATTGCTCCCTCTGGTAGAGGACGCTGGGGCATCCCCAGTGGAAAACAAGCACCGTTAGCCTCACCTTGCTAGCGTGGAAACCAGCTTACCCAGAAACATCTCGAGGTTCGTCACCAAAACCACAACAACTCTGCTTGGTTTCCAAAGGAAAAGAGGTTTGTGTCCCTCCGTGTATTAGACTCCAGCTTTTGAACCTGTGGGCTGATTTTTAACAAAATTGGAGAACAAGTTTTGTGAAAACAGAGAGGGAGATACGTGCACACAGAGGACCGGTCGGTCAGCACACATGTGTGACCGAGAGAGGTTTGAAGCATGTCCTCTTTCCCTGCTGTCACCCCAAGGCTTATGAACGCTAATTAAAGCCTGTGGTTTTAGAGGCAGAGTTGTACTGAGCACAGCACCAGTGTTAAACTGCAGAGAGCCACAGTTTTCCCTAAAGCAGCGAATCTCTCCCTTTTGGGGTAAGCTCAGAGGAGCAGCACAAAAAAATCCCAGCGCAGCTCCCAAAATCTCATCCCATTGAATCACCAAACGTCCATACAGAGCCAGTAAGAAGGTAGAGCCCCCTTCTCCAAGAAAACATAAAAATGCACCATACTTTTCCTGACTTGACATTATTTGTTCATTTATTTATCACCGTTTCCCCACGCAGCCGATGGAGAAAGATGGATCTGCTTCCCCCGGCCTTTCTGAGCTGAGCAAGCCAACGTGACACCAATGTTTTCAGGACCTTTGCACGGATCGGGGCCACGGCGCACACCTAATGTGATGGCTGACCTCATTCAGACTTGCGTCCAGGTCACGTTGCCACCGAGGCAGTTTTTGGCGGGGGTCAGGAGCAGCACCTGTACCACCCCAGCAGGGTGGTGGTTCGGCTGCCGTTCGCGATCCCACCTCATCCCCGAGCTCAGCCCACCCTGCAGCCGATCTGTCACATCCGTGTCACCCACCAGCCCGTCGTCGTGGGGTTTGCTTGGCTCTGAGACTGATACCGACAGCAGACCTCTGAGAATCCAAATAATTTTGGGGTTGCAGGAAGCTCCCTGCCTGGATTTCCACCGGTGAGAAAAAAGGATTCCCTGGAGGATTTTTGCCTGTAGACAGACATTTACAATCTTAACACCAGTTTTTGCTCTTACTTGAGAGTATTTTCCTAGTGTTTTTTTATTTTTAATTTTTTCCTGGCTGTAAGAATCTCTGACTAATGCATGTAAACTGCTTTCTCCTTTCCATCCTGCATGCGCTGTATGGTTTGGTTTTTAATGGTTTGGTTTTTAATGGTTTGGTTAAATTCTGCAAAGCCTTTTCAAGGGGTGCTGTGAGTGCTCAAACACCAGGGGGGTTTGAGACGGCTCGTCGGCAAAGAGGAGCACCCCATTAATACGTCCCACATCTCCTTGGGGATCTGGATGGAGTCGAAGGGAAGAGACTGGGAGCAGGGGGCAGAGCACACCAGCTGTCTCAGCATCCTTCTCCCTCCATGCCAGCTTAGTCAGAATTAAAAGCTAGCATTAAAAAAACCTGCTGGGGTGTGTTACTGCACTCCTGTGTGACAACAGAGACCAGCATTTGCTGTCGCGTGCTCCCGAGGGTCCGACTGCAGCCAAGGATTTAAGGGTTCCTTGAGCAAATGGACTCGATATCTTCTTGGGCTCCTCATCCAGGGGTGTTGCTCCTTCATGTTGCTCAAAGACAGGACCGACGAGCATCCCAGCGCCCAGCTGAGCTGGCAGGGCAAAAGTTTTCAAGCAAAGGATTGGAAATAATTCTTCTTAGCAGGACAGCGAGAAACGCACCCTGCTGCTGCAGGCGGGGCTGAAAGCCACTGCCCCGGGAAGGCAGAGAGGAGACAAAGGTGGCTGCGGAGCCCTGCCATCCGTGCCCCTTAAGGACAGGAGGAGGAGGAGAGATGAAGGAAGGGAAAGGGAAACCTGTTGGTGGCAAATAACTCCCTGCTGGGAGGAAAGGCTGCGTGTAGGAGCCGGAGAGCAGCGACAGGCCAGGGACAGCCTTTGGGAGGTGGTTGAAGGCAGCTGCCGGCAGCTCTGCCTGCAGTGACTGTGAGCAGAGAGGGCTCTGCCGGCCCTTTCGCGGAGAGAGGAGCTTCTTTAGCGGAGACCAGCAATGCTGCAATCATACAAACGAGAAATGAAGAGCGTTAGGCAGTCAGTCAGTCTGGTACCGGTTTGCCTTGCCGTAAAGACTGGTTTTCTGTACACCCATAGCGTCAATGTGATCTTCGCTTCCTTCAGCCAGTGAAATGGAGGTGCTGGGTGAAGCTGGAGCCCCACAAGCTTGTTCCCTCGTGGAGCCCCAGAGAAGGGCGTTGCAGCGGTGCTGCGCTGGGGACGGGGCAGCCGGGAGGCCCGTGTGGGTCCTGGGCTGGGGCTGCGGGTACTGGGGTCTCTGGGGCCATCTGAAGGGACCCGCAGAGCGTGGCTGCTCTGGAACAGGGAGCTGTGTGTGCAGGTGGGCGTGTGTTACACCTCCTCAGCCCCGGGGATACCAACGTGTCCCTGCTGCCTGGGGGGCACAGCCCCTCTCTGCGTGCGCGTACGTGCACAGGGGTGTGCAGGCCACATCTCCCCAGCCCTCTTTGGAGGGGGGAAAGATGCATCTGTGTGTGTG
>VXBL01003089.1:412942-454345 GCA_013400195.1 Aramus guarauna
AATATATATACACACAGGCCACTCAATTAGACTGAGAATAACTGCTGGCTCCTTGCCCGAGTTGGGCTCGGGGTAGGAAGCAACATTTATGTCCTGCAAGTGCTGCTAGCTTGAGAATAAAACAAAGTGTGCTGGCGTATCTGGGTCGCTTTCCCCTGCAGGAGAAGGTATTTTAGACAGCCTTGCCCTCGGCACCTCGTGGCCGTGACCCACCTCCCATCCAAAGATGTCAGAGGCCAAATTGCTCAAAATGAAAATAAGACACCCGGGAAATGGTTTTGCCTTCTCCATCAGTCGTGGCCGTGCACCCTCCCCTGCCCCGGCTCTCGGGGAAGAGCGATTAAGACTGTGCAAAACTTTCTTGCCTCCCTGCTACCTTGTGTGTGTTTTCGGAAGCCGGTGCAGAGCGCGAGCAGGCTGGAGCTTCAGTTCCCTGTGGGGAGAAGGGCATAAATCAGAGCTGGCCAGTGGCATTCCTCTGTAAAAAACAAAAACAAAAAACAAAAAAACCCCAACCAACCAAAAAAACCAAAACAACAGCAACAAAACCCAAAAAAGGAACTTTTCGAGGTGCAGATGAACTAGGTACAAAGGCAAAGCAAATACAATTTGAAATTACACCTTGCAAAATTGAACATGAGGAATATTTGATTTGATTAACATCAGTTCAGGTGATGGAGCAGTGCCAGATGAGCCAAAACGTTATGATTAAATATACTCGGTGAGAACCGCCAAAAAGAAACATCTCTTAAATAAACACCGATTTCCTACTGAGGAAGCAGGACACTATTTTTTCATTCAATCTAGACAAAATCATCACTTACCGTTTTTGTAGCCCTGGAGCGTATCCCCTGATCGGTCTTTCCCCACCGTCATCTCGCAGGAAAGCGGTAGAGCCAAAAAATCTTTGCAGGAGAGGTGAGCAAAGCCAGGCCGGGGCATCTGGGAGGTGTCACCAGCGCCTGGGAAGGGTCCAAGCGTCATCCTCGTCCCTCCCCAACGCAACAAGGAGAAGGTCGACCACCAGCCACCGCAGCGGGGCTGTGCCAGGAGGCACGGAGCCGGGCAGCCGCGGATGAAGGCTCTCCTCCGCACAAGCAAGCTGCCAGTGGGCTAATGCACGTCTCGGCAGGGTCCATCGCTGGTGGTTTATTTATGTCAACAATGTTTAAAACCCACGCGAGGCTGTCTGGAGCAGTAAGGACAATTTACACCACAAAGAAATGAGGTTTTTCGCTTCCAAGCCAACTTCCTGGCATTGGTGTTGCAGGGTATAAAGTGCTTGTAGAAAATGAAAATACCGGAGGGTGTTTTCTGGGGTCCAGCATGATCTCTGAACATCGCAGCTATTCACCAGGCAAGAAACGGGCTGGGAAGCTGTGACAGAAGGCTGAGCTCAGTGACAATAAATGCGCCAAGAAACCCAACAAACCAACAGAAAAGTAGGACTGAGACTCCCAAGACTGATGGCTTCTCAGACCAAAATCGACTCTTTCCCAGGCAAAAATCTTCGCACAAGCAGGGAGGGAAGGTTGGGAGATGCACAGACATCTGACCATGAGGAATACGTGAGAAGAGGAATGCAAAGCTACTGCAGTGTCTTTGTTTAGCCATGTCTGCCAGGAGACCGTGAACCTGGTCTGCAGAAGCAGCATATTTTTGCATGAAAGGCACAACAAATTTTATCAAAAAAGGTGCTTTCTGAGAGTGTGGACTTGGGGATTTGGAAGAAGCACCACACCAGACCAGCCACAGTAGTTTAAAGTGGTGACCCACCAAAACCAGTGTCCCATTTCCAGAAACCCAGAAGAACGACCAGTGCCATGCCTGGGTGTGGAGCTCCTCAGCTTAGCTTCACGCCATGCACAGCCCCACTTTCTTCGGGTTGGAAGACCCAAGGACAGCAGAAGACCCAAAGGCAGAAGGAGACCCAAGGAGAGAGAGGGACACTCACCCTCTTTGCCCTTTCCGTGCCAGCCACGACCTCCGTCCCATCTCCCTGCCCTTGCAGCCCAACTCCTTGTTGTTGCTCACGTGGAGCCACGTCACTGATCATCCATCGTTCTCATCGATGCTGAGACCCACACGTCCTCCCGCACATGCCGGGAGCACACGCGGTGGCAGGAGGCACTGCAACCTCAGCCCGGAGGTGGAAGGAACCACTGGCAGCCCTGGCATCTCTTAGAAGAGCTAAACCAATTTTGTCTTGCCTTGTACAGAGGATGAGACTCAAAGCTCGATGAGCTAATGCATTTGGACAGGCTTGGCTGCGGCTGCCTGTCGCCCTCTTCATTTAGCTGCTGAAGATAAGTCGGTCTGAGAAGATTCAATCCATAAAAAAAATAATAACGAAGCTTTAAATGCAGCGTTGTGATTGCAGCGCGGGCGCATCTAGACGTTGAAAAACCAACGCCGCGATCTTGTGCCACCTGCCCCAAGTCCTCTGCCACCGTCCCGGCAGCGGGGGTGGCTGCTCCCGCTGCAGGGCCGGCCCCGCTAACGGCACAGCTCCTCTCCAAATGGGATTTGAGACGCCACTTAAGAAAATGCAATCTTTTTGAAGGCTTTTGCTTTGAAGTGGATGGCTGTGAAGGTCTGGCTTAGCCAGCAGTTACCCGAACAAGCAAGCCGGCAGAGGAGCCACGAGCGAGCGGGCACAGCCACCCGCCATACGCAGCCCTGCAAGCAAACGGACGTGCTCTGCCCCAAAAACAAGTGAGAAGGGACCGGTTTGGGACCTGAGGAGATGTTCTGCAAGTCACAGGCAAGGCAGAACTGCTGCTTCATAGTCTATGTGTCAGCCCGAATCCTTACCTTGCAGAGATTTAATTGCAGAGATTTACTAGTCAATAAAGACATAATTTTTTTTTCCATTTGATATTTCTGAGGTATACAACAAGCTCTTGCAAATGCAGATCCCAACTTTTATATATATATACAATATATATATAGGAGAGCAGCATAATTTTTACAGGTTTCTCTAAATAATACTGTTCAAGTTAAAAAAATAAATGAACAGTTTTGATGGTGACACAGAGAGCAGAAACATCCATCCTCTCCCAGCATCACGGCCCTCCGCCAGCACTGCGACACCAGCGGCACATCAGCATCCCATAGCATCTGTCCTATGGGACGCTGTTGGCCTTGCTGTAGAAACAGGCAAATATTTATTTTTTTTTCTGCCTCCAGTCACAAAAACTACATGGGTTTGCTTGGGTTTCCAGTCCTTTACATGCGTTCGTAGGAGATGAGCTGTTTTCTGCAGGAAAAGGTGTTTTCTAAAGGCAGGCGGTGGTGGTGGAGACGCGGCGTAAGCTCCCGAGAGCCGGAGCTGAGCTGACGTGCCACCAGCATGGATCACATCCCCTGAAGATGCGGGCTTGGCGCTGGGCAGTTTAAATACAGACCCTGAGAAACTGATAGCCAGGCAAAATCGTTGGCTTTTGCCACCAAATCTCAAGGCGAATTAATACCGTCAGCCACCCCTGAGAACGTGAAGCGGAGGTTATGTGCAAGGAGTTCAGCCCGTCTTAAGAGTGAACTCTATGAAGGTGCCACGCGCGAAGAAGGAGGCGTGGAGATGAACCGATCAGTGGTTTTAATCTTCTTTTGGCAAGGAAAATCAAGTCAGGGCAAGGCAGGGAATAATGAGAAGGTGTGTTCATTTAAAACTCGATGGCACCTGTTTCGTTAGGGAATTTCCTGTGTGTTTTAATTTGCACTTTAAATTGCATTGCGGTGTAAAGGTAGACGCTGGTCCATCGATCCTGGCTCCTCTGCACACCTGGAGCCCCGGCTCTCCTGCACGGCGGGGGGTGTGTCGGGAAGGCTCCGCTTTGGCTTTTCCAAAAATAATGCCTGGATTTCGTCCCTACCTGGTGGCAACCAGCTCCAAGCGTTTCAGTTGTCTTCTTGCGTGTGCTTCCAAGGTGGTCAGGATGGCTTTCCCGTGAACCTCCTCTGCTTCTAGGCTCATCCAAAGCCATTTCTTTGTTCCCTTACAACATCATGGCTCAATTCTTTAATTTTCCCTTTCTATAAAAGTCTCTGGGTGCTGTTTTCTATAACTTTGCAGTTCTGGTTTTAGGTTTTGGATTTTTTTTTTTTTTTTTCAAATTAGTAGAGGTCCCAGGACATAGTTTGTGTGAAAGATGCCAGAAAAAGCAGAACCAGGAAAAAAACGTCTTCAGTTCAAACCGAACTGCCAGTGTTAACCCCTTTGAGCCCAGGATTTTGAGGGCAGGGCAGGAAATTTTCAGTACAGCTAATTCAGGCAACTGAATTTTACTCCCTGTGCCGAATAAATTATTTAAGTCCATTTTTCTCTCTCTGGGGACTGGCACACCCGGGGCACAGGAACTGGGAAGGAAGCCAGGGAAAGGATTTTGCGTGAGTCCAAGGAAAAGGTTTTACTGAGGCTGGCAAATCTCCCACAGGCTGTCACGGGGGTCTGGGGCTGCTCAACACCCTCAGGGAAAAAAAAGAAAAGTCTATGGCAGTTACAGTTCCTTAACTGACTTCTAACTGACCCAATAGCTGAACAATGCTTCCTAGTAAAAAATTCACAATTTGGAGGGGAAAAAAAATCATTTTGCCCAAGCAGTTCATTGGCGAGGTCCCTGCCTCCCCACCCTGCTCAGCCCCTCCCGCCTCCCGGTGAGTACGAGCGCTCCTCATCCATCCCACGCCATTGCGAGAGAGCTCCAAAATAATTTAAAATCATTTTAGAGCTGAGGTTTTGCCCTGAATCAGAGCAGGAGCGAGGGCACGGGAACGGAAGAGATGCAGCGCCGGGAGAACGGTCCTTTCCTAAACAGCACAACGCCATCCGCACCAGCCAGAGAGGATCATTTGACCGGGAAACATGCGGAAAAAACGTACTCACGGAAAAACCCCATTCCCCGCATCCGGACCTGCCGAGCCGTGGCCCAGGGCTCAGCCGCCGCTCCCACGTGCTCCCACCCTCACGGCACCGGCAGGCGCGAACAAGCCCGTGGCTAATTTTCGCCCCGCAGCAGGACGAGGAGGAGTTTCTGCTGGCACCGAAAGCCCGGGAGCTCCGGCGCAGCGCAGCAGCTCCGGAAGATGCAGCAGGATTCCCCGTCTGCGCGTGTTCCTCGCTGTGCCCGTCGCGACTACGCTTGCATCTGGGAAACGCTGACCGCTCTCCTTCCCCTCTCTGCTCCTGTTTCTCTTTGGGAAAGTTTCTTTTGGAGAGGAAATGGGAAGGTGGCTGCTTTGGCAAAGACGGGTTTGTAGCGTGGGTCCCCTGCCCCACAGCAGACGTGCTCCAGATCTCTGACCATGTCCTTGGCCTCCTCTGGACTCTCTCCAACAGGACCATGTCCTGGGGACCCCAAAGCTGGACACAGCGCTGCAGGGGGGTCTCACCAGAGCAGAGCAGAGGGGCAGAATCCCCCCCTCGACCTGCTGGCCACGCTGCCGGTGATGCAGCCCAGGACAGCGTTGGCTTTCTGGGCTGCAAGTGCACATTGCCAGGTCACGTCCAATTTGTCACCCACCAGTGTCCCCTTCTCGGCAGAGCTGCTGTCCATCCATCCATCCATCCATCCATCCATCCATCCATCCATCCCCCAGTCTGTATTGACATCCTCCTGCATAGTTACAGCCAGCCACTGACGCATGAGCCAGCAAAACATTTTCTGCTGATAAAGCCACAGGGTTGTCCCCACATCCCAGTGGTGGCAGAGGCAGTGGGTTCTGTTATTATTCTGGGGGTTTTAATCTTGTCCACATCTAAGGGGTCCTTGCCAGAAGTGACGCTCAAGGTTAGGAGAGCCATCGGTCACCTTCTGGCTGCTAAGAAAGCTTTTGGCTGGTAGTCAGCAGCAAACCATAGCAGGCAAGGAAGGGAGAAGTCATGGGGCAAGGGTGGACATAGTTTATGGACAGAAAAAGATAGAACGGAAAGGATTTGTCTGCAGGCAGTGAGCGAACCAGCTTCATGCATCAGCTCATGAGCTTGGTCTGGCTCCTCCAGGGCTGCCAAAATAGCCCATCTCTTCCAAGCAGCTCTCAGGTTCTCAGCTGCCCCTCCGGTGCCCTGGTGAGGTGGCTGAAGGTGATTTAGGGTCTGAATGTGATTTAGCTTTTGCTAAAGACCTGCCTTCTTCCACCAAATCCTCCATCCCACGAGGTTTGGAGGTCCATGCTCAGCATCACCAAGGATGGCGCTGAATGAGATGGGCAGTAAAGATGAAGCCAGCCCTTCCCTTGGTCGCCTGCCCCACCCGGCTCTGCCCAAGCCAGGATGAGCCACTCCATGGGCGTTGGGCAAAGCCGGTGGCTGGCAGCGGGGTGTTGTGGGGCTCAGTGGGTCCAGCTGAATCCCCCTGCACCCTCTCCCTTGTTCCCCCCCTTCAGAGCGAGCCCGGGATTACCTGCACAAGACTGGACGCTTCATCGTCATCGGTGGCATTGTCTCGCCCGTGCACGACTCCTACGGGAAGACGGTGGGTATCCCCATTTTCCCTTTCTGCTTCCTGTGTGCGACGGTGTCTCTGAAGCTCAGGGTAAGCACTGGGCAGCGCTGCCTGGACCTGTGGTCCTCTCATGGACCTCCTTGGTCCAGTGCAGCTCCCGACCATGGGAAAGTCTCTGAGAGGAGAGAGAAGATAAAACCACTCGCTCTTTATATGAAAACTGCAGCGAGACCCTATAACCAGCCAAAGTACTAGACAGCAAAGAAAAATATTCTCACCCAAAATGGTGGTGGTCATCTTATTGGATTGGGTTGGGTTTTTTTTTGTTTGAATGATTAGAAAGCCAGTTTTATTGTGGGGGTGGCGATGATGCAAACAGGGACCTTTAAAAGCAGTTTCTGGGACAGAGGAAACCCCAAATTAGGAGAGGAGAGAGTTTCCTCCTCTCCTGAAAGCTGCAGAAATTTCATCAATGAGCCACCACCCCCGAGCCTGGCCCCACTGCGCAGAGCTGAGAGCGGTGGTGCTGAGCAAATCTCACCGACCAGCACGTAGCCGGGGCTGAAGCAAGGCAGGGACTCCTCCCCTCCAACAAACAGGAGCTGACATTTTTGTGGGCAGGAACAAATCCTCCTGGCCTGTCTCATCTGAGCGAGCCCCATGCTCTGCCCCGGAGGGTTTGCAAGCCCAGACTGGCCAGAGCACGATGCTTGCCTCCCATAACTGCTCTTCCATCACCCTCTCTTGCAGGGTCTGGTCTCAAGCCGGCACCGCCTGACCATGTGCCAGCTGGCGGTCCAGTCCTCCGACTGGATCAGGTGAGTGGCAGAGCCCGCACCCGCGTGGCACCGGCAGCCCCCGGCAGCCCCTGTCCCTTCCCCGGCACCGTGGTGGCAAAGGCCCTCGTGCAAAGTGGACATGCCACCGGCTGTTAGAGCTCCAGGACTGACTTTCTCCTCCACCAGCCAAAGCTTGATTAAAAGCCAGAGGCCTTCCTCCCCTAGTCCAGCAGATAACCGATGTGCTACATCATCCTTCAAGGGAGACCTTTGGCTTCAGGGGGTCTTGCAAGCCCCCCGCTGGGTCTGTGGTGTCTGGGTGAGGCTCAGATTCACCCAGCCCACCCCAGCCTTGTGCCATGGCACCTTCCCTTTCGATGCCTGCAGCACCAGCCTGTGGACTCGTCCCTTCCCAGCATTGCCACGTGGCATCTGAAGGCTGAGCTGGGACCAGAAACATCTCTGGGCTGCCCTCGGGAAACAGGATTGTAACACGTGTAGTTACAGCCAAGCCAAATGAAAGTTGGTTAGTTGGGTACCAAGAATGGAAAGGTGTCCAGGCACAGGTTCAGGTCTCCAAAGCTATTAGGGACAGCTGGACGGAAGGGTTGGAGGAAGGGCACAGTCCTTGGCAGACCTGGGGGAGTGATGGTGGCTGCTCACGGCACTGCTGGCCGGCTTGGTGGTGAGGAGGTAGCACGGCCAGGAGGTCCAGGCAGTGGTCACCGGCCAAAATTGTTGCCTTGCTGTGCTCCCTGCAGGGTGGACCCCTGGGAGTGCTACCAGGACACCTGGCAGACCACCTGCAGCGTGCTGGAGCACCACCGCGACCTGATGAAGGTGAGGCAGCCCCCGTGCCGTGGGTGCACCCAGGGTGGGGGGTACAGGGAGAGTGCAGGAGCAGGGGTGCTCTTGCACCAGCACGTGGACATCAACCACCAAAATATGGCTGGCACGGACGGGCAGAAAACTTGCAGAACCATGCCTGAAGTCCTGACCTGGAAGAGGCGCGAGATACCTTATCATAGATGCTTTGAGCTCCTCACCCTGATGGTGAAAGCACATGGAGCCCCCCAGCCAGAGCCGGCAGCTGCCCCAGTCCCACCACCATCATATAACCTCACGGGTGGCCCAGGCAGGAGGTGCAGAAGAAGCATTAACCAGCCCAGCGGGATGCCTGCCGCATCCGGGGACCATGGTGTCAAAGCCTGGGGATGCCTCCCTTCTCCTGCAGGCACCGTTGGAGGAGGAGCGGGTGCGTTTGCACCCTGGGGGAACTTGTAAGCCACTGGCTTTGCACCATCAGCCACTGTATTTCTATTTGTTCATCAGAATCTATGAGCACCTCCAGGCGATGCCTGCCCACGGGCAGCCCAGCTGCAGCCTTGCCAGCCTCCTGGTTCCACCCAAAAATTTAATGCCACCATCCCCAGCCTTAATCGCGGGTCGTTATCCACAGGGTCCTGCTAGCCCCAGGCCCATCTGGTGAGGGTGGATGGGACTGGGGATGCTAAAGTGAGCCTGGGGGTACCTGTCACTAAAGACGACCTTCAGCCTGGCGTGCCGAGGCTCGATATGGAGGTCATAAAGGATTTGGGAGGCAGCTGGGATGAAGCCACTGTTCCAGCCACATCTCTCCCTTGTTGCAGAGAGTGACTGGCTGCATCCTGTCCAACGTCAACACCCCCTCCATCACCCCCGTGATCGGCCAGCCCCAGAACGAGTCCTCACAGACCATCTACCAGAACAACAACAACGTCTCCAACAAGCCCACCGCGGGTAGGTGGCAGCAGGGTAGGGGAGAGGGGGACGACCACCCGCCCCTCACCTCCCATCTAGGGCTGCTGAGCATTAGGAACGGTGCTCCATCATCTTACTTTTGGATCAGGTTGCTCTTCAGGCTCCATGCGCCAATCCCAGGGTTGGGTGGGGATGCAATGGAGGAGTGAGCATCCAGCACAGCGAGGGGAGCCAAGAACAGCTTAAAATGGCTGTGAAATTGCATCAGATTTTAACCAGATGATGTCCAGGCAGCAACAGTAGCACAGAGAAAGGGTATCTGGTGCCCACAGTGTGCATGAGAGGGACAAGCTGGCAGGAGAGGTGACGTGGATGGATCCCCCATGAGGTGGCAGGACATGAGACACAGAGCTGTTAGCTGGGGAGAAGAGGGGCATGACTTAAATCCTATAAAAATGAGTCTTACGATTTTTTTAGTGATTTTAGCTGTCCAGCTGGTCTCTTCTGGTCTCTTCAAGGCACAGCGTAGTGCTCTCAGGAGTTAAGACGGTGGGAGGAGGTGCTGGGGAGGTGCTGGGAGCAGCTCCTGCAACCCGGGGACAGCAGTATCTCGCAGACCAGGGTGGCCGAAGCGTCCGTGCAGGTCAGTTTGCCAGAGCATCGTCTCTCTGGTTAATTTTTCTTCTTCATCTTTAGCAAAGATCCTGGGGAAGGTGGGAGAAAGCCTGAGCCGGATTTGCTGCGTCCGCCCGCCCATGGAGCGCTTCACCTTTGTGGGTACGTAAAGGAAAGCCCCAGCATCGCCTCGGCTTTGGCATCAGCCCCCAGCCCCCTCCCCAGGCCGGGCACCAGCATCTCTCTTTTGCTTCGCTTCCCCAGATGAGAACGCCAACTTGGGGACAGTGATGAGATACGAGGAGATTGGTGAGTACACTCCGTCCCCCCCGTCCCCCCCCCACCGTGTCACGCTGGCTCCCCCAGGACGATACTACGTGGGTCGGGAGCAGCCGCGTGACAGATCCGGCGGTGAGCGAAGGATGCCGGACCGTCATCCCCCGGAGTCGGGGTGCCAGGTGCCGGGGCTCAGAGGAGAAACAGGAGCTGAGCTAAGCTGGCCTGAGCCCGTTCCTGGTGGCAGACAAGCTGCCTAAAAAAAGGGAGCTTTGCACTCACGGTGCTCCTTTCGCTGAAGCTCTTTAGGGGTGTTAGACCCACCAGGCTGCCGTGCACTCGGCACCACCGTACATCACCCAAGGCTCTGCATGGGGACCGTGACCCACCGACAGCTTGCTGGTGGTTTTGAGACCCATTTCATGGGCTGGCTCACACACAGCCTGGCACTACACCCATCCTAGCACCAGCACCACGCACAGTCCAAAGGCTTTGGCCAACCAGCGAGGCACCTTCCCATGCAGCTGCCTCTTCCCACCCCTCCGGGTGGGTTTCTGCCTCTCTTCCACTGGTTGCACAAATAAATTAATCTTTACAAGCCCATCAGAGCAGAAAGCGCCTTCCCGCTGCACAACTTAATGAGCAGCAAAGCCAATCTTCAACACAAGCGCTTTGCAAGCACCAGTCCCAGCTTGGGGAGAGAAAGGGAGGGCATGGAAATCCTCCAAGATGAACAAGAAAAACTTCTGGTGCTTCACCATCCAGCCATGCCCAGGGCTCTGAGCAGCCCCCTGGGCTCTCCCCGTTGCCCCGCGGCTGCAGATCCTGCAGCAGATCACGAAGCAATTGTGGGTGCCCACAGCATGGAGAAGTTACCCCCATCCCCGGGAATACCCCACCTCCAGGGCTGGAGCACAGCAATGCTGGCAACAACCCAGCAGCATGGGAGAGGAGCTGAAATACAATAGAGTGAGGGGTATTTCCTGTTTGGTACCTGTAGGGATGTGAGAAGGACCATGGGATCTCTAGTGGGGCTTGTTTTGGCAGGTCTGTGCAGAAGAGGCTCCCCCTGAGCAGTACAGTAGGATGGCAATGGGGGATGCCTGCTCAGCCCCGTTTGCTCCCACCTCTGACCTTCTCTGCTTCTTTTCTTCAGAGCTTCGCATCTTACTGCTCTGCGGCAGCGACCTGCTGGAGTCCTTCTGCATCCCCGGTCTCTGGAACGAGGCGGACGTGAGTTGCCACCGCCGAGTGCCACTGCGTGCTCCTCTTCCCTGGGTCCCCTTCCTCCTTCTGCACTGCTTCCCACGCCCAGCTCAGGTCCCTTGAGATGGCAGGAGCTGTACCCACCATCCCCACCGCCTCCTCCATCCCCACCCTGGCCCTCATCTCCCCTACACACGGGCAGCCTGAAGGACAGTGTCTTCTGCTCCCGAGTCACCAACCCTGCCCGGCGTCCCCTTCCACAGACCCAAGCCCTGCTCCCACTCACCACTCGTGCAGAGGACCTCACGCAGGGTGCAGGGTAATCCCGGCCGGAGGGATTTCCAAAGGCTGAGCTCCCACTCCTCATCCCTTGGAAGGAACCAGCATCAAGTAGATGCAAGTCCCAGCAGAGCAAGGCACGAAAGTAGGAAATGAGAGGTTTACAGAAGTTGGCCTGACATTAGAAATGAAACACTTTTACAGCCAAATCAACAGCTTTCACTTAATAAAATTTGCTGACCCAGAGCTCTTTCAGCTGAGCCTAGTTTGTCCCGCAGCAGGAGCCGTCCCCACATGGTGGCAAACTTGGCCACCAGCCTTGGCACAAACTCACATTTCCTCTGCCCAAGGCAGAACAACCCTACAAGACCTCTATCAGGACCAACACGTCCATCCTGCTCATAAAGCCTTCCAGCGAGGCAGAGGGGTCTCATCCTCCTTGGGCAACCTCTTCTGCCGCCACCCTCTTTCTACCACAACAAGCCCTCCCTGAAGCCTAACCTCAACATCAAGTAATAGGATTCAGCCCTGTGCCTTTTTATTTTGTCCTATGCAGATCACTCACTACCTTGATAAATCCAAGTTTCTGCCAAAGACTGTCCAGATAGCCTCAAATTCACTTTCTGTCTCCATCCAGACCATGACCCAGCTTTCATGGTGCAGGGGGTTGGCAGACAGTGGCAGGTTTTGCCCGGGACAGTTACAAAAACTCTCCTTGCTTTGGGTTTCTCCTAGATGGAGGTGATTGTTGGGGAGTTCGGGATTGTGGTGGTGCCCCGGGATGGAGCAGACCCTGACCGGATCATGAACCACTCCTCCATACTCCGCAAGTACAAAGTAAGTGGATGCACGCATGGCTGGGGAAGGTTGTGAGAGGACCTGCAGCCTCTCTTTACCCAGGGGAGCACTTTGGCCATGGAGCATGTATTATCTCCAGGCCAGATGCTCTCAGCTGCTAGGTGGGATAAGCAATGGGGCCACCACGCAGCAGCCCGCAAAGGCCAGCTAGGCAGGGGGTCTGGCAGGGCAGACACCCACTTTCGGGCCATCCCTTCACTCTTCTCTCCCTCCTTCCTCTGCAGAACAACATCCTGGTGGTGAAGGATGACTTGAACCACCCCATGTCGGTTGTCAGCTCTACCAAAAGCAGGTGGGTGATGCAGGGGCACTCCTGCTCCAGGGCAGGGAGAGAAATGCCCCCATCCAGCCCCTCCATCTGTGGGGACACCAAGGTGCCACCCAACTTGGCTCTGACCACCTTTCCCCACCCCGCACCACCAGACTGGCCCTGCAGCACGGGGACGGACACGTCGTGGATTACCTCTGCCAGCCTGTCATCGACTACATCCTCAAGAGCCAGCTCTACATCAACGCCTCCGGCTAAGCGCCAGAGGCCTTGCAGCGAGACAGCCCTCATGTCCCACCTGCCTACAGCTCTCCATCACTCTCTTCTCTCTCTCTCTCTCAGTCCGTCTACCAACTCTCTCCCCACCCCATGGCCTCCTGCCCGTGTCTGCCTCTCACCCCCGGCGCCAGCGCTCCATCATGCAGCAATGTCCAGGGAACCGCGGCACGGCCCCGAGGGGAAAAGTTTGGTCTCTTTTTCTGGGGGGGAACTGCCCTCCCCCTTGCACATGGGGAAGGAGGGGGGACTGGTAAAAGAGCGATGTGCTCGTTGCACTCGAGGAGAAGCAGCTCTGGCACCCCCCTCCCAGCATGTCACTGGGAAATGGTCCCCCCGGTCCGTCCTCCCAGCATGCTCAGAGCAGGGGCTTCCTCTTCTGCATCATCTTATGGTACTTAAACTCAATAAATCTAGGTGGACTTTTTTTTTTTTTTTTTTCTTAAATAGTTTTAGCACAAGCCCTTTGGACCTCTCAACACGATGACCAAACGAATCCTGGTTGGCAGCAGGTAGTTGTAACCCAACTGGCTCAGTGCCCCACGGCAGGTGGACCTCCTCAGGCCAGCAGTAGGACAACCTAGCTAACAAAATCCTCCTCCTGTCCCTGAAAAATCACGGAGAGGGCATTTCTGAAGGGGAGCAGAAGCCTTGGCAAGCATCACTGCTGAAGTATTAGTAGGAGGGATATCATCTCACCTTTCCTTGGCTGCATGTGAACCCAACTCACCCCAAGCCACTCCCTAGGCAAGTGGAGTTGGGGTGATGCTCTACTCCAACCCAGTGTCAGAGGGGGAAGCCCACAGCACCTAGAAAGGGAACCTGCCATTTACGAGGCCACGAAACAAGGGAGGAAGAAGCAGGCGACGACCCAAAACCTCTGACGAGAATTGCCCTAAACCTGGCCGAGCTTCATGGGGACTGGGTCCATCCCCATCCTCTAGCCTCCAGATCTCCATTTCTGTCTGTAAACTTCCCCCTTCTCCCTCCAGTCCTCCCCTCTTCCTCTCCTTGAAGAGTTTGTTAAATACCTGACAGCTCCCTCCCCTCCCAAGCTGGCTGTGGTTACTTTGCACATCCCTTGGGACGTGCCAGGCTCCTGCTCTCCTGCCTGGGATGTGCCCCCAGATGCCAGGGATGGAGTCTGGTGGAGATGCTCGTATTAAAAGCTGGGCAGGTAACAGGGAGCAAAAGAAAATTATTTAAGTCCCGCGGAGAGGAGGGTTGCTGAAGCAGGCTGTTGTCCTGCTGAGCATCCCTAGGGTGCAAGGACCCTGCGTAGCCCCTGGGAAAGGTCACAGCCGCGAGGAGGAAGGTACAGTCCTGCTTTACTCCTCACCTTTTCCTCTCCCTTGTATCGCTTTGGGTATAGCCCTGCTGCCTATAGCTCCTGAACATCTGCCCACTCCCCACACATTTGGGCTAACTGGGCGCAGGCTAGCCTGCACCACCGCCCTCTCCCAAAGCACAGCCATTGCCCGTGCTGGCTTGGTGGCTTTCCTGGGGCAGCACTGTGACTAGCTGCTGGTCCCCAGCAAGGGACAGTGTTGCGCTGAGACACCTGAAGGCTGAGAGTCCTCCGGGGTATTTCAGGGAAAGATCTGAAATTACCTTTTCTTTTTTTCTTTTTTCCTTAAATTCCTAGGAAGGGTCACGAGCTGCTGTCACAGAAGCTCCAAAGATGAGACATTGTGCTAAGTTTGGTGACTAGCTGGCTGCTGCTGGCACCTCTGTAACAGCAAGCAACTTTGGACAAGACAAGGTAGCCTACAGCCATAGGCTCCTTGCAGCCAGCAGGTCTTTACGAGCAGTAGCTAATGACTTCTGGAGGAGGGCACAGCCCTTCCCAGAGGGGAAAGCAAGAGAGACAGAAGTGATGCGACTTGCCCAAAGGCCAGAAGAGGTCTTTCTTTGCCAGGGATTTCCCTCTGCATGGAGAGGCTTGTTCAGGAACCGTCGGAAATTCAACACTTGAATCCCTCAGCTCCAGGTCTGGTATCTCCAGGTGGTTGGATACGTAGACTGCAGGGTGGGGTAGCACCAAAGCAGAGAGGGTGGCGAGAGCATGCAGGATTGGGAGTGTAGGGACACCTCTTCTCCAGGGGGGTCTTCAGCCAGTTCGAGCTGCTTACCAACACCCTACTGAGCCCCTTAGCTAACGCGCTGGGCAGGTTCCCCGGGGTGGGACATCCCATCCATGAGACACACAACGTACGTAAGCCAGTAGCTAAACTCCTCTCCACTCGTTGTTCCATGTGTTCAGTTCTTCAGTCTCTCCTCCTTCTCCACCCCAACACAGAAGTTACTTCAGACAGCAGCCTCCTCTCCTTGCCAGACATCCCCCATGTTTCTTAGCTCCAAGCCAGAGGAGAAAAAGCAATGGTAGCAACCAGCATCCAAAACACAGTCATAGAGAGGGATTTTAACCTCCTGGGGGAGCAATGCCTCTCTGAAGAGGGAGGAAGGACAGTACGTTTTAAATGAGGAAAAGACACAGGGAAATGAAACAAAGGAGATGGAGAAGGAAGGCAGGCGGTGTGTCCGAGAGCCATCTCAGATCTTCCCTCCCTCCCTCCCTCAGGTACGTGAGATGGGACGCAGGGGAAGCCAGCCGGCTTCATCCCATCGCGGTTAGGACGGCATGCCTTAGAGACGTAGCGTTGTGGTACGGATGATGAGTATATTCTGTCTTACTAGTCTTACCTGAGCCTTCGTGTATCCGCTCAGTAAAACTCACAGTACGGGGGGGGTGGGACAGGGGGTTTGTAACAGGTCGTTCAGCTCTGGGACTGGTTTGGAAAATGTCTTTGGGTGGGTATGGGAAAAAAAAAAAAAAAAATCATCCCTGAAGATCCATGGGACCACCAGGGAGGTGAGGACCAGGGTTTCCAGGGTGCAGGGGAGGGGTGGGAAGAAGCTTGTGGGTTTTGGTCTTTGAACCTCCACTTTTAAACAGTGCAATTTGCTGAAAGAGAAATGAACTTCAAAAGCCTTTTGGGGAAAAAAAAAATGGGGGGGGGAGGGAAAGGGGTTGAAGTTGCCATGCCACCGATTTCACCTTTGTCAAACCTTTTGGAGCCTAATTTTGTTTTCTTCCTTCTGTTGCTATATGGAAAAAAAGGTCATTGAAAAAGAAAACAAAAAAAACCCAAAAAAACCACCCACCTAAACTTTATCAGCAAAATGTTTAAATTATGTAATAAACAAAACAAAACAGAACACAGATGTTACTGGTATCATTTCAAAACAGCCCCAAGACCAAACCAGCACAAAGAGCGCAAGCAGCTGCACTGCTGGGAGAACCGATGGCCAAATTCACCCAAAAATGGGAAGACAGAGAAAATAAACCAGTAGGCAAGATCCGGCCAAAAGTATTCATTATTTATTGACCTCTTCCCTTTCAAAAAACCCAACTCGTGTAAAAATAAGGTCAGGTCCATAACACCTGTGCCTATGCTGTACAACGGGAGAAGGAGTACGTGCCAGAGGCAAGAATACATCTCGCTTAAATAAAAGCGTAAGTCAGACATAGCGCTTGGTATGTCCTTATCAAGCAAAAGCATGGGCGCTGTTTCTCAGAGAATCAGAGCATGTCCCCCATAGTGTCCTCCTCCGTCCAAGACCTCCTCTTTCACCACCACGCAGGTCATGGGGCTTCAGCAGAGCTGACTTCCAGCACCTGCTAGGTCTTTTTTTTCCCCTGAAATGGCATCTAAAGGAAGCTGGGAGCAGCGTCAGAATGGAGCTGGGCCCACAGGAAAGCCGTGGGTGGGTGAGGGGAGCACCATGGTCTTCAGGTCCTCCAAGGTCTGCTCAGATGTACAGTGGGAAACCCTGTGGACAACTACTTGAGCCTCTGAGAAACATCCAGCACCACGATGAAGGGAGGGATGGATGGAGGGGGGAGTGGGCAGCACCAAACCAGATGCAGAGACGCATTCAAGACATCGTCAATATTTTTAAATGGATCAAATCAGGGCGCTGGCACTCCAGCAGGATGGGACCGGACTCTCGGGATGAGAGCTCGTGGCTGCAGACCCCTGGAGAAGCCCATTCCCGTGACACACGCTGCGGGATCCGGGGTGCTTGTGCAGAGGGGACACCACCTTGTTTCTCCCAGGCTCTGGGAGACCCAGGAAGCTGCCTGGTGCCAAACTGCCAGTCTTGGAAGGAAAGGTTGTGCTTGAGTGTGTAAGGAGATGGTAGGGAGACCTGTGCTTGCCCAGGAGGAGCTTTGACAAGAAAGTCATTCCTCAGGGGCTTTGGAGCTTGAAAAGAAGTGCGGAAGGAAGAAAGGGGGTCCTCTCCTCCTGGCTGGAGGGAACAGGAAAGAACTTCCATTTGAGGAGTCCCAGTTCTCTCCTCCTCTGCTAACCTGGGATCCTCTTCTTCTCCTCCATCTACCACATCACCTGCAGCTCAAAGGCAGCTGGCACTTTTTCTTTTTTTTTCCTTTAGCAAATCAGTAACCACCTCACTGGGAAGCACCGTGGAAGACCTGCAGCTTTATGAAAAGGGTCATCAGCAGCGTCTGATGTTGAATCTCTAAGCCACAGCAAAACCACACCAGCACCGCTCCCAGCAAGGTGAGGAGTGGGCAGGCTGGGAGGAGAAAACCGCATGAAGTATCACTGGTGCCACAGCTCAAGACTCATCTCCCCCAGCTGCCACTTCACACTGCTTGCTCCCTGCCTCCTGAGCTGCCGAAGGCCCCCATGGAGAACATGAGGAGGAGGTGGTGATGGTGGTGTCGGAAGTAAGGACAGAGACTGCAGTCCTTTTGTGCGTGCCAGACCAGGAGAGGGGATCCGCAGGACACCATCAGCCACGAACTTCAGGCTCTGAACCACGCAAACTCCCAAGGTTGACACCAAGCAACCCCCACCTGCACCTCAGAGAAATGTTGTAGGAATGGGCTGTTCTTCAGCCAGTAGCACCTTCAGGCAACCACGCATCTCCTTCCTCCCGTCACCGAGGGATGGACCACTTTGAAAAATCAGGGACTGTCCAGGGTCAGCGCGACGATGCGAACTTCAGCTGCCGCACTGAACTTGAGGGTAAGGATCAGTTCAACACAATCAAACACAGCCGGTCCTGCCAGGTCTGGGGAAGGCAGCTGGGCCAGGCTCTCCTGCCTTCACAGCCCGGCAGGCGCTGCAGCCTTTCCAGAGCTCGCTCATGGCAATTCAATGGCTTTTGTGTTGTAGCAGCCCGGAGGAAGACTCCTCTGGATATCCTCCAGGTTCCTAATATCCGCCAGGACCTCATCAATGCTGCTCTCCAGCGTCCGCATGTGGGACTTCTGCCGCATGGCTGTCTGCTCCAGCTCCGACATCTCATTCTTCAGCTGGTTGCTTCTGGCTTTGGCTTTGCTAAAATTCATCTCGAGCTGTTTCAGGCCCTCCTCATCTATGCCACCAGGCTGGTCTGTTGTACAAGAGGAAAACAAGGAAGAGGGAACCGTGGATGAAGGCTGAGGACTAGATCTGTCTAGATACTTCACCTCCATCCTCCTGACCAGTCCGTTTACAGGCATCATCCCACACAACTCCCAGCACCCCTCCCCCTAGACCCCAGCGGGGACCTGTCTCCAACCATGCCCTGCAGCAGCATCACAAAACCTACTCATCAGACGCAGCAGCTCTTCCAGGGCGCTCAACGCCTCCTGCACGACCACCCCTGCCCGGCTAGCCTTGGCGTGGATGCTCTGAGCTTTCTGAGCTGTCTGAAGAAGACAAGGCAGCAGCTGTGAGGTGAAGTCTTGCCCAAACATTAACAGGGAAGAGGGACAAGGTACAGAAGACGGGGACCCACCTCCTGTATCACAGCAGCATCCGCCTCAACCTCTGAGGACTTCCTCTCAAATTCTCCATCCACTTCCTTGGCCTCACGCCTCAAGTTGGCCACTGCCTTCTCCAGGGCAAGGACACCATCAGCCGTCTTGTTGGCTTCCACCTTCAGCCGTGAAATCTCCTAGTGAAGGCAAAGGCACCTTCAGGTTGGCAGAGCACAACTGAAATCAACTGGGTGCCCCAGGGCATGGAGCTGGTGGAAACTGGTTCCTTCTACAGGAACCCAAAATTATCACAGGCACTCCTGCATCCTTCATGTGCTCCCACCAGTTGCTCCAAGAGTTGTTTCTACGACCATATGGCTCAACCCCCTCCTGCACACATCAGTGAATCCCTGAGGAATTACAACACAGTCTGGGAGTCAGACCCACCAACACCATGTCTGGGAGCTCACAAGCCTGCCAGTGACTCAAGACTGTGGAAGTGAAAAATCCCCTTGGTTACCAAAGGTGGCTACAGTGAGATGCCACAGAGGTCCTCTCAGGACAAACATGCCTGCAGAGATCCCTCCACACCCACTCATCTACAGCCAACTCAGATATCTCTACAGGACTCACTATAAACAAACGTCAGTTCAAAAAAGTCAACACATCGGGTCTAAAAGTCAATGCATCAGGCTCAAAAGTCAACACATTGCATCCACCATGACAACCCGTTTGAGTTGCCAACCATCTCCTATTCTTCCTTCCAAACCCTTTTCTGCCAGCAATAGCACCAGGGCTTGCCCTCACCTGCTGGATCCCCATGGTGATCGCCTTCGCTTCCGCTGCCGTACTGCTGGCTGCCTTGGATTCCGAAGCGGCGCTGCCCAGGATCCCTTCAGCTCGGTCTGTCTTCTCTCTGGCGCTTGCGACCATGCTGGTGATAATGGGTAGCCTCCTCATGGCGTCTTCGGCTTCCCTTCTCTTGTCATCTGCTTGCAGGTTAAACTCTGAAAGAAACGCATGTGGAAATGAAGCTGCACTACCTTTGTGAGGTCCCACAAGGGAGGGGAAAGGAAGAGTTTCTAGGACATTACCCCGGAGGCTCTTCAGGATCTGTTCCACCTCATAGAAGGTGGTGTTGCCAGCGCTCACGGCTTGCAGGGCTGTGCTCCTGGCGAGGTTGGCTCGGGACAGCAGCTTTGTCAGCATCTGCAACAGGCCGAAGGGACACAACAGGCAGATGAAGGACACAGTATGGGAGCATTGGACAGTCCCAGAGCAGTGTGCAAGGAGCCACGCTGGGGGAGAAGACCCATCAGCATATTCCCAAATGCTTCCTGTTGCCCCTGAATCAAGGCTACCACAAACTGATCTGTCAGCAGAGGCTGATGCTCCTCAATCAGCACATCTTGAATCATCTTAACTCTAATCTTTCCAGGAATGGGTCTTCAGCCTGCCTCGTATGGAGGACACGTGCTGGTGAGATCCTGCACCAGCGGCTCCATGCACATGGTGAGGTCTCCCACCGGCTCCAGAAGACCAACCCCAAGCAGCTGTGTTTCTGAGGAAGGTGAACAGGCTAGGGCAGAACACAGTAGCAGCAGTGCCGTGGGCATCCCACCAAGGCTCCAGCTCATGCTGAAGATGACTCAAGCTGCAGCCCCCCCCCAGCCAACCTCTTACCGCTCTCTCGCTCTCTCCCCTCTGCAGCAGCTGCTTGATTTCTTCCTCCCAGTGCCCCGTGCGGCCCTGCAGCTGCCTGTACTGTGCCATGTAGGTGTCCACCAGGCTCAGGAGAGTGCTGGCGTCCTGCTTCAGCCGGGTGGCTTCCTCCTGAAACACAGAGATGCGATGACTGCCTGGGGGTCCCTTGCCAGGAACCACAGCGAGCAGCAATGGATGCGTGTCTCTCGTTCTTTGTGCCATGGCCAGCTGCGGGGGAAAAAGGGTGGGAAGATGCATATCCAATGGCTCTCCAACAAGGATGGAGCCCTTGGAAGGGCTGAGCTGCTGGCAGGAAGAGCGTAGGTGAAAGCAAAAGGGGATCTCCTGGTCCCATAGGCACAAAGTCCTCACCTCAAAGGACCTGATGTCAGTCTTCGTCAGGCGAGACAGGGAGCTGAGGAGCACCAGACTGCCCTGATAAGCCTTGTCTGCCTCAGAGGCCATCCCATCAGCCTCAGCCTTCAGACCTCCAGCCAGCGACTTCAGGTCCTCGTACCTGCACGGATGTGAGGTTGAAAAGCACGGTACCAGCCAAGCTGCCAACCTCCCACCACAGCATTAATGCTGCCTCCTACATTGACTTGCTCCCTCTCTCTCCAAGGCCCCATGCGGATTTATCAGGCAGGGAAAGCTAACTGCAAACATCCCCCGCATCCCAGCCCCTCTGCCAAGCGGAGTGTCTGCTGGCTGCTTGCTCCCGCTCCAGAAACCAAAGGTGTTTCACACCAGCCGAACCCTCGCAGGCTCCATGGCAGCTCTGCTAATCCCTGCCCTACCACTGCATGTTTCCTCCTGCACATCCCGTTCCGCTCCTTAACTTCGTTTGGGGCAGCTGCTCGCACCCCACCAGTGGTGTGCAAAATCCCAGCACTGTTGTGGGCACTGGAGAGGCACCAGCCCGACCAAGAGACCCACCTAGAAAACATGAGGCTAAATCCACCCTTGGGCTAAACCCAGCTCAGATTTGCAGCCCTGCGTGGAAGCTGCCGCGGGAGCCTGTTCACACTCATGGCGTTAAACCCCTTCCCCAGCTGCGGGCAGGACCCCGAGAGCGTGGTGGTCTGCGGGGTGGGAAGCAGATGCTCCACCGAGCTGCCAACCCTCCATCTCCACTGCTCAGACATGGCAGCGACCGAAGTCCGGGCAAGTCCCTGCCTGCCCTGCCTCCAACCGCATGTTTCTGGCAGGGAAGGGGGGCACGGACGCTTGGCCACCCCCTTCCCCCCTCCCACGTCCCCCCACGACACACAGATGGACGCAGGCTCCACTCACTTCCCGAGCAGCCCGTGCAGGGAACCGGAGGCGGTCACCTCTCCGCCGGCAGCCGCACGCACCAGCTCCAGCGCCTGCCGTGCGTCCTCCCGTGCCGCCTTCGCAGCTTGCTCAATGGTGTTGGCTGCTTGTGCATGGCTGCAAAGCACAGAGCGGGGGCTCGTGAGAAAGGTTTCCCACCTGATTTTTCTACACCGATTTCCTTCACTGTCATATTCAGCGATGCTGGTTTGCTCCCTCTCTGGAAATGCAGCGTGTTTGAGAAGGGGACCCGTACATTGCTTGTCCCTCCTGCATCTCCCAAGGGTAGAGGAGCACCAGGGAGGAGGCAGATGCTGCTCGTTCCAACTGGACACTCATGGACCAAACTCTGACCCCAAAGATGCTTCCAAAACGCACCCAACACCACCCTCAAAGGCAACCGGGGACAGCTCTGTAGGGCCGCAAAGCCAGCCCAGCAGCCGCATCTTCCCCTGCTCCAGGGCTGGCAGAGAGGTTGCAGCAGCTGCAGCCTGGTGGCTAGGCAAGGACCCCCAAAAAGGACCTTCTGGGTGTCCCGCTCCCCTCTCTTGGCCAGCAGTGGGAGGCACTCACCTGTTGGCCAACCTCAGAGCCTCCTGGGCCAGCAGCAAGAACTGGTTCGAGCCCCCGGGAAGGTTTGAATGGTGAATGGTCTGAGGAGTGAGGAAGAAGAGAGGTGTGAGCCTTGTCCCCTGCCCTCCATCCGATTCAGCAGTGAAAGAGGCAACAGCAGCACCGTAAACCTCCACAGCCCCTAAAGACCCCCACCAGCACTTCTCCAGACCCATCCCTACAGAAGGGACCACCAGAATATCTTCTGCGCTCACAAAACAAACGTTATAACTGCAATACATTAAATTCTTGCTCTCTCCATGGATTTTTTTCAGCCCTGGACTAGACTGGGAACGTATCACATGAGGATGCTCTTACCACCCGACTCAGAGCGACTCCGCTGCGGTCCAGGTCCAGCCTGGCGGTCTCCAGCAGCCGGCGGATGTCCTGCACTTGCCTCTCGTACTGGCTCCCGAGAGCCCTCAGCCTCGCCACTGTTGCCTTGATCTCATCCAAGCGGCTCTGGGAGCTGGACCCTTGCCCCTTCATCCTAGCCACACGGCTTTCCAGAGACCTGTCGGCGCCTGGCGAGAAGGAAAGAGGAAGGCTGAAGAGAAACTCATTGCTGAGCAAAAAGGCACAGGCAGCAAAACCCTCCTCCGATACAGCACAGACGGCCCCGTCCGAGGGCAGCAGAGGGGTGGTACCTTGCAGGCTCAGAGCTTCCCCAAGGATGGTCCGCAGCATCTCCTCGGCCAGCTGCATCCTCCTCTCCAGCTCCTGGCTCCCAGTCCCACCACCAGCTTGCACCTCCGAAAACAGCAGCTCCAGCTCCGCCAGCTGCTGCAGGTACAGGTCTACCTGCAACCACAGCAGACCGGGCCATCAGCCCACGGGAAGCCGAACCCACAGTGGAAAGACCAGGGTGGGAACCAGGTCCACAGCCCAGCCAGAGGATGGAGAGCAAAGTGAGGGCTCATCTTTGGATGGGGTACAGTGGGCCAGCACCTCCAGGTCATCGGTTTTTTATTGATTGGATTGGGTACAACCCCAAAGTTCAGGCACAGCCTGCAAAATCCCTTCTCACGCGCACCAGGAGGAGATGCTGGAGAAGACCGGGGGGAGATGCCTGAGGGTGAGCGAACCACTGCACCCCTTGCCGCTCAGTGGTCCCGGGGCTGGCACGGGTGCTCACCTGGGCTTTCACCTGGCTGTAGCAAGCCGGGCACGTGCTCTCTTCGCAGCTGGGACCCTCGAAGCCGGGCTTGCAGATGCAGCTCCCATCACTCCCACACTTCAGGGGCTCAGCGCCAGCCGAGTCGCAGGTGCAGGCTGCAGGTGGGAGCGACACAGGTTCAAAGGAGCCTGTCCCCACCTCGAGCCTCAGCGCATCCTTCTAACCACCCTCTCCTCCTGCTTTCCCCCCGCCGTTCAGCCCTGTGGTCCGGATCCTGCTCTCCGCTCCTACCTCTCCAGCCTTGGCTTTTGCAGCATCCCCCTTCCCATCAAGCCACTCCGCCATGGATTTTCTTACTCATCCCCAGCTCAAACGGTGCCCGGCTCTCACCTCTGCACTTGTCGGCAGGATCGGAGGCCAGGGGGTTCCCGAAGAAGCCGTCCTTGCAGCGGTCGCAGTAGAAGCCGGCGGTGTTGTAGATGCACTTGAGGCACTCGCCCGTCTGGTGGTCGCAGTTCCCCACGGCGTTGGGCTCCACGTTGCCGTTGCACCGGCACGGCTGGCAGGGCCGGGAAGCTGCCGGGTCTCCAAAATAGCCGTCGGCGCAGTACTCGCAGTTGATCCCTGGAAAGAGGAAATGAGAAGAAGCTCCTGCTCTTGCCCGGAAGGCAGAGGCTGCCTCGCTGCTTCTGCCCCACAGAAATGGGGGTGCTCGGTCCCTTCAGGGCCAGCACAACATCTCCTCTCTCCTCGCCACCGTGGCCAACGCACCGGGCAGGCTCTCAAAAGCTGGGTGCAACAACTGACCTCGGGCAAGTAGTTTCCTATTTTTTTTGGTGTTTTTTCCCTTATTTTTCTACTCCCCTCCCTCCCTATCCATCTCTTTTCCCATCCATGTTATCTGTTTAGATGACCACCTTTCCCAGGACAGGGCACTGCGTGTTCATACGGTCCTCGGGGCTGAAACACCTGGTTACAGGCAGAAGCGGCAGCGCCATAGGCAAACCGAGCTGAAAAGATGGGATGATCCACCTGGCTCTGAGCATCCTGGCCCACCAATGCCTGCATCTCCCTGTACAGCAGGTATAAGCTCTGGAGAAAGGCAGAGCAGAAGCGACCCGAAGAAGGACATTACCATCAGCTCCAGGAGGACAGCGGTCACAGACAACCTCCTCGCCGCCCGGCACCACGGAGCAGCCTTGGCCGCTGCCGCAGGGGCATGCCCTGCAGCTGTGCGGCTGCCGGTGGTCTCGGTAGAAGCCGAAGGGGCAGCTGAAAATATTGCCCACGTTTTCGTCTCCTGAGTAGCATTCACCTGAAGGAGGAAGGAAAAGGCTTAGGGCAGTTTTGCTCTCACCTCCCATGGGACACCTTCCACCAGTCCGCTTCCTGGCCACCCCTCACTGTTGGCCGTGCCACCCTCTGCAGCACAAGCACCTGTGGTCCAGCATCCTCCACCAGACCTCTTGAGATCCCCACGCTTGCCCATACGCACTCTGTTTCTCTGCCCATCAGTCCCTCACCATGCAGGAAGGACCATGCCCTGCTCCTGCAACGGGAGCCCAGCGAGACCCCACTGGGAGCCCATCCCAGGGCAGAAAGGTTGGCCGTCACCACCCAAAGGTGGCTGTATCTCATTTTTGACAGCTCATACAGCTCTGGGGAGCCACACGGTGCCTTTTGTGCCTCCTGTTCAGTGCTCAGATATTTGGAAATTCCTGTTCAGACTTGGAAAATACTGACAGCTTAACTCTGCATTACTTTGGCTTTACACGGTGACGCTGTGGGCTGTTTCAACAAGACAGGGAGTAAAACATGTTCACATTGCTGATATCTACTCACACCACATAGAATCACAGGATGGTTTGGGTTGGAAGGGACCTTTAAAGATCATCCAGTCCAACCCCCCCTGCACTGAGCAGGGACATCTTCAGCTAGACCAGGTTGCTCAGAGCTCTGGCCAGCCTGATGGGTTATCACGCTTACCTTCGAGACAAAAAGTCAGAAGAAAAGTTTTTAATGCTATTCAGGCAGCAGGAGATGCTTTTTCTCTCTCCACTGAGCATCATCTAAACCAGATTTGATTCAAATGCATCTTCCCTCTATTTCTGACCGCAGCGCTTCTAGGCTCTGGGGAGTTTTATCTGTGATGTTCCCCGCAGTCCAGCCCCCCAGGCCAGTGCTCTCACCCCACTCAGTGCCCCCCACACCCCCCATAGGTCACCTCTTGGGACGCAGGCCTGTGACCCCACGCACCCTACAAACACAACGCGGCAATGGCTTCTCTTACCGGTGTCGGGATCACAAATTCCTCCCCCCTGGCAATTGCACGGCACGCAGATGCTGAAGGGCCCCATGCTGGGGGCATCCCTGCGGTACCCAGGGGCACACCTCTGGCAGAACTGCCCCTGGTACCCCGCTGGGCACTCGCAGCGTTCCACCCAGGGAGCGGGGACTCCAGCGACGGGCTGCGCCGACACCAGGGTGACGTTGTCGATGTAGCCGGTGCCTGGAGGGACGTACAGCAGGTCACCCGTGGGGGACAGCAGCTCCAACTGCAAGTCGTCGTCCCCCGCACCCGGGACCCGCGCAGGTCGCGTGTTTCGTTACACCAGAGCCAAGGCTTTGCTGGCCCCACTGTTGCCATCCTGCTCCATCTCTTCGTACTTTAATTTTGCCCAGCTTAGGGCATTTTTATTACGATTGTTTCTTAATCCCTTTTAGCAAAGGTGTCTCCATCTGGAGACTTGGCATCTCCAGCAACAAGAAGCCAACCTCGTGCCTGCAGGCTCTCCCCCCACTTACTGTACTCCCCGAAGGTGGCTCGGATCCAGAGAGCTGTCAGGTTTCCCAGGAGCCTGCGGTATTCAAAGTGATTCAGCCTCGGGCTCCAATTGCTGCTCAGGTGCTCGTCCAACCTGCCCATGGGAGGGGGAGAAGTGGAACCGGTTTCAAAAAAACGAGATGCCTCAACAAGAAAATGCGGCAGCACTCGCCCATCTCCATCCTGAGCTCAAGGCTTTGGGGAACAACCTCCACAACTGTGACTGACCCCGAGCAAAGCACCCAGCCCAACCTCAAGCCAGACTTTTCCACTGCCCCTCTCAAAGTCACCTCCTCATCCACAAGAGAAGCACCTGAGATGTGTCCAGCCCAAACCAGGCAACCATTTGCCACCTCTGAGGGTTCACAGCTGAATCCAGGAGCTTCTTGAAGCCACAACCTTTCCTGCTCACACTGTCCCAGATGCCCCAGCATCCTCCTTTACCTGAACGTGTACGTCTGGCTGACACCACAGGGCAGGACCTTCTCCTGGGGTAGGAAGGGGGCAGTGACTCTCAGGCCATCTCCTTCCAGGACCACGTCGTGTGGAGATGGCTGGCGTCCCCCTCGGTCCAGGCGATAATCGAAGGAGAGCGTCTGGCCGTAGCTCAGCTGCTGGTTCCCAAGGAATTTTGCTGTGAAGGGAAGGAAGGGAGAAAATTAAAGGTTTAAAATCTTGCCTTCCTCCTAAAGGCTTGGTTCACGGGATCAGACCAAGCAAAGGGATGCCATCACCCCTGCCCCTCACCGATCCCACACCTACCAGGCGCCACGAAGTATATCGGCTCCGATCTCCTCGCCGCTATGAATGCATCCTGATGGCGCGGGGACCACTGGAGCTGGGCTGGGGACCCGCTTTCATGGACACCTCGCCAGCCTTCAGCACCTGGACCACCAACAAGGAGCAGTCAGCGGGGACAGGGAAGGTGTTTCCAGGACTCCAGCAAGTTTCTCAAGCCATGTCCTATCAGCACCCTCCAGCTTCCTACCCCTCGACCTCCGAGGGGACAGGGCAGATATCCCTTTATGTCTGTAAACAAACTAGACTCGTCATGGGTCTTTCTTCCCAAGCTGCAGGAAAGACGTGATGAAACAAGCTGACGCACCCTGCTACTCTCACACCCTACTTCTGCCTACGATCGAGCCATCCCCCCCATCAGAGCAGGGCTGGGAACCAGGCGGCTCCTCCAGCACGTCAAAGAGAAGGGATGGCCAACACCCCCAGGAGCCACGGGGATGTCCTGCTTGGGCTTCACCTTGCTGGAAGGTGGAGGTGATGTTGTAGACGCTGTGGCTGCCTGCGCTGACACACACAGCTGAGTGTCCGTAGCAAAAGCAGGGGGAGCATCCCGCCGGGTTTCTGGCGTCCAAGTTATAGAAGTTTCGCTTGCACCTGGGAAAATGCAAGAAGGTGACAAGGTTCAAGTCCGTTTTTCTCTCCTCCGGGCCAACACGACCACCCCTCTAACGACATCTGTGCAACACAACCATCGCCACAGCTCAAGGACATCGCCAGGCTGGGATGGCGAGACGGACACGCGGGCACTGCCGGGGACGCAGCTGCCAGGGAGAGGGAGGACAAGCCACGCAGGGGCCCGGCGAGCCCTCCTGACACCCACCTCTCACACCGCTCTCCCGTGGTGCTCTCCTTGCAGACGCAGCGGCCGGAGAAGCAGCCCCCCGTGCTGCCAGCCGGGTCGCACTCGCACTGCAGGCTCCTGCAACGGGGACGGCGGGAACCTCCACCTGGATTTCCAGCTCGGCCTGGGAGCTCAGTGCCCCCAGCTGTTACAGAAGACAGCGAGGCACCCACCGCCCCCCCGCCAGCTACCAGTCCCACGCGAGAAGGGGAAAACCGATCAGCAGAGCCATCTCTGTGAGCAACCCAGCGGCAGAGGACGGATGCCAGGCTGAGACAGTGCCCGGCGCTGCTGCCCCGGGACAGCCCAGAGCACCAGCCTGCAACCACCCCAGGCGCCTCTCTTTAGCAAGACCCACCTACAAGAGCAAAGCAGAGCTCTGCCCAGCTTAATAAAGCCTGGCTGAGCTTAGCAGAGCCTGGCTGAGCTCCAACAGGCAGCAACACCCCGGGGAGGTTTGTTCGGGCTGGAGGGCCGGCACAGCGGGCAGCCACCCCTCGCCCCCACCCTTTGCCTGCTGGGAGGCTCCAGGGAGCAACGGTGGGGTGAAGGAGGGAAGAAGAGGACACGGTGGTGAGGAAGCCAAAGCAGAGACGCTTCAAAAAGTGTTTAAACAGGGCTTCATGCGAAGGAAGGGGGGTGTGATTTTTTGCAGGGGGGCAGTCCTTGCGAGCGGCACCCAGACCAGGCGGGCAGACCCACACGCGGGCAGGTGTTAGTGTGCATCGGCCAGCCCGGCTGTCGGCTGCATGGCACTCCCTGGATAACAAAGCAATTGCCTCGGAGCGTGGCTAAGCTCAGATTTTGACACCGCTGGAAGAGACTTCCAGCTCTGCTTGAGCCTGCTCTCTCCCAGCAAGATTAGCTTAAGGCTCTCAGCGCGCGGCCACAAAACAAACGGCCCCTGCTCGGCCAGCACAAGCTCTTCACGGCGGCTGGGAGAGCTCTGACCCTCCAGCCGTCCCCACGCCACCGACGGTCACCAGCACTTACTGCCCGCTCCTCTGGCACCCGGCCTCGGAGAGGTGCTCGAAGCCCGGCTGGCACTGGTCGCACTTCGTGCCCATCACGCCGGGTTTGCAGCTGCACCGGCCGTCGCTGTCGCACTGCGGGCCACGGGCACCTGCGGAAAGAGGGGAAGGAGAGGGTTTGGATGGGCACCTCCTCGTGCCCGCTCGGACGCGCTGCTTGCGGAGCAAAGCACCGCACCGTCATTGCGGCAGCGACCCGGCACCAGGATCCCCTTGAGGTCCCAGCACGGGGCTGAGACACCAGGTCTGGCTGTTAAAGCTGCTCCAGCCTCCCTGACTGGTGCAGGAGACCCGGAGGAGATAAATCCCAGCAGGCACTGACCAGATGCCCAGGGCAAGGATCATCTTCCTTCCCTATTATAAAAGCCATTGCAAATGACAAGACGGACCGCAGGGCAAGCAGAAGATTAGTAGTTCTTTGATGGACCCCCCTGCACACTGGTGTGGGGGGCACCCAAGGAGATAGTCACCCCCACCATCACCTCAAAGCCTATTGCTCTGTCCTGGCCGCCCGTTTTTATGTTCAGGTGTGTTTCTAGTGGTCTTCCTGCATCGACACATACCAACAGGCATTTCAATATCTACAGCACCTTGGTGCAAGAGGTGTGAGCTACCTACTTGCAGAGAAAGCTGAAACCTGATGAGGATGAAGGAGCCATCGCATTTACTATGTAACCACCACAAGACCCATGGAAAACACCTCAGAGCTAGAAATCCTATCTCGTAGCCCTGCAGCCTGCAAAAAGCAGACAGAGGGACTGGAGAGGGTGAAGCCTCCTGTCCATCCCCAACCGCTGCAGCACTTGGCACCACCTCCCCTCCCGAGGCCCAATGCCGTGAGCTCAGGAATTATCCTCTTGCTTTTATGGCGCAATTAAAAACCTTTGTGGAGCCCGCCAAACATTGCGACACACAAGAAGCATCAGCCTGACTCACAAAGCCGGTGAAAGCCACCGCTCCCTGTGTTGGAGTTTGGCCACTGTCCTCCAGATAAGGATGGCAGGCAGGAAGGGCAAGCAGTTTCCCACAGGGCAGACCCCGGTGGGCGTCATCAGGTTCATGGCCACCCACCAAATTCAGGGCAGAGAGGAGCAGGGTCCTGCCCCGTGAGCCGGGGATTGTTGATGGAGATGCCGGAGGGAAGGGATGCTGACCAGAGGGACCTTGACAGGCTGGAGGAGCGGGCCCGTGCGAACCTCATGAAGTTCAGCGAGGTCAAGTGCAAGGTCCTGCACTTGGGTCAGAGCAATTCCCAATGTCACTACAGACTGGGGGATGGACAGATGGAAAGCAGCTCTGCAGAGAAGGATTTGGGGGTACTAGTGGGTGACAAATTGGACATGAGCTGGCAACGAGCACTTGCAGCCCAGAACGCCAACCCTGTCCTGGGTCCATCCCCAGCAGCGTGGCCAGCAGGTCCCAGGGAGGGGATTTGCCCCTCTGCTCTGGTGAGACCCCCCTGCAGTACTGCATCCAGCTGTGGGGGTCCCAGGACAAGAGATGGACCTGTTGGAGCAGGTCCAGAGGGAGCCATCAAAATGGTCAGAGGGCTGGAACACCTCTGCTGCGGAGAAAGGTTGAGACGGTTGAGGTTGTTCAGCCTGGAGAAGAGAAAGCTCTGGGGAGATGTTACTGAAGCCTTTCAATATATAAAAGGGGCTCAATATATAGAGGCGAGCTTCACAACAGCTTTTAATTGCGTCGTAGAAGTGAAAGAATAATTCCTGAGTTCACAGCGTTGCACCTCGGGAGGGGAGGTGGTGCAAAGACAGAGAAGCTTTTTACCAGGGCCTGTAGGGACAGAGCAAGGGGCAATGGTTTTAAACTGAGAGAGAGGAGGTTTAGATTGGCCGTAAGGAATAAATATTTTATGATGCGGGTGATGGGACGCTGTAACAAGTCACCCAGAGGAGCTGTGGCTGCCCCTGGCTCCCTGGCAGTGTCCAAGGCCAGGTTGGATGGGGCTTTGGGCAACCTGGGCTGGTGGGGGGTGTCCCTGCCCATGGCAGGGGTGGGACTGGGTGATCTTTGAAGCTCCCCTAGACCCCTGACCCAGCCCCGTCCCCTCCCGGCAGGCAGCCACGTACCCTGGGGGTGGCAGTGGCAGGGCAGGCAGCAGTTCTGCTCCCGCTGCCGGAAGAAGCCCTCCTTGCAGCGCTCGCAGCGGGGACCCTCCGTGTTGCCCAGGCAGCCGAGGCAGCGGTACCCGTTCCCCGTGTCCCTCAGGAGCTGCCAGTCGAAGACGCACTGCCTGGACATCCCGTTGCAGTCACAGACTGGGGAGAGAAAAGAGACATCTCAGACCATGCTTAGAGATAAGGGCACCAGGTACCAAGCCGTAAACCCACCCCGGTGCTCGAGGAACAAGCCCAGGCAAGGCAAACCTCCCCTCCTTTCTCTGCTAATAACAAGCCCTGTCCTCACGTCTCCGTGCTTGCCCCTGCGTGTCCGGGTCCATCAGCCACCCGCGTGCCACCGATGCCCGCGCCGCGCTCCACATCCTCGCGCTTTGGAGCGACGCGCGGTTTCAGTGCCGACACAGCTCAGGGTGGACAAACCCCCCAAGACAAACAGCCCCGCTCCGCAGCGCAGCACGGCCGGGGATGTCCTCCGTCCTTTCAGAGGCCTTCCAACACAACAAAGTCTTTGAGTAGGCAGAGATGATGAACAAAACCCCTGACCTTGTCCTGATAAAAGCACGGGGAATTGTAGTGGTGGCTTTGGAGAAAAGGGAGAGATCCCTGAGGTTATGCTTCGTTTCACCCGGCCTCTGACCAGGAGCGAGCCCAAAAGGAAAAGCTCAACCAGCTTCTACCGGGTCCCTCCATCCAGGTCTGTGATGCCTGTCCTCCCGGTCAAGCGCAGGGGTGATGAGAGATGGTTTGTGATCAAGGGAGTTTGGTGGAAGCGTGACAGCTGAGACGCAGATTTAAAAAAAAAAAAAAAAAATTTAAAAAAAAAAAGGTTTTGGCAGGGTTTCACAGGTCATCTCACCGCACCCACCCAGGAAGAAAAGCTGCAGCTGCCAACATTGCGGCATGATGGGTGCCGGGAAGGACAGGCATGAGATTTTTCATCCAGCTACAGCCAGGACAGACGGGACCTGCGGAGAGCAGACCGGCAGGTATCTCACCAGACATGCCTGCTCCAGCACTCTTCTTCATTGCCTTGCCCAGGTCTTCTCCTGAAGCCGCCTCTCATCTACTTGCCAAGCTGGCAGCAGCCAGTGCAAGAGTGTTTAAGCCTGAGGACTTCTGTTTCAGACGAGTTCCTCAGTGCCACCGAGGAGAGCCGAGACCGTAGAGAGAATGGTTGGCAAAGACAGGCAGGAGAAAGAAACACCCTGAGGGAACAAGCAGGGTCTGCAGGGGTGCAGGGTCTGTGGACGAGCCGTTCCAAACCACCCCCATGCTGCCATGGGATCCTCACCTTCCTTCTGAGACACTCTGCTCACCGATGACCTCCTTGGGACGGGAAGGTTGTCCCCATCCCCAGCTGAGGTCACCTCTGACGGCACGGGGAGCCGAAGGAAAGCCAAGAGCAAGCAGAAACCTGCAGCACGGATGCAGACAGCGGGTTGTACTTGATGCGCACGGCGGCTCCTCCTTCCCAGCGCTCTTCTGGCACAGCTTAGCCCGAGGATACGAGGTCCTCATCCTCCACATCTGCGATTCCTGGGACCAGGCGAAGCCTCCTGCGCTCACCGCCCAGGCACGCAACGCCCGGCGCTCACACCCGGGCACCGCACACGCCCATTAGCGCCCGCATACCAGACGAAGGCACTCAGCGAGCGGCAGCCAAGCCTGCTGCCAAGATGAGAGATGACCTCATGCACCAGCAAACAGGGAGAGACGTTTTTCCAGCTCCGGCAAACGTGGTTCTTCCCTTGCAGCCTGGCTGCCCGGAGACCTGTGTAACCTGGGGGATTTGCTGGGTTGCTACGTGACAGCCACGAGCACCCTTCCCTCAGGGAACGAAAAGCCCGTCGTCAGGCTGCGGTACTTCCCGAGCCACCTCTCCAGCCCTGGCACAGATTCAGGTCTCGCTAATCCGAAGCCGTTCGAGATGCTGTTGCAGATTAGTGCCACCACCTTGTAGCTGTTCCTGGTGCCGGTCTTCTCCTGGAAACCTGAGAGCTCGGTTAGGTTAATCTTTACCAAGAGCGAGGCAATGGAGTTGCTAACGAGACGGAGCGTGCCAGAGCTGCCGGGAGATGAGGACCAACTGAGGACAGGAGCCTCTTGGTATCCAGGTATCCCGAGGCTCTGCCCTGAGATCAGCCAGTCCTCAGGCGGCCGTGGAGAAGAACAGGCTCCACAGAGGAGAAGCTTTGCAGCTGGATTTCTTCAGTGCTGCGTCGGGATGAAGGAGGTCCGAGGCACGCATCCAGCAGGACATCATTCGCCCAACTCCCACCCAGCAGAATAAGGCATGAGAACCGCTTGTTTGCTGTACTGAGGCAAATTCCCACGTCAGAAGGGCTCAGAGAAGGAGACAGGCAGCTTCAGGCCT
Source organism: Aramus guarauna (assembly GCA_013400195.1). Classification (NCBI taxonomy): domain Eukaryota; kingdom Metazoa; phylum Chordata; class Aves; order Gruiformes; family Aramidae; genus Aramus; species Aramus guarauna. The sequence goes on from VXBL01003089.1 coordinate 446,212, forward strand.
CTTAAACTGTCGTCTTAAATTCACAAAACCATAAAATTAGGTTGGCCCTGGGTCTGCGAGCCATGAGCCGGTCTGCAAAGACTCCTCTTTTCATCAGGGGATCCACGGAGCTTTGGGTGCAGTGAAGCCTCCGTAAGAACACAAGCCGTGCCCTGCTCCCTGCTTTTGGGACCATGACCAGAAGACTGTCCCATCTGTTAAACCAAGTCCTGCGTTACCCCATCGCCCGAATCCACAGCTTCTCACTGCCAGAAGACCTGCTTGCCTTTCCTGGGGCTCCACCAGCATCAGCGCGGAGAGACCACACACCAGAAGCCAAAAGCTGCCGTTTGATGTCTTCTCCTTTCCAACACACCGAGTTAGACACCTCAATGGCACGGTTCAGCTCTGACCTCCACACCCCAACTCTTCCCCAAGCCCCGGGAGATGCCTTCAGCCATCACGTGCAGGTGGACACCACTCAAGGCAAGCGCCCCGACCGCTGCCGCTCAACCAGATCCTACCTGAATCCAATTTGACTCAAGCAGTTCATTGGCAAGCAAATCGGGATTACGGGTGCTAATTACAAGCAGGCATCTAGCTCCGGGACCGCAAGAGACTAATTTACGCCACAGAACCAACTCAAAGTCTGCTGCAGCGTAAAAACGCGGCCAGTTATCGACTGTCACCTTTACGTACGCGCAGAAATAGGTTCAAGAGTCCATGGAAAAGCAGCAGCTGCCGACACGCTGCCAGGAGGGTGAAGGGAAACCTACATCAGTACTTTAAATCTCACATGCAATTCAGGCCGCTCTAATAATTACCCAGGTAGCAAAAAAAGCAAATCAGGTTTGGGGGTTTGTTTGTTTTTTCCAAACCCCACTTATGCAGCATTTTTTTCTCCCTGTCGCATTGCACGACACTACACGGAAAGCTGATAAAGGACCAATTCAAGCCCAGCGAGCGTATTTCAGAACACCAGTGCTGCAAACAAACGAACAAATGTAAATCCCTCAGTATTTATAAAGTACACATGAAGAGCCAGTTTTGGCCAAACAGACCCACCTCCAGACTATACGTCGATCCGACTGAAACCCCGATATTGAATTTCCACCGGGCTGGATGCACTTAAACATCCCGGCATCGCCCTCTCCGCTGCAATTACCTGTGCCGGAGGATCTGTAAAGCTCGCCGTCGGTCTCTGTGCCTCGGAAGACCCATCGCCTCCCACAAGATACAGCAGAACCACGAGCACCTCGTAAACCCCCCGGACTTGCACAAAATACAAATCCTGCACACGTTGCTGCAGCAAACTGGCTCCTGGATGCTTCCAGCTCTTCCTGGGGCTTCGGGAAGGTTTTGGTTACAGCCGCGCTGGGGAGATAAGCTACCCGCTCCCCGGGCGATGCTCGTGCTGACGCCCTCATCCCACCCAGGTAGCAAGGCTTTGTACAGAGAGCGGTAATTGCACCCAAAAAAGTTATTTTAAGGGGATGCCAATAAAGAGAGGAAGTCTAAGCACTCGTGGGGCATTAAACCCCCGAGGAAGCGTAAGGAGAAGCACCTCCAGGTCCAGTTTCAATCCCAAAGGCAGGAGAAGAGCCCTAGCAGGGTGCTGCGGCACCCGGCCGGCTCCCAGTTACCGGGACTCTCCGGCAGCGGGGCAGGGCTGCGAGCAAAGCCGAGGGCGAGACTGCCCGTCAGCGTGAAAGCAGGAACGGCCAACCTTCCCCGAGCCTCACCTTGTCCTCTGTTGGCACTCAGGGCCGCGCGCAGGAGACACGCCGCCGCGCAGCAGAAGACGAGGAGCCCGCACCCGGCCATTTCTTGTACCGGGGGGGGGGACACAAGGTACCCACACTCCGGCAGGCAACGGCGGGGCTGGGGACCGGCTGAATTGTTGGTTGTTGGGTTTTTGTTTTGTTCTGGCGTGGTTTTTATCGGCTGCTCCACCTGAGTCACTCCCACCAGGAAGAGCGCGTGTGCCGGGGAGCTGACTCACTGGGAGAGCCCAGCCCAGGCAGCGCAGACAGCCGCCTGCACACGCACCCTCCAGAGACGCGTCGACGGGGCGCAGCACCCTGAGGTCCTCCCGCCTGCACCCTCCTGGGGGTGATGGATCACGGGGAGGGAAATAAAACGTAGCTGCAGCCCCTGTGGACCCCTCTCCTGCCCGTCCCGCTCGCCCGGCTCCATCCCACCCTCGGTCGCTGCCTCCGCGGGCAGGAGAGCGGTGCTGGCTGGGGAGAGCCGGGCTGCCCGGGCACGCAGGAGCTAAATGAAACACGATGAGCTCACGGGAAGCCTGGGGAGGGTGGGTGGGGAGTCGCCGGCTCACAAGCCAGGTCCTGACAACCAACCCGGGTGACTAGCGGTACCCGCAGCCAAGGGCTGCTGGGGGTGCAGACAGACCCCGAGGACAGCTTGGAGACGTGCTCAGAAAGGTGATCTATCGGGATTTACCAGACAAGCGTCAGGTTCGAGAAATCCCCAGACCTAGAAACGGGGTGGAGGCTGGGAATTGTCACACACATTTGTCTGCTTTTGGTCCAGAGATAGAAAATGAGGTTAGATGGGTCCTTGGCCTGAGCTAGTGCCACCACTTTTGTGCTAGGGAGAGGATGAGTGGAGATGGAGAGGGGAAAAGGCTTGCCTGAGGGCACTGATGGAGCTGGGGTGAGGATGCCAGGCTCCACAGCCCCAGGTCCATTAGCATTTTAGACCAAGGGTAGCCAACGAGCCACACAAGACATGAAGGCCAATTCCACCTTGCTCCTTGCCTTTGCCTTGGAGGAGGAGACCACGACCACTTCTACAGGGGGAGAGCTCAATCTGGAGACAGGGCTCACCCTGATGTCTGCAGGACTAGGAGAAGTGAGACACCGGCACACCCACCTGGCCTGCAAAAGCAGCCCACCAGAGGATCACAAGGAAGGACGGGCCCTGGTGCTGCACCACGGCATCTCCCCTACTTACCGTCACAGGACTCCTACTGTCACAAGTGACCGCGAGCGATCCACGAGCACCTTTAGATGGAATAAAGGCACCTAACAGTTTTGCTCCCTAAGACACAAGCTGCCTTTCAGGTCACCTTCTTCTACGCTAAGGACTGGAACTCAACCCAACGGGGCAGCCACGCTGCTCGTTTCAGAGCGAACAAACCCAGGGTGATTAACATTTAGGTCCTCATCTGAGCCTCTTACGCTGCCCAACAGCCTCCAGACACTCGTGCACCTGGAGGTGACTCAGAGGGCTTTCCTCCGTGGCTCCTGGTGATCTCACGGGTGCAATCAGCCTGAATTCGCCACGTCTTTGCACCTCCCTTGGCCAAGCTTACCTGCCCCCGCTGATTGAGTCAACTCTCTTGTATAAACAGACTGTTTCCTTTTAATTTCACATGCTGGATCTTAATTTAGTTCACAACAAGGAACCCAGCTTCACGGACACACTGGTGACATGTTTGGTTTTGGCACCCAAGGATGTCTTACCTGGCTTTTTCTTTCAAATTTTTTTTTTTTTTTTAAAGCAAGACAAAACCACTTACAGCTTTCACAGAATCATAGAAGGGTTGGAAGGGACCTCACAACCCACCCAGTCCCACCCCTGCCATGGCCAGGNTAGGGACCCCACAACTGGATGCAGTGCTGCAGGGGGGCCTCACCAGAGCAGAGGAGCAGAATCCCCTCCCTTGACCTGCTGGTGATGCAGCCCAGGACACCGTTGGCTTTCTGGGCTGTAAGTGCTCATTGCCAGGTCACGTTGAGCTTCTCATCCACCAACACCCCCAAGTCCTTCTCCCCAGGGCTGCTCTCAACTCGTTCTCCACCCAGCCTGTAGCTGTGCTTGGGATTGCACCGACCCATGCGCAGGACCTTGCACTTGGCCTTGTTGAACTCCATGTGGTTCGCACAGGCCCACCTCTCCAGCCTGTCCAGGTCCTACCGATTGGGCAGTTCTTAGGGTCTACTTACTCCTCTAATGAAACACTCTTAATCCCTTCTGCTCTAAAGCACCTCACTGGCTCCTTCCTGCCCACTGACATCCCGCTGCTCGGTAAACATCTCTGGCAGCATTGACAGTCTCGTGGTTCCCTTGGACCTTACCCAGCCCAATTCCTTGGCTAATTTCTTTCTTGGAAGACCAGCTCTCACCATCAGGAAGCTTTTCCTTTAGCTGACTCCTCCACATTATCCCTTTATCTCCCCGTTATCACCCCACCTCTGACTTCACTTCCTCAAACAAGGCACTGACACATCTCTCTCTCCAGTCATTTCTGCATGTTTACTTAGGTTACTCTTACCTCGTCATCCTCCACCATCCTTCAAGATCACCTTTGAGAACCACGTGAATGTGTGCCTGAACCTACCAAAATATATTTTCTGGGACCTTGATTTTTTTCTAAACACACCAGATCCGGAACAAACCGATGTCCTCACGCTCTACAGAGCGAGCGTTGCCCATCGCAACCCACCGCTACAGCGGCACCGTTTAGAAGAGGTCTCATAAACACGGTGAACACAAATGTCATCTTTCAGAGCATGCAGAAGCATAAGCATAAGCGTTGCGAGGCATGAAGAACAGTGGCACTCAGACATTGCAACGGATCAGCATTTCTTAGCTGGAGAACCCGGATCTTTTAATCTGTAACATCAGAAGCGTCCTTCTGAAGACGTCCTACGCTCATTCTTCAGCACGGGGCTGAGAGAGCTGCTACAGCAGGGAGACCACCACAGCGGCTGGCAAGTTGATCAGGCCTTGAGGACGTGGCCATGGTAGGATCAGCCACTCCGAAGACAGTCTGGATCCACATGATAATCTGGATTTTGCTGTTGGTTGCCAGTGAAAGCCCTGAAGCAATAGGTTTATTGATGTAACCAGAGGAGAAAAATCCGTTTTGGTGGCTGATGCAGGATAAGTGACACCAGGATGTTGCATGCGTCCTTGCAGCCCAGCTGATCCCCAGCACCTCCACACCTCCCTCTGCAAGGGACCTTCTGAGCTGACACGTCCTCCTGCAGCTCCGGACCCGGGCTGTTTCTGCAGGTGGCCTCGCTTCTCCTTCAGGGTTTGCTGAGAAGTAGCTCTTCTCGAGCTTTCCTCGCCCGCTTTGCTGGCCCGCTGTCCTTCCTGCCCGCTCAGCACCAGCCTCTTCGAGCCTGAGGAGTTTCTCCTCCATTCTGGCAGCAGACCTTGATCCTGTCACCCAGGACTTCCTCAGCGTGGGAAAACCAGGGATCCTGCCGCACCGGTATATCCAAACGAGCGGCACAGAGATCAAGCCTGGACATCAGTCTGTGCCTTGGGCTTCTCAAAGCTGAGGGCCAGCCGGCTGATCCGCTGCCCCGTGCCGCTCCCCCACACAGCAGAATCTGGTTTTTAACCCAGGACTGAACGCACAGTGACCTCATCCCCTCATCCTTTAAGTAAAAAGTATCTCCTTGCTCAGCGACACACGGGTTTCCTTCAGGCGACGTGGCTGCTGGCAGGTTTTGGTTTGCCGGCTGGTTTCGGTGGGTCTGGAGGTGCAGGTGGACACCTGGGGACAGCCCTTGCTCAGCCGGGGCCACCCGGAGCAGAGGAGACGGTTTGGGCAGGGGGTCACGGTCCTGCCCGGGTCACGGTGAGCAAGCAGGGCAGGGCGGCAGCGGCGGCACGGCAAGGAAGTGCCATCGTGTCCGGCCTTGCCCGCGCCCTGCCCGTACCGGCCAGGGGTGGGACAGACAGACAGACATGGCAGAGCCATCCCACCGCCTTCCCCTCTCTGCCCCCCTGCCCTGCAGCCATGGCTGCTGGGCTGCGCTGGGGACCTCGGTGGGATTTGTTTTACGCAGCGTCCCTGGCATTTCTCGGGTGGGGACACAAGGGAAGACGTGGTCCAGCAGCCAGCTGGGAGGAGTATTTAACCAGCACATGGTCCAAGACATCAGGGCCGTAGCCGGGGAGCACAGGGCACTGCCAGCTCGGCGCGACGGCCGTACGTCCTCTTCTCCTTCCTCAGAGCCACGCGGACACGCCAGAGCTGCCTCCTCCAGGCAGGTGCTCCCAGCGCTTCCTAACTCCTGACAATGCCTCGTCCTCCCCAGAAGCGAGAGAGAACCTGGCTCGGCAACCCCACGAGGTCAGGTCCTCCAAACTTCAGCCTCCCCAGAGCAGCCGTGAAGCCCCTCGACCTCCGTGAAGCCCCAAGCACCCCCCCCCTCCAGCAGCTTCCCCCACTCCGCTGGGAGAAGCGCAGATTTTTACCCAGTTACAAAGACCCCAGCCGGTCACCGGTGCCGCTCCGTCCGAGTCCTGCCCATTGCCACCTGCCCGCTGCCAGCCTCTCGCTTCTCCAGAGAGCGCTGAGATGATGGAGCTTGGGCAGTGAGAAAAAACACTAGAAATGAGGAAAAAAAACCCAAACAAACCCACCAGAGCATGGCTTGGTCACTCCTCAGCAAGGTTTCTCCTCTTCCACGCTGAGGTCAAGCCCAGTAGCACACTGAGAAGAAAAACCCTTCTCAGGTGTTCTCGACCTGGACTTCAAAACATCGATAAATCCCTTCCTCAGTGAGCTGGAAGCAGCTTTTCGTGCTCGCTCAGGTCTGCTCCTCCCCGTGGCAGAGAATAACACACGCTGTCCTCAAAAAAAAAAAAAAAAAAAAAGAAATTTTTGGCTTTNAAAAAAAAAAAAAAAAAAGATATTTTTGGCTGTCCCAGACCGGTGTGATACAAGAGTTTCAGAGACTCCACAGAAATCTACAGAAGCCAAGAGCTTCACCTTAATTTGGGCTTTCGCCCAGGCTTTACAGGACAAGCGCTGATACTGTGTGACCCGAAGATAAAATAAAGAGCCCAGACTTGCTTCCTAAACTGCACATTTTAGCCCCAAAACGTTATGAGGCCCCTCATCAAGCTGCTGCCTGTGCAAGGTCAGCACCGTCCCACCGCCCCGTTCTCTGCTCCCCACGGCCCGGATGAAACATCAGATTTTACTAGACAGGATTTGCTCAACAGCAATGTTAGCAGAAAAGAGAGAAAAGAGAGAAAAGAGAGAAAAGAGAGAAAAGAGAGAAAAGAGAGAAAAGAGAGAAAAGAGAGAAAAGAGGAGGGATTTTAGGAAAAAATGCATTAGTGGCAATTATAGTTGAAGAGCAAAAAAAAGCTGAAGCTAGAGAAACTGAAATAAAAAAAGTAATGCAAAGACCTTACCAATTGAGAAGGGATTGCTGTGATGCAAGGTAACGAGACATGCGCTTTCCTCCGCTGAGAAAACCAAAAGCAATCCAGTCTGCAGCCGGAGGAGGGTGTGACTGCAGCGCTGCCCAGGCTGTGCCCGCAGCCAGCTGTCCCGACACTAAAAGCTTAATTGGGGAATAAAATTTCTCCGGGGTTCCGGCAGACAGGACCCACAGACCACCTCAGAGTCCCCAGATTTACGGCATTCCCGGGAGAGAGAAATTTCAGCTGCTTTTTTTTTTTTTTTAAGGGTTTTTGGTTTTCTTCCCAGGAGCCCCATCCCCTTCCACGTGTTGAGCTGAAAGCAGAAAAGGCTTTACCTTCACATTGTAAAGAAACACACACACCCCCCGGGCCCCCCAGGGCTTTCCAGGATGACAACGCAACTCCGATAGCATCAGCACCGACATCATCATCTTATTTTTTGAGGCCTGGAAAACCAGCGGCGTAAAATTCGTCGTAGCCACGGCGATGGAGCGGTGGACGCAGGAAGAAACCAGAATCACTGCGGCCATCTGCAGCCCACCGCGTGAATTTCCAAATTTTCCCTTTGCAAATACTCAAAAAGAATGCCAAGGTATGAGGGGTTACAAATATTCAGACTTTATTATAAATAAGAAATACTGTTTTATACATAAAAACTGCAAGTGTTGCATTTTGTTCACCGCCCCAGACAGCAAGACCACAGATTAAGGCAAAAAGCTGGAGCGAAGGCACGTACTGAGGGGGCCACAGTCAGGACTAAGGTGATGAAGGGACTGTCACGCGTTGCCGGTGACATCCAGCACTCCACCAGCAGCTGTTGCATCATCACATTACGTAAAGAAATAACTGGACTTATACAATGAATAATGGCTGTAATGCAGTAGTGATTAAGAGATCGCTTATAAAGATTTTTTTTTTTATTTAAAAATAAAATTCTGTTAAAAACAGCTTA
>VXBL01003089.1:454389-495431 GCA_013400195.1 Aramus guarauna
AAAAAAAAAAAAAAGAGAAGAAAGCAGGAAACCTTAGGCCTGAGGTCAGCCAGGGCATGCGCGCATCTTCGCATCTGCTCTTCTCACAGCCTTGGCAGAGAGGTGACGCGGTTACAGCCAGCCATCTGACCAGAGCAGCCGGCCAAGAGACCGGCCTCAAGGTCCCACGCGCGTGGGCGAGCACAGGTCAGCTCTCCTCCGGGTATTAGGTGTGTTTGCGGGCAGGGGGACGACCCAGGCTGGTAAGGGGTAAGAATCCCCAAGAGATGGGGGTACAGGAGGGATGGGGGTTTGCTGGGAACAGCCCCTGCCCAGCAGCGCCGTTCCCCAGGGCGCACCAAGCCTCCCGCCTCGCGCAGAGGGGTACCAAGATGTCCCAAGCTGTCCCCAAATCCAGCTTTCCGACCACCTCGACCCTGGGTCCGGTCTCCCAGCAAAGCCACAGCCCCCGCTCTCTTCCCGGCACAACGTCCCCGGGGACGAGGGACCCAAAACGGGGTGCTGTGAACAGCACCCATCGGGGCTGGCTTGGGAGGGAGGGCCAGAAAGCATCCACCCAACGGGCAGAGTGGTTATTGCCGATACCCAAACGGGTGCTGAGGACACGGGAGAGGGAAGGAAGCGGGACCCAGCTGGGAGAAACACCGAGCTCTAAGGGAATAACGCGGAGAGAAGCGATATACGGTGCACGCGCCCCCACGGCCATAGGGGAAAGCACACAGAGGAGGCCAGGCTGTGCCACTCTGGAAATACGGCTGAGTATATTTACACACACATACGCACACACGAGAGACTTCCTCACACTATAATCATGATTAAAAAAAAAAACGGAAAAAAAAAATAATCACATTCACACAAAAAATATAAATTTGAAATAATTAATAGCACCAGTGTGTGTCAGATAATAATTTCTTCCCCGCTACGCAAACGTACGAAGTTGCATAGTGTTTAAGGATCGATATATACTGATCTCAAGGAGGGAGTGGGGGGGTGCCAGGCTGGAGGCAAGGAGGAAGCCACAGAGGATGCTCTCGTCTCAGAGAGGGGCCGGAGGAGGAGCGAGGGGCTCCCCGCCGCTCCCACCCAGCACCAGTAAGCCACTGGGAGGCACTACTGGGGAGGGAGCCTGCCGGGTAGGGTGCAGCGGCCGTCGGAAAGGTAGAATTGCCACCCGAGCCCGGCCCGAAGTCCCTGTGCTGCGGTGGCTTTACGGTGACCGGGAGAAGGGTAGGCGTAAAGACAGGAGGGCACTGGTAAGCTCGGCTCTTTCTGCCGGGTTCAAAACAGGCAAAAGGCGAGAGCAATGCCAGGAGATAGAAAAATGCCACTGTCCTCCGTCAGGAAGGAGATGGGAAGAAAGCCCTTTTCATATCCACCTGCACATCCTCTCCCTTCCCCACCCACAGACATGCAGCATGAAGGCCAGCGCAGCTGCCAGAGCTCTCTGGATGGCAGCTCTCCTCTTCAGCAAGATTCTTCCCGCTTGAACAAACTCATCTGTCAATCAGACATTTGTAGCCTAAAAATAAATCCTCTGGCAATTGGATAGCAACACCTACAGATGGGAACGCAGCTCAGGGCTTCCACTTTCCCCAGCCTGGGCTACCCAGCAGGTAGCTACTAACAGACCGGACCCAAAACTTCTCCACAGACCAGGAGCAGGGCTGGTAAGACCTACCACTCCACCAGTAAGAGACCTACCACTCCACCAGCATCCCATCTTCCCAAAGAGCTCCTCTCAGGGGCTGCGTTTTTCTCAGAGCGATGCATCATCACAGAAAGTACATTTCGGAAAGAGGCTTCGGCTATTTTGTCAAAGGCTACCAACGCTGTCGGATTGGCCACTAGTTAACGATAAAAAAAATAAAAAATTCACAGGGTTAGAAGTTGGGAAGAGGGATCTGAATGAGTGCAGCTATACTGGCCATTACAGTAATACTTTGGTAGCCATCCCCTTCCTTCATAGGGACAGAGAGCTCCGGGACCGAGGGTTTTACAGTCGAGGGGAGAAGAGAAGAAAGTAGGGTTAGTTTTGCCTTGCTGTGTACAGCTCACATGGTTATTTCTGAACCACAGTATAAAGAGTCCAGAGCATCTCTCATCCTTGCGCTAATCAAAGGGAAACTGTGTCTGAGAAAGGGGCAAAGGCAGAGTGCTCAGGAAGACAGTTTATATAAAAAACCCCTTTGATGCCCAAAGACGGATATTTAATTTGCTTCTCTTAAAAAAAAAAAAAAAAAAAAACCCAACAAACTTTCAACTTATCCTGATTTGAAAAGAAAACAGTGGCTGCGAGCAGCAAAGAGTTGGGGATCTGAAGAAGATAATGTGTGTTAAGGCACTCCATAGCCAAACCACTGCTCCACCGCTGACCGGGGGAATAACCCCCACCCCAGCGCACCCTTAGGGTTTCTCAATGGACGGGGTGTTAAAACAGCCAGATGGCAAGGTCTTCTTGATGTCTTCCAGGTTGCTAATGTCCTTCAGGATCTCTTCAATGTCCCTGTTGTAGGCCTGTATTGCGTCATCTTGCTTCCTGGCTTCTCTCTCAAGGAAAGACACTTTCTGGTCCAGGTCGCTATCTTTCATCTGGTCTTTGGCGCTGTTCAGGGTACCCTCAATCTCGTTCAGCTTGTTCAAGTCCACCGTCTCCAGTTGCCCTGAAAAGGCAGAAGCAAACAGTGAAGTCCATTAAAAAAAAAAAACAACCAAAAAAAAAACCCCAAAAAAACCCACCACACACCAAAAAAACCCAACCAACCCTTTGATGCCCTGGTTTTGGGTGCTTACACAGCAGAGCCCAGACCCGGACCAAGATCTCCATCGGGTCATCTCTGCATTTAGAACAGGACCAGCCTCAACAACTGTCCCCAGCTCACAGAAAAGCAGAACCAAAACATTGCACAACAAGCTTTGAGGCCACCCCAGGGGGGAAAAAAACCCAACAACCAAACAACCCAAAACCCTGGCTGAAAACACGCAAAACCCACTTCTAGAAGTCAACAGACCCGTGTGATTTGTGGCACAGCACCAGCAGGAAGGCATCACACCACCCCAGCTGCTAGCAGGAAAACGTTCAAAGGTGTAAGGGACATTAAGGACAACCTCACCTAATTGATCCAACAGGTCATTAATGATGGTAAGCAAGCTGTTCACAGATTTCTTTGCTTTTCTTGCGTTGTCTTCCGCCTCCTGGGCAGCCTGTGAGGCCTGCAGCATATTAAAAAAAAAGCAAAAACACATAAAAAAGGCCACAGGAATTATGAAACTGTTGCCTCTTCTTCACAGGCCTGCCTGGGAAGCAGTTAGTCATACACATCGCTGGCTCCTCTTGCCAGGGTAACACCCCTGTGCTGAGATCTTTATCTCAGTGCTGGCAAGCTTCAAATCATCACTTTTCTGATTATTTCAGGATGGGGATCCCTGATAACTGAGAAGGATTTTGCAGGAAAAGTCAGAACAGAATCAACAGGACTCCAGTCAGGTTTCAGTTAAAACAAAAGCGTTGCATTAACAAAACTGGCTCAAAATCCAGCAGGGAACCTATACTAATGCCACCAGAAGAGCGCCTTTGCTCATCTCAAGTCTTCAATCCCACTTAAAACTTGGAAGAGATTGAATACTGGCTGGACCCAGTGCTGTCTTGGCAAGAGGGCAGCAGGAGAAAAGCTCGCATGGCCAGGACAGCAGGGAGAAGGCAGCTTCTTGCCGCTGCTGCCACCTGCCAGCATTACTTACCATGCCTGCCATCATCATATCCTGCTCAGCATCATCCTGCTTCCGCTTCAGCTCTTTTTCTGCATCCTGTAGTTGCTTCATCATGTCATCCACCTCCCTGGCCAGCCCCGTTACATCAGCAAAAGTCTTGTCGGCTTCAGCTTTGGTAGCAGCAGCACTCTACAAGCCAGCAAGGGGAACAGGATGGAAAGAGGCGGTGAAGGTACAGACCTCCCTTCAATCCTTATCCTCAAAATGTACCCATCGTGCCACATTTTGCATTCCCTAGCGGGGAATACAGCAGAAAGCACGTGGGGCTCACCAGAAATTACTAGAACAGAGGAATTTGCGCAGTTACACACCAATATCTCACGGGGGTGGCTTCAGAGCCACAAAGGACTCACCTTCTGAACTGAACCGGCTATTCTCTCAGCATCATCTGCTTTAGTCTTGGCTTCGCGGGCATCAGCAGCGGCATTGCCAAGTGCCAGCTCCGCCTGGCGCGTCTTATTGGTGGCTTCAGCAATGGTCTGGGTAATGGCAGGAATCTTTTTCAGTGCCTCCTCCGCTGCCGTCTTGTTATCATTCACTCGCTTATCAAAGTCTAAGGGCACAACAGATTCTTATCACTCGCTCCAGAATAGCCTTGGGATGCTTCTCTGACCAAGCTACCCAAGCTTTGCCACCTTAACATTAGAGGGATGAAGAACAAACTGGGGCATGGGGAGGTATATGCTCGCAGCTCTCCCTATTCCATGTCTTCTGACACCAAGTAAGGAATATAAACAGAAAGATTTCTAGTTACTGAAAGCATTTCTACTTTTTTCTTTAAAAGAAAAAAAACAAAACAAAACACCAGAAGAACCCACCCAACACTCAGGTTCTGGCAATAGCATGGAGCGTTTAACCCAGGCACCCTACTGCCAAGTGACTTGTCACACAGGAATTGAGGGGTTCACTGCAAGTGCTTTTGTTACTTTACCTTTCAGGTTGCTGAGAATGGTATTGGCCTCCTGTAGTGTGCCATTGCCCTTCCGAGCAGCTTCTTCAGCCAGGGCTTTCGCTGCATCTGCTCGAGCCAAGAGCTGGTCTGCGGTCTAAGGAGACAGGACATGTATCAACGTATTATTACGTTTAGACGGTCGTCCTTCAGAAGGTATCAAAAAGCATCGCTCAGCCTGAAACACCAACGCCATTCACAACAGCCTTCATCCCTGAGTGGCAATGCTTCTTCCCTTCCTCTGAAAACAGGTGGATTTAGGTACTTTTGGAATACTGCTCTGAACACAAAGACAACACCACACCTGACAGACATCCCCTATTCTCCCTTACAGCCTCAACACCATTGCTTTTGCCAGCTTTTTGCATCTCCTTTCCAGGACCATTCTTCAGAATTCTCCTGAGCAACAAGCACTGATAAGATAAGACTGAGTAAGACCAAATCTTTCTTATCTGGCCAGTTACGTGTTTTCCTTTGGGTTTTTTCCACAGAACAAAAGCCGGCACAAAACAAAACTAACCTGCTGCTCCGTCTTCCCTTTCTCCAAGAGATTCTTTACTTCTAGCTCCTTTCCTTTCATGTCTTCTCTCAAGTCCTCATAGTCTTTCAGCTTCCTGGCAATTAGCTGATCTAACTCCTCCGCTTCCTTCTTGATCTTGTTTGCTTCATTCTGCAGGTGGAAATCAAACAAATGCAGATTCCTGAACGTCAAAGAATTTCTGAACTGGTGGCAAAACAGTTTAAACAGGCAAACAGGCAAGAAGCTATGATGGGTTCCTGTCTTACAACTACAGCTGTAACTTGGCTTTCAAAGCTCTGAATACCACGAGGGTCAGAGGTTGTAGTTTCATGTACAAGAAAATCCACTGCACTACAGTGAGCACAGGGGAGGGAGCAGTTCTGCAGGCTTCAGAGGGAACTGAAATTTTTGCACTTCTCTGTTCAAGCCAACATGTTCGGCAAACAACACGGCACTCAGTTGTTTGGGTATCTGGGGGTTTTGTTGTCCTTCAGAGATGGGGGGAAAATGGAGGTTTTCACATGTGGTTTCCTGCATGCAAGTCTCCTGCATAAAAGCTGAACTGCACAAGTCTGGATTATGTCTAGAGGGACAAAATTCCACAGACCCTTCTTGTGCAGAGAAACATTAGCAGAGCACATGCAAGGTATGTCAGCAACCTGGCGCGCTGTTGTAACCCTTGTCCTTACTGATCTACAGAAAATGCTGCACATGATGTTTCCCCCACGTACCTCTAGCCCCGTGGAATCCACGGTAGGCAGACTGGTGAGATTAGCGTAGATCTGCAGGGCTTTGTTTCCAGCTTCCTCTGCCTCCGCAAGCACCTTGTTGGCCTGTTTCTCTAGGTCTCGAGAAATGTTCCTTGCTTGATTATACCTAAAAAACCCCAAGGATCCAATTATGCTACAATTTATTTTTTTTTGGAACTGAACTTACTAAGAGAGCAGAGAGGCTAAGAAATTGAAATACAACTCCCATAAAACCCAAAGCATACAACGCTACGGAAGGCGGCTTAGTTTTAAGCACTGCTCTAAAGCCAGGAAATAAAAACAATTTTCTGTTACTGACTCACTTCTGGTTGAGCTCATCAATGTCACTTGCAGTTTGGTTTTCTCCAGCCAGGGTTTTCAGCAGCAGCTGATACGCTTCTGTGGAAGTATCATTTGCTGCCTTGGCTATGCGTACAATCTCATCCGCTTCTTTTTTGTGCCTGGGTATGATTACAGAGGAAAATTAATGCCATTAGAATTGTCAGCCAGTGGTTCCTATCCTCAATTCCATCTTTTATTCTCTCTTTTCCTTCCTTCACCCGGATCTGCATACGGAAGACGCTGCAACACTTGCAATGGAAGATGCTGAGACCATCTCCGCATTGCTCCAGCGGTGCCCCTGAGATCAGCTGAGAGGCACCGCTACGGTAGTACGTGTCCCTCATTCACGTGTCTAGTGTTTGCCATCAGTGATACGCAGGCGTGCACCCACAGCGCAAGTTCCTTGCTCAGCAAAGGGCGCATCGTTCATGACAAGCAAATTAAATTTCGCTTTCCCCTTGTAGGGAAGAGCAGAGCCCTGATGCAGGCTGTAAGGAGTGCGTTTTGCCACAGCCTACCTTTCGGCCAGCTTACGGGCCTCTTCTGCCAATAGAGTCATGTTGTTAGGGTCCCCGCTTGACTCCGGAGGTGTAATGGACTGGGAAGAAAGAAAGAAAAAAAATCTTAAAGCTCTTTTTTCATCTTTTATTCATCTTTGCTTTAAATATTTATTGTCATGATCTAAATGCTTAGAGATGTGTCTAGCCTACTTCTGACTTCTCTGTATTTTTTTCCTTCAGCCCATGCAGTTTCCACCACTGGTTATCCCTTTAAAAAAAAAAAAAAAAAAAAAAGGTGCTGATATTTATTTAGGGGCTTTTACAGTTGGTTTCTTTGAGCAGGGGCTAAGATACAATCTATGACGGACACTGGTGATCTTCCTGTATTTACTTTCCATGATTTTCAGTAGGGGAGAGGACATTTCCATAGCACATTTACTATAAGAGAGAAAGAACAAGCAGAGAAACACACCCAGGGGGCACAAAAAGGCAATGATGCCCTGTCCTCTTCTCACCACGTGGTATCTCAGCAGCACACTCACCACGTTGTCAGCTGCCATCTTTGCCTTCTCCAGCATATCGGAAGCTAAGCTGATCAGGTCCTCTGTGTCCTCCACCCGCACCCGGGCTTGCTCCGCCAAGTTCTCTGTCTCCCGCACCGTGCCCTGGATGTTCCTCAGCCTGTTGAGCTGACTCGCTAGTGTGCTGTTGATGTCTTTGAGACGATCCATGAGGCCTTGATCTACATCTTAAATGCACAATACAAAAGAGAGGAAGCCAAATTAATTACAGCAGGAAGAAAAGTTGGAGCAGCGGCTTACCACTGCAGGCAACACTTTGGTAGGTTAATCCCCTATTGAAAGGGGACCAGCAAAGCCATTTCATAAGTCAGCTTGAGATCAAAGTCATCATCAGAATGTGCATCAAATATGAGACGTCATTAACCACTAATAAGACCTGCTGGGTGTTGGAACCAACTGTGATGGGGAATTTTCTGTTCAGAATCATGTTTCACCTCTATCATTGACTGAAAAAAAAAAAAGAACCCAACAGAGCTGTTCCTCAAGAGGTATGAAGTATCTGCTTTGCAAATTCCCTTTAGCTTAACTCCTAGAAGGTAAGCAGAGATGTAGTAATAGCGAGGCTGGACGTTTTCCCTGGCTTTGGGCAATGGTGGCCACTCCCGAGCCACACACCAGTGACAAAAGGTGGCAGACAGAGGACCCAGCCTCGGTTCTCCGATCTGTAGGACCTATAAGCCCCCCGACTTCCCGAAATTCTTGACCACCAGGTAACTCACCACAACACTGTCTTAATAATGGAGCCATAAAGCACAGACACATGCCTCGTGGCCAGGGGGAATTACTTTTGAAAAGGCGAGAATGTTACTGTGAGGTGAAGTACAAGCAGAAGCCTGCAGGCCTGCAAAATTAAGACTCTTCCCAAATACGTTGCCTTGAACTTGCAGCACATCCTATAAATTGAATGTGAACATCTGATACGTTTCAAAAACATACGACAAACTACATATTAAGTAGAAAGCCATGAATGAGGGCTACAGGTGTGCACAGATTTTTGCAAGGGTAGTTTTTGCACTTAGCTTGAAAGAGGTGGAAAGAAAGATGAAATGCACCACCCCAAAACCCAATCCATTCCCTCATCTTTCTCCAACCCCCATCCTTCTACTCCCGATACAGGACTTAATCTAGGCACGGATGCCAAGCAGGCAGCATAAAGCTACCCCAGCTGAAACTGAGAAGAGCTTCGGTGATCATTCCCACCGGCAGGAATCTTCCCAAGCAAACACAAGCATTAGATCTGTGTCAGCTTTTTCCCAGCTTCACGCAAAGGCAACAGATTTTTCCCAAAGTGGTCTGAAATCACTGAACCAACTCCCAGGGGAACATCTGCAACTGCAAAGTCAAGAGTCTTCGAGTTGCTCTTCTCCAAAACACACGTCTGCTTATACATTAAAAAGACCCTAAGGACAAACCACTGTCACGCGGCTGAATGTCCTGCTCACAGATGTCCTCTGGGTGACAGTACGAGAATCTCTTTAAAGCAGAGTTTAACAGGAAAAACAGCTACAGGCCACCACAAGAGCACTTTTCAGAACATTATACGCTTTACGGTGGGATAATTAAGCTTGCCAGCAGGATTTTGAAGCCTTCATTCTGATTGCTGATAATATCCCAATAATAAGTTCTTTAGCCCAAGATATCTGAGCAAATTTATAAGCATAATAAATAAGTATATTGGAAAGTCTTCAGCTTGTTTAAAAAGTAAGTAAAAACCTCCTTTGTATCTAGAGAAGAGGGTAACGCTTGGATATGTATAGAGCTAGAGGCAGATCTTTACTTTGCGTGTGCACCAGAGACCGCTGGGAGAACAGCGGGGATAAAAGCACAGCCACTGTTGTTTTGATAACAACATACATTGCCTCGGCGCTATCTGTCCTGATGCACAGCATAGGCTTGAAATAAAACCCTCTCCGTCCTAAGGGAAAGGGAACATCAAGCAAAGAGGTTATTTCACATCGGTCCACATCTGATCAGGTCAATTCACCTTTGCTTTTTTGCGCTTCCTGAAGCAACTCCGTAACCTCTCTTTCCGCCTGCTTCAACCTCTCTTCAAAGGCTTGATCGGTTACAGTTTCTTCTCCAGTACCCAGATTTGCTATAAGATTTTCCAGCTCCTGCAACCTCTCTCGTTGTTCCGCCACCTACGCGAAGGGGACAGAGCAGAGCTATGACCTAAGGCAAAGCACTTTGAACCTCTCTGCTTCCAGCAACCATCAGCCAGCCACGGATGTAAAAGCCGCCGCACAAGCGGGCACATGCCACCATCTCCAGCGGTACCGACAGTGGCGTTTGTGGCCTTACCTTATCTTTCACTAATCTGTAACAGGCCGGACACTCTTGGCAGCCCGGCCACGAGCGGTTGTAGAAATAGTTCTCTTCGCACTGGTCACAGCGGCTCCCCACGAAGCCTTCCTTGCACTCGCAGCGACCGTTCTCCCGGCACTGCAGGGAGCGTGAACCCTCGGGATCACAGTCGCAGGCTGCGGGGAAGTTAAATCTCAGTCAGACTGCAGGAGAGGCAGAAATATGGTAAACCCTGCAGGGTGAGAGCAAACCCTCAACGTCCTAAAACCTCTGTCAGGGCAACAGGGCACAAACCCACAGCTGGAGCCCCACTCCTGAGTGGGGTGCTTCTACGCACGGCAGCAGGGCACTCTGTCTAGCTGGGTACAACATTCACTGTGCGTGTTGACAGTGTTGCTACTGCCTTTCCCACAAAGCATTATAATTTTCTACCCCATTTCATTCTAAACCAACTGCAGTTAATTTTTCAGCTCTTTACAAGCAAGGATATCGCGGAGGAAAGTTTGGATCATCCAGTTTTTCAATCACATTTACAAGATCTGTTACTCCTCAAGACAGAACCTGTACATTCTAGCCGCTTGCAGAGTAGCTGTGCAGAGATTTAACCTTAGGCAAAAGGACCGTTGCAGGACAAGACTCAGAGAACATATTTATGCCAAAGCGAAGTGGGTATCCATCTCAACTCCAGCCTCTCGGACTTACGTTTACAGCCTTCGGAGCCAAAGCCAAAGTGGTTGACCTCACATCTGTCGCAACGCTGGCCAGCGACGCCAGGCTGGCACTCACACTGCCCAGTTCGGATGTCGCACTGGCCATCGGTGGAGCCCAGCGCGTGGCAGTTGCACCTGGGGGAGGCAATCACGCATCAGGCAGTGACACAGAAGGGGGGCACGGGGGAAGTGCCTTTCTGAAGGAGCCCCAACAAGCACAGCTCAGTGCTTCCATTTGTCAAAAGTCACTTTTCCTGCCGTGCGTGTGCAGGAGGCCAGGCACCGAGCCTTTGAACCGTGCAAGGTCACACGGTGCCTGCACTAAAAAAGGAACCCACGAGCTGCGCTGCACACAATCACATGGCACTTTTCTATTTAAAACCCTGATTTAAAGCTATTTATAAAGCTTGTAAGTCAGGCTTTTTGTACAGCCTTCATAGCTGCTCCTTGACTGCTGCTCTTCCCCACCCATAGCAGCACTGAGACACACCAGACACACTGCACAAGGTAAGCACAGACACCCCCCAAAACCAGGCTCTTTGCCCCAAGCCAAGGTGCACATCACCTCTCACAGCCACGTCCGCTCTGGAGATTGAAGTAGCCAGGCTCACAGGCACTGCAGTCTCTCCCCGTGACGTGAGACAGGCACTCACACTGCCCGGTCACTTGATTGCAACTCGTCTGCTGATTCACAGTGCCGTAGGGATTGCAATGACAAGCTGCAAAAATAAAAAGGATGGAGAAATATGCAGAAAGTTAGAAGTCCCTCGTGGTGTTGGTACTCTGCTAGCCAGTCCCTAAATGGGCCTAGATCCAAAACACACGGCAGCCCAGCCCCTGCATCACACAATGCTTTTGCTTTGATGGCAGTAAGCGCCCACAAACACAAGCATTATAGCAAGCTAGAACCACCAAACCAGGATAAAGCCACACATTGCTGCTAACGGGCACGAGCAACAGCCTGACATTGTGTCCTAACAACACATCAGGAAACAGCAGCTCTTGGGGACAAAACCATTTTTAAACGCAAGAGGAACCGGCTCTCACCTCTGCACTTGTCGGCAGGATCGGGGGCCAGGGGGTTCCCGAAGAAGCCATCCTTGCAGCGGTCGCAGTAGAAGCCGGCGGTGTTGTAGATGCACTTGAGGCACTCGCCCGTCTGGCGGTCGCAGTTCCCCACGGCGTTGGGGTCGATGTTGTCGTTACACTGGCAGAGGCGGCAAGGCCTCACAGCACCGTTTTCGCCCAGTGGGTCTCCGAAATAGGCATCGTCACACAGCTCGCACCTCTTGCCTGGGACGTGACAGAAACACACTTGCTGCAGCAGGAAGCCCTTTGCTGCTGTCTCACCCAGACTCCCTTTGCAGCCCCTTCTGAAAAGTAAACTCTCCAGCTTCCTCCACTTTCATCCTTCTATTGGGGCCAAAAAGGTGCCCAAAACCACATACATATCTCTCCCCATCCCTAAATTTAAGCCGCTTTTTCACTGGAACTTTGCATTATGAGTTATTTCAGCTCCTCTTTTCCCTCCTATCCCTTTAAGCCAAACCTATTTGTTGTAATCTGTTGTTAATTTAAGAATCCAAGCAGGTAATCCTCCGTGGGGCATCACTGCTCCAGAAAGCCCCACTGCCAACAAGATCTGCCAAACCTCCACGGGCAGCCACTGAAGCATCCAACTCAGCAGCTCCCTACACTTTACCGCAGATTTGACCTCCCCAGCTAGCTATAAGCTCCATTTCTTAGGCAGTTCTTGCACACACAAACCCTCTTTTCCCTCACATCCCAAGAAGGTGGTGGGGGAAAAAAGGAGGAACTCTTGTGTGATCACATAGCTACAAGACGAACTTCTACTGACACCTGACTTGCAGGGAACCTGGACCCCTGGACTCCACTTCGGTTCATGAAGCAACACCACCCATGGGAACCCCCACGAGCTGCCCCTGTGCTTGGTCCGGGGCTCTTCTAAGCATTTCAAGCGTTTACAGGTATTCTGTACTTTGGACTCTGCTATGCCAAGCATAAAATCAGCAGAGAAGCATGGAGACTGCCAACCACCCTAAGGCTTCCTTGCTGCTTGCAGGCAGAACAAAAGGCTCTGCTTAACGGGTACGTGCTCGGACTTCATGGTTTATCGCTAAGGAAAAAAGATCTGTACCCGTTCACGTATTTCTCTATAAAACTGCCAAGCATAAATTTGGTCTTGTATTTTTTTGGGCAATGTTTGTGAGTCACTGCAGCCTTCCTGCTTTTCCTAGGGAGGGCACTGGCTCCCCCCTACAAGCATCCCGCAGTGCCTCTCCGGCTGACAAACTGCATCTTCTAATTTTATTTCAGCCTGACCCGCCTTCCTGGCTCTTTAAAATCTATCCTATTTTCTGCCCAACACTGTGTATAACAGACCTCTATTAGAAGCTAGCACGGCTCACCTACATAGCACAGAAATGTTCAGACTTTGCACAGGTTAAGCCTTTGTTTCCTTTTTGTTCTCAAGAGATAGGCACAAAGAACACGAGTAGCCCTGAGCCTCGCACAGGACAGAGAATAGGGCTGAGGAAGGGGTGTAGAAGAAAGACTTTTTTGTGTAGGAACACACCTGTAGTGCCAGCCTGGCAACTGGTGCACACAACCTCCTTTGTGCGAGGCACGACGGCACAACTCGAGCTGCCAGGGCACGGGCAGGGCTGGCAGTCTGAGGCCGTGCCTGCTGTGGCATCTCCGTAATACCCATCGCTGCACTTCTCACAGTGAGTCCCTGCCGTGTTATCCCTGCAATTGCATGTGCCTGGAATAGAGACAGAAATGGTTTTTGCTTCATCGTCCAACCCAGAGAGAACCACCACCCTCTTGCTGCTCCCTCTTTCATCAGCCCTTCTTGCCTGTCTCGGCCTCACACGTCTCACTGTGCCCATTGCAAGTGCAAGGCACGCAGGGGCTGTAGGGTCCGAGGCTCGGTGTCTCTCGCCGATATCCAGAGGAGCAACGCTCACAAAACTGCCCCTCGTATCCCGCTGGACAGGAGCAGCTCTCCACCCAGGCCACGGGCACGCCGGGTCCAGGGCGAGCACTTGTGATGGTAACGTCATCCAGGTGGCCGGCACCTAGAAAGCACCGAGAGGGGAAACGCTTTGTAACCACAAAGGTGCTGACTGCCGCTTCACCAGACACACGTCTGAATGGTACGAGAGACAGACGGGTGGATGCTTGCAGTTGATAAGGTGAATCAAGAAGCAAAACTCTCCAGGAAGGTTTAGACAGTGAGAAAAGATGCAACATAGCTCACAAAAGGCACGCGCGGGGCAGGAAAGCTGAGGGTAACAATAGAGAGGAGGATGCTGAGAACAGCAAGTGAGTAAGTATGGTCAGTTAAAATAAGTTAGGTTTTGCATGCATATGGTTTCCATTTCTAAATCAAATACCAAAACCAATTCCTGTCTTTCTAGGGAGGAAAGACCATCTCTTTAATACGCCGTCTCTAACACAGCGTCTGCAAACCATGCCTCAGGGCAAACTCTTCAGCTATCCCTCTCGGGCCATTCCTTTGTCTGGCATTTGAACGCTCCCCCTCTCCACCCACCCCCTTCCCTGGAGCAGAACTGAGCCTGGACACAACATAGCTGGGTTTTAAACTTACAGCAGTGTGTTTGTACCACTGCGCAGCTCCAGAGCACCGAGCAGAGCCTCAGCTCCCACATATCAGCAGCGGCTACAGCACTCTGGGGACGGCTTGCTCCACACCTTTCCTCCTCTCCATTTCACAACCCCACATTCCTCTTTACAAGCCACCTCTGAGAACACTTGCAGCTTTCCCACCTTCCCCAAATGCAAATTCATCCTTTGCATCTTTCTGCAAAAACTCTTCTTCACATGACAACACCCGCTATTTTTGCTCCTAATTCACGTCTGATTTTGTTCCCTCATTACAGGGAACTTTCACTCAAGTTCAGCACTGGCAGCCCTTTTGAGATCTCATCCTTCCCATTTGTCATGCCAAACAAGGGGACGTAACCATTCCCAGCATAGCAGAAACTGAGGCCAAACGTTGTAAACTCCCTACATCTCTCCCCTACCATGTCCTTCAGGACTCTGTGCGACATATTTCTACCAATCTGGAAGACACTGGCTGTGCAACACAGCAAAACTCTCACGTTTAGAAACAAAGAATCAGCGGGTGATGCGTGCTCAGCTTCCAGATTTCTCAAAGCCAGCACCTTTCTCCCCAGCTCCTCTCCAGGAGATCTGGGAGAAGGTGTTGCATAGGAAGATGAGGTGAAGAGCAAGCGGCACAGGCTTTGCCAAATAACCCGCAACAGCCATTTGTGACCAGGCCCTACAATAAAGCAACCCGAGCACTAGACTAATGGGTCTGCCCAGCAACTTACTTCTCTCGCTGTAGGTCCCGCGGATCTTGATGGAAGTCAAGTTGTGGAGAAGCTTCTGGAAGTCAAATGCCGTAAGAGCAGGCCTCCATGGGTAGTCCGTAGCCTCGTGAAGCCTACGGAGAAGAGCCGTGCATCATCAGCAAAGCTTTTAGATGGCTAACAGCTGTGCCCTTTTTAAAACACCCTTTCCAACAGCGCTACGCTATTGCAACATAGTTCACATACGCTTATGCAATGCTGCTAAATAGGGAGCTTCAAACCAACCTGATAAGACCGCTATCCCAAGCTAAAATTAATGCTGTTTGTTTTCCCAAGAGCTCAGAGGCCAGGGGCACCCCAGGCTGGGTGCCAGCTGCTCCCACCTCTCACCTGAAGGTGTAGGTCAGCGCGTTCTCGCTGGGGTAGGGGTTCCCCTGGGCAATGAGCGGCACCGACACTCTCAGCCCAGCCCCTTCCAGCACCAGGTCCTCTGCGGAGAGGCGCGTGTCCCGTCTGTCCACACGGAAGGAGAAGGTCAGGTTTTGCCCGTAACTCAAAACCTGGTTGCCCAAGAACTTGCCTAAAAGGGGAAGAAATCCTCACAGTTAGGGGATGGAACAGAAAGGGCACAAGCGGCACAGAAAGCCTTGCTTCTCCAATGACCTACGTGGTGCAACAAAATACATGGGGAAGTAGCTGTCCGAGATGACAGAGATATCCTGGGTCTCCGCACTCCACTGGAGTAAGACTTCTGAGCCATCGCGCTGCTCAGCACGCCACTCGTCCTCTCCTGGAAAACAAGACAAAAACCAAACTCAAACGTGCAAGTATTAACATCCTTTGGAAACGTAGCTTTGCACACACTTCTTGTGTCATTCCGCATACACAACTAACCTACAGTCTGTACACTGGCACTATCGGACTTCAGAAGCTGTGCAGAAGGATGCAGACAGCAAACACTATCTTTCCAATTTAAGCCCCTAACTTGAGTGCTGACTTGAACCCTACAACAACTACTTGTTCAAAACCCTGTTTTCTAAAGAGCTTAAGCAGAGATGGGAAAACCTGCAGTCTCCTATGACTTGATGAAAGCTTCAGCCCTGGTACAAACTGTTCTCCAATGGAATTTTAATTAAAAAGATGTTCTTTTCAGACTACGCAGCATGAAAACATGCATACGCAGGAAACTGACTGTATGAAAAAAGATTTCGCCTGACCTCACAGACCCATCGGCAACACAATTGTGTTTTATTTAGAGCCATGTAAACCCCAAATCTTAAGTGATTACAATCCTCTCAATCAGAAACTCCTGATTTGGTTCTAAAATTGCAAAAATGCCCCCCCATGCCAGCACCGCTCTCAGGCTATAAAAGGTTTACATTTACAATTCATGCTTGCACCTGTACAGCGTACGTTAGCGCTGGGTGTCCGAGGCCAGAGCTGTGAATTCATTCCTCCCTAGCTGAACAAATGAGCTGCAGACTGGGAAGCTCCCAGTAACTTCAGCAGTAACTCAGCACTTCCAAAAGAGGGATTCTGGACCTGCCTGCCCGAGGTTTGCAATCTTGCACAGAGAGGAAGGAGCAGGTTGGGTTTGGGTTCTTTTTAATCATTTCTGACTTGAGTCTACAGCCCAATTTGGGTTACAAAGGAAGGCTCAATTTTACCAAACTCAAAGTTGGAGGCGATACGGTAGATACTGTAGCCGATGGCACTGGTGCAGACTGAAGAGTGTCCAAAACAGAAGCAGGGGGTACAGCCCCTTGGATTAGAGGAATCCAGATGGAAAAATCCAGGTTTGCATCTGAAGATGTGAAGGACAGAGAATTAATTTCCCTGATGCTCACCTCAGGCCATCGCTCGAATGTTTCTCATTCTTGAAACAAAGCCACGGGAAGAGAAACTCACCTCTCGCAGTGGAAGCCTTCAACATTGTCCTTGCACGTACACCGTCCCGTCTCGACGTTGCATTCCCCTGTGCTGCCAGCCAGATTACAAGAACAGGGCCTGAAAGAGCCAGGAGAGTGGATAACTCATTAAAAGCCACACAGAGAAAGCTTTAAAAAGCCGTGCAGTTTTTCTTTTAGAGAGCAGCAGTCGCCCTTACCTGCACCCGCCTTCAGAGAGGGAGTGGAAACCTGGCTGGCACCGGTCACATTTGTCCCCCATCACGCCGGGTTTGCAGCTGCACTGGCCGTAGCTGTCGCACTGCGTGCTGAGGGAGCCTGCGGGGAGAGCAGGGACAGGCACCTCAGCAGAGCCATCCGGCTCTGGTAGCCTCCAACTTTTTCAGCTTTACAAAACGGGCAAGAAATATGGGAAAAGAAAGTGGGAAGCATAGATTCAAGCTGAGGAGTGACAGCTTACCTAAAGACTGCGGCTAGTTCACAGGGATTTTTTTTCCCCAGCAGCTCTAGAGAGCTAATTGTTATCTAGTCTTCCAAACTATATTCAGCTTCAACAAACCTTTTTATATATAAACACAATTTTAACTTCAAATTGCATTCTCATCCTTGTTGCTGTTTCATCCTCAATGTCACCTTTGCATGCCTCTAACTCCGTGCCTGTTTTTCCCCGCAATGCACCATTTCCAAGATTTTATTCCCTGAATCAATTGTGTTCTCCCTAATCACTGTCTTCCCTGTGCCAGGGGATATCCTGACCTCTTCCCTTTCACACTCCGATTTCCTCCCTTGATTCCCAAGCTGGATTTGAAGACTAAACCACCTCTTCGGAGCAAGGCTGTGCGTGCCACTATTAACCCGAACAAACTCTTCAGCAAAACTCTCATTTTTGGCAGGACATCTTTCTCAACACTGCTCTGTTCAAGCAGACTTGCACAAAAAGCAGCAGAAGGTTTCTTCCACCCATGGTGGACAAAATGCTTTCTCCCAAGCACCGGTGTAGCTAGCAGCCTTGGAGTTGTCAGCACTCTAAAGAGTTAACTACCAGGAGAAAAGTATTTTAATATACAGAAACAGTTTCTTCTTTCCACTCCAATCCACACCAGAAGATTACAGCAAAGTGAAGAGTTATAAGATGATTAGGCTGGACAGGACAGAAGAACTCACAAAACCTTTTCCATATACAGTCAAAGTTCAAATCCCCTTTGCAGTCCCAGCTTACAAATATTTAGGAAAAAAAACTGTACTCAGACAAAAGATGGCAATCTAAACCAATTCAGGGGCTTCAAATACACCCTGGGTGCCCGTGTGCCATGGGATACAAGCTGATGGTTAAGTTATAAATCCCTTTGGCATTTGTCCTTAAAGACCTGAGGAGTCACCTCCCTGCCTCTTCTCGACCATCTCAGCTGACGCCAATCCTCACCCCTCTTAAAATAAGGTCTGACACGAGGACCTGGGAGAGCAGATGGAGGAAGAAAGAGGCCTTTCTTGGTCAAAAATTTCACAACTGTACAACTCTCCGACCAAATTAGATAGGAGACGTACCCTGGCAGACCTCTCACTGGCTGCTTTTAGGGCATGCTGCAAGCAATTACTTATTCCAGCTACTCTATTTTGGAACCTCACATCATATCTTACTATCTATTACCCTTTTGTCTCCTCCTTCCTTATTTGCTGCGGGCTGGTGTAGTTCTGGGATCCCTCCATATGGATCAAGTGGTTCCCTTGATGACAAAAGACTTGTTTTCCTGCAGAATTTTCTCCTGTGGGTTTAGTTGGTTGGTTTTTTGTTTTGTTTTTTTTACTTTAAAGGAGTTTAACTACATATTTTGAGTTGACCTTGTTTTTTCTCACCCTCACCCCCTTTTGTGTTAAAGGTTTCACTGGTTTGTATTTACAGTGCTTGGATACTCAGAAACTGATGCGGCTGAAGTTCACTACGGTTCTTCAGTATGAATAACTTCCAGAAATATCCACTCACATCATCTTGTTTATTAAGAATTTAAATGAACTCTTTAGTACTAGGAGTGTCCAGGGTAACACATACACAGTGAGGGCGAGTGGGAACCAAACTATTTCAACAAAACCAAAAACTATTTCAGAACACATTTGAAGGAGTAAAAACATTAGAGGTGAACCATCTGCCCCTGCCACCCCAACCACAATTAGATCCAAGGATAATTTCAACCAAAACACAACCCAAAAAAACATTTCCTACATGGGAGAAAGAAAAGAAAAACAAACAAAAACCTCCCTCTTTTTACCCAGTAATTTGCAATTAGCTGCGTAACCGAGAGAAGAGCTAGCTCTTGTGCATGACAGTTTGCAAGCAGAAACATTTGCCTCCAGTACTCACCGACCGGGTTGCAGCTGCAGGGCAGACATCCTTCCTCGCTCCCCAGGCGATAGAAGCTGTCCCTGCACCTTTCGCAGTGGGCACCGTCAGTGTTATCCGAGCAGCCCGTGCAGTGGCCCCCATGGCCCGTCGAGCGGTACAGCTCAGGGTCGAAGTAGCACTCCTGCGACCTCCCGTTGCAGTCGCAAGCTGCAAAGACAAGGGTACCGTCAGGGAACAGCACGTGCGGCCATCCGACCCCGACACTCGCAAAACCAGCTCGGCAAAGATCAATATTAGGTTGTAGGGGAGCTGGAGTAGGAGCCTTTAACCATCCTAAGACTCGTGCACAGACCCCGAGGCATTTGTACATCAATGAGAAGAAAAAGGGGGAAGCGTGTTTTTGCGGTGGTTGAACGTGGGGAGGGGGAAGCAAGGCTGTAATGATGAGATAGGCTCCTCGAGACCACTCTCGCCTACATCCAGAAGAAAACCAGCATTTTCTAAACTGTTCCCTTCCACGCTGGTCTGCCATTTGCAGCTGAAATGCCGGCCTCCCGCACAGCAACACCAATCTCAATCACACAACCAGGCACGAGAAGGTAACTGAGGCTGACTCCAGGCTGTAAGGAGAGTTTCTCCCCTGGACTACAAATCCCCTCTGTCTAGGGAGCAGGAGACCCGGGTTTCACCAGCACAAGTCACAGCTCTTGACCAGACAGCTGGGACCGATCAACAGACACAGAGGTCAGACAGGAAGAAAGTTTTTCTGTCTGAAAAAGCTTCCCCATAAAGTAAACTACCAGGAGCTGTTGTAAGTGACACAAACCCAAGCGAAATAAATTGGCATTTGGTCACAGAGATCCGCATTTGCGGTCCAGAACTGTCGCAACAGCCTCGAAATTGGATGAAGTAGTCAACAAGTAACTGTAAAAACCAATAACCCAAACACAAGAGGAAGACAGCAGAAGCTAAGTGAGGAGCTTTTTGAAGGTCAATTATACTCCAGCATACTAAATGCAGGTTGTTTCCTATGGGTTCCATAAAGTACAAGCCTGTACGTTTTTGCAGCACACCTCTTTCCTAAAGGTCGCTCCCATCCTTCTCCAGAAAGGAGACGCCCTTTGCTAGGGATCTACCAGAAAGCTCCTATAGGAATGGAGCAACCAGCAGTCCCACAAAATCTCTGCTGAAAAACCACCAGAACTGTGCTAACTGCAACTGAGACAACTTAAAACCATGCAGGGCCAGCTTCTGGATGCCAACAGAGGCAGGGGACGCAACCCGTGAGAGATTTTCCCCACGTACCCAAGCATTCATTGGCGCTCTCTGCTGTTGCTCTCCTCCACGGTCGGTCATTGAAGAAAGGAAGACACTTTTCACAGTCGACCCCGAAGGTGTTGTGTTTGCAGTTGCAGACCAGCTTCCCAACCTCGTTCTTCACGCACTCGCTTGCGTGCCCATTACATTTGCATCTGGTTAACGAGAGACAAGGAACAGGTATTTAAACTCCAGGGATCCAGGTCACTCACAGAGAGATCCCAAAAACAAAGCCCAGATCTGAAAGTCTGAGACAAGACAAATTTGAAGGCAGATGGTCACAACAAAATTGAGAGCACGACTGCCGTTATTCAGCCAGGAGAAGAGGAGGCTCCAGGGGGACATTACTGAGGAAGTTCAATATCTAAAAAGGGTTTACAAGAAAGATGGAGAGAGACTTTTTACCAGGGCCAGTAGTGACAGGACAAGGGGCCACGATTTCATACTGAAAGAGGGTGGGTTGAGGTTGGACATAAGGAAGGAATGTTTTACAATGAGAGTGGTGAACAGGTTGCCCAGAGAAACTGTGGATGTCCCTGGATCCTTGGAAGTGTTCAAGGCCAGGATGGATGGGGCTTTGGGCAACCTGGGCTAGTGGAGGGTGTCCCTGCCCATGGCGTGTTGAGGGGACTGGATGATCTTTGAAGGTCCCTTCCAACCCAAACCATTCTACGAAACAAAGAGGTGTAGCACGCTCAAGATAGAAACACGAGAACATTAACCAACTCCTTCATGGTCTGTCACTAAAACACAATAAGCTGAGTAGGAAAAGCAAAGATTTTGTTGGCTTTATGTTAGTTTATTCTCCACAGCTTCTTTCTCATGAGAGTCCAGGAAACAGTATGGACACTCACCGTGTGCTCCTGCTGTATCAATAAGAAATTAAATAGCAGAGAGGTGACTAACACAGAAGTCCAGGGACCACAACAGACTGGTGGGGCAGCCAAAGTAAATCCCCACGTTGTCAAATCCTGGTCTCAGGACTGCTCTCTGCAAACAGTCCAAAATGCTGCACTGATCTCAGTTCCATTCATGAAAATATTTCATTGTCAACAGCTTAAGATTTAAGCATTCTGCAACATGTTTTGGCAAAAGGAATAAACAACTACAGCATTGTATGATGCTTCAGATCGTCCTAGGAGATAGTTCCCAAAATATATCTGAAGCAGAGACGTTGAGATCTTCTGCTTACTGTTATTCTAGGCTACACATATAGGCAGAGAATGATTAATAACACATTAAAAAAACCCATGCAAAGCACAAGGTAGAAAAGTTAGGGGGTTTTATTTTGTTTTATATTTTTGTCTTTCTTTTCACCCTCTGCCCTCCCAAATCACTCAACATTTGATCTAATCAAGGAAAAAAAAGTATTAGATATCTGTCTGCCCTGAAATTATAGCCACAAGAGGTTATACACACTATTTGCAAGCCTCACAAGATTCATTCTACTGCATTTTTTGTTTAGGACAGTCAATAAAGACTGGAGCCTAATGGTACCATGTGAGTATAATCAAAATCTTTAAAGCACTCTAGTAATCCTGACCAAAAGCTTTAAATAAGTACAGAGGTTTATTGTCTACTCACCTACCACCCACAGCAAAATCTGAAATTGCATAGTAATAAGACTTGAGAACTTTTGGGTCATTGAAAACTTCATCTCCAAACGTGTTCAGACGATTGAGGGTCACCCTTATGTCTGTAGCCGTCACCCATTCCTAGAGCAGAACAAAAATCCCATCAGATTAAACATCAAACATCCCCCTCAAGAGCATACCAGTGCTATGTCATTAGCAGTTGTAAATACAAAGTCATTCATCAATCAGCAAGTTCCTTCCTCATCATTTTCCCCTCTGCACCACAGAAGCTCACACATCCCTGCCGGAGAGGCCTTACACCCCATCATCTTGGTTCGGATGTATTTTCCGGACCCCGCTTCTATCTCTGCATACTCTTTCCAATGTCTCTTTACATCTTGTGTGTTCTCAGCTGGGAAGCAGTGGGTAACATCTCCAGCAAAAGCTGCTGTGCAGGCAATTATGCGGGCTTGCTAATCATACATATCTGTTTAACTGCAATTTTCTTGCAAAGCTATACAGCACGAATAGGAAAATCTTTAGGGTACACTCGTTTGCAGACATACACCTCCAGATGAGGAGACACAGATAGATGAATGAGGCTGGGGGAGGCTGAGGAAGAAAAGCAGACAGGCACATCTGACTTACAACATAAGAGCTTTTCATAATATTTACACAGCATCTTCACCACAGTACCCTACCCTGCTCCAGCAACAGCCTGCAAACATAGCCTGTCCCCAAATTTCACGTCCCCTTCAGCCAGCAGCGGCTGTAGTTAGTACCTCCTTGTTTTTATTACAGCTTTTGCAATGCCATTTCCCTTCTAACCCTATAAAAAAAGAACCAGAGAAAAAACATCCCTGTATGTACAACTGTGCTGCAGCTGCACCACTGCTTAGCCAGTACAATAAGAAGATTTGCTGAACTACAAACACTGGCATAAACAGACGGAAATGCTGAGCACAATACACACGTGTACTTCAGTTCCAAAAAGCAGTGCCAGAGGTTTGTACAAAATTGGCTGTCAGGTCTCCACCCCTTCCATAGAGGAGTTTATCAGAAAATTGCACGCCATATCGCTCACTTGAAATCTCTCTGTTCACCTTAATGATTAGGCCCTGTTCTCTGCAAGGGCTAGCTACACCAACAGGGTGGCCAAACTGGTTCTTTTCCATTTCAGGAGTTGTACTCCCTGTCCTCTTAATCTTTATTTTCGTTTGCAGAAGCGAGCCCCACCAGATTCTGCCTTCCTGCCCGCTGGCTGGGGATCATGCCTCCATCTGCTCCTGCTACTTGAAGAAGAAAGGGAAGAAGTGGTGCTCACAGCTCTGAAAGGAAGGAGGCGAGCCCTGACGCGGCAAACCCCACAGCTTTACTGCCTTGTGGCAATATAAGCTGAAGAAGTCATCAAGGAGCATACAGAAAGTGCCAAGTAAATACTGTGGATAAAATCAAGCTCCCCCACCCCAACACACACACGCAGAAGAACAGGTTAGGGTTTCCAATAACCCTTTATTTGTTGAGGAGAATCTCACATTTCTTAATTTTTTTGCACTCAAAATATAAATGCAGACGCCTCAAGTATTCACTTGACTTGGGCTTTACCCTCCTCTGCCCTTCTGTCTGAAACAGCAGCAAAACGCCCCCAGCTGCTTTCTAAGCAGGCAGAGATTTGCATCCATCCTCTAAAGACTTCCACATTGCCTAATGACAAATCATCCTTAACACCACCGATTTTGCTTTTTGCACCAAAAACTTACTAACAATAGAGTCAAGAGTTCAACTTTTCCTTCAAAAGCGTCTCTTTGGATTGCCCATCCCAACTTAGCCGCGCAAGGGCCTCTGAGCATGAATAAGGGCCGTAGCGCAGCCCACATCTGGCACAAAGCCTCCATCCTCAACAACTAAACAGACTCGACTCAGACCACCCAACTGACTGAGTCCTGCTCACGTACCTGTAGCACGGGGCTGTTGTCAAAGTTATAGGCGCTGGGACGTCCCTCCAGCGTCGAGAACGCCACGTTGCCCCCGGTGAGAGGGGAGATGTCACTGAACTCATCCGTGCAGAGCGCCTGCTGCTCATCCTCCCCAGTCCGAATGAAGCCCCGATTGACTTTGTGATACGTGCTCTCACAGGAGCCACTGTAGTACTGGTAGGGCACCCACGGGCCATCTTCCCTGGTGCGTTTGTAGATTGCAAAGCTCTCCGGCCGACTGGTGTGAAACTTCAGACGCACATACGTGATGTCAAAGGCCTTTCCTGCAGATGAGAGAAGACAAACACAAGAAAGACTCAAACAAACCAGAAAGCATGGCAAGAGCTGCGCTGCAGTTCTCTCTTTAAAAGAAACATCTCCTCTAGTACCATCCAGCAGGATGAGCAGTGACCAGCAGCACCAGAACTTATCTCCTTCAGTCTTACGTACTGCATCTCCCAGCAAAGACGAGGTGAAGGAACTGAAGGCAGAAGTTGAGGGCAGGCTGAGTAGATAACTAAACAGACCTACAGACTTTTGTGCAACCAAACACACATCTCACAAGCTGCAATTCTCTTCTGCAGACATCACCAACAGCATCCTTACCCCAATAGATGATATATTACATCAGAGCCACAAACAGCTTGTGTGTATCTAAGGCCAGGTCCAAGTTAACCATGCCATTTGATAATATTTCTTCCAAATACATCTGTGGGAGAAACAGTACTAACCAGAGAGGTAAGAGTCACACTGTACAGCCTGTTTCATACCTCTGCTTCCTCCCTAAATAGACAATACCCCAAACTCTTCACACTACTCCTGAAGCCTTTCCTCCAGGTGTGAGCTACTGGCTACACTCTCTTCTACTCATTCCCCAGGAAAGACAAAACAAGGTTTAAGTTTCCGAGACCATATGATTAAAGTTGCCAAGACACTTTTCAGATCAAAGTGCAATGATTTACAAGCTAGCCGTGTTCTCCCTCTGCTAGGAGGATAAATGTAAACTCACCTCCCTGCCCTGTATTTATCTCCTAACAGGTGTGTGGCAATCAGCAAAATGTCCTCCCTCAGGGATTCTTCTCCAGTGACTTGATCATCCACCCCCGTGCACATAAACCAACTGCCCAGGGGATTCACACCCCTGAGAAAAAACCACCAGGGGAAAGGACCACAGCACGCTTCAGCCATCTTCCTCCACCGCCCCCACGTTCACAGGACATGTACAGCTGCACGCCGGCTCTTCTCGCTCCACCTCGGCGAGCGGATTGTGTGTGAGCAGGACACCCTGGCACATGCAGGGAACTTGCTAAAACAACAGGAGGTTTGCCTGGAAAAAAGCTTCGGGCGTTCAGGCCCTACCACGCTCTTCTACCTTCCCACCGCCTCCCAGAAAAACACTGCTCTAAGCAGAAGTTGCAGCCGTCACTGGTCCCTTCGTTGACCAAAAAGTAAGCTACTAGAAGTATTTCAACTGAGAAACAGGTTTTTTCCACCTGTAGAAGTCACACGGATTTAACTGCAACTTGTAAAATTAATTAACTCCGTGTTAAATTTTTAACAGGAGGCTTTGCACCTGCTGGAGAGCAGCTCTCTTCACAAGTTACAGCAGACCAGATGGCACTCGGCAACAAGAACAGTGTGCCTCTCAAAGCACACACGCAAAACCTGATTGCAATGAATCAGGTTCAAGTCACAAACCACAGTTCTCGCTCGTGGGCCACCCACCAATTACACCGGGATCAGCCTGCATTAGGCACGGCACGTCCAACGCCCGGCTGGCGCAAGAGAGGAACCTTTGTCCTTTCTGGCGGCTGGAAACACCGAAGTAGCAGGATAAGCACGGCAAAAGGTCCAGAATTCAACATACCAGGAAAAAAAAAAAAAAAAACTCACGATATACAGCATCACAAAAAACTTACACGTGCACATCCCAAGGATAAAAAAAGACCAACCTTGTGTTTAAAGCCCAAGAAATCTGCTGATAACCCAACCTACCAAGAAGCGCTCATCTGGTCATGACATGCAAGACAGCTGGGGCATTGTACAGACGAACTCCCCAGTACTTCCCACAAAGGAAGCGTCACTGTTTCTACCATGTGCGAGGTTACAGATGACCTAAACACAAGACTGCAAGCCAGGCATTCATAATCTGCAGCTCTTGCTCAATACTAGCTCAACTTTTGGTTTGGGGTCAAGTTACTCTTACACACAGAAGACGAGTGAGAAGCAATCACACTGTTAATGCCAAACTGCTGCTACAGGGGTTAGAAACTCCAAAAGGATCATCACTTAGCATTGTAACGCAGCTTAGGCTTATCCTCCCCTTGCTGCCCAATACAAGAGATGATCAATCCTGTTTCCATTTATTTGGAAGTATTTTTCCCATGAATCTCGACGCAAGGCAAGAAGTACGAATCAAGCGTACGAATCAGCCCTAGGGGATTCCCCTTTCTCCTGCTACATGGTCTCTTCTCAAGAAGAGAGCTCCTCACCGAAGGCAAAGTACGCTTCAGAGGTGAAGATCATGCACACGCAGGAACTCAAGGTGAGCACACCAGACACAAGCCAATAGGCCAGACATGCACAAATATCTTTTTCAGGCCCACGGTAAACAAATCCAGGATATACTCCCCATCTTTTCCAGATTAAGGCAAGGAGCCCCAGAAGCAAATGCCTCTTCATGCTTCTGCAGGAAGACCCCAGTATTGATGTTGACTTGCATCTTGCCAGTCTGAGGACTTCACCAACACCTGGGACGGGCAGCATCCTACTATCATGGTTTTATCACTAATAAAACTGTTGCATCAGCCTCATGAGAAAGTTTTCAGTTCACACTCTGAAGTAAAACAAAATATGAGGCTGAAAGTATTGTTTTCTTTGGGAATAACTGTCATCACCAGTGAAAACAGTGAAGACATCAGGTAAGAGCAGCCACTCTGTGAGTCAGGAGGGAAAAAAAGTCAGAGCCAACAGCATGAAAATCCTTCAATTAAATTGTGTCAACTGAATTGTCAAGAATACCCTGCTACTTTGACTTGGGTTAGTTTTCTTCAACTAGTACTGCATTCCTCTGGCATGAAGCAAAACCCCTACGTTTAGGCTTCACCAAGATGATTTCGTGGAGGAAACGCTTCAAAAGAATCCTGGGAATGAAGAGGGGGCCGGGCGTGTGCTCGCACTACACACACAACTTTCTGCTCTAGCAGAAAAGCCAGGTCACAGCCTGCACGTCCCGGAAAAGAACTAAATTTTTTTCCTCTCCACTATAACTGGATTACGGTCCTTGTTCCCTGACAAAGTCTCCTACAGCTCCTTGCAAAAATTCCAGCTAAAGGCACACCACCTGCAAACTGCACTCTGGGCAGCACGAAAACATTTTCCATAGACATCCCTTGTGCTAAATGGAAAAGACCCTCCCTTTTTCATCCTTGATTTTACACAACGGGCCGAAGAAAACACATTCAAAACCCTCCCGACCAAGCAACCCAGGTGAAAAAAAGACATTTATTTCAGCTGGCAGCGTAACTACTTGAGAAATCCTGTTAATGGCATTAAACAGGAATGCAGTTAATGCACACAGAGCGGCTGTGCGCTAGCGCCGTATCAGCTTGCCGTGGGTAAATACTGCTGGAACAATAGAGTTTACCCAAGACCAGCTGACGCAGTGTTGAAATGTGTTTCCCCACTGTTCGTACTGAATGTGAAAGCTGTGCTTAGCTGCCTGGCAGCTAGCAGGGCTCTTCAAGGTTGCAGAGCCTTTTTCTAGCAAAGATAAGCCACCGAGGTTGCTTTCAAGTCTTGCAGGGCTAAATAAATATATGCTGCCATTACGCTGAGAAATGGCAGTGGCAATAACCAGGTGAAATGAAGTTTTAAACGTTTCATTTGGAAAACAAAAAGTCATTGTTCTCCTGTTCCGTTAAGCTGGTAATTATTTTGATCTCAGTTTGGCTTAGAAGTGTCTGATAGTGTCAGGTACCAGACAATATTTCCCTCCATGTACTGAGAAGTGGCAGATCTATTTTGCAGGAAGAACTCCAGAGGTTTGTTATAAAAGTTCGTTAGTAGAAAGAGGGCTGTAATTAGTGACCAGTGCAACCTGACATGCCTTTAAAGCATCCAGAGCTGAAAATAGTAAGCCTCACATTTTAAAATTGTGTATTTTCTGAAGCATGATGCTGTTTGTCAGCAAGTGGCAAAGTGACAAAATAACCCCTTTCAATAATTCAGGCTGATGTAGAAAATCCTGTAATATCTTTCTCTAAAGGAAGCACACATATAAGACAGTACTGTAATTACAGATTCAAACAAGCGAGCGAGCCCGGGTGCCTGCAAAGGCAGCACCGGTGGCATTGGAAATGGTTCAGCGTTGTTTGATGCCGGGGACGCTTCCCTCGCCAACCCGATCACATCGTCGGGCTGACCACAGCTACCAGAAGTCATCAGCAATTAAAGCCCTTCCTCAGCAGGGTTATCGCCTGATTCCGTATCCCAAGGTCCACCAGGAAATGCGCCATGCTGAAAACCATAAAGACAGACTGGAAAAAATGTAAGCAAATGCTATTTAGATCTTGAGAAACTCCTCCCTTTCCCCCAAGTTAGGAATTCGTCCCGACTCACAAAAGGCCTCCTTGTATTCAGACCCCTCAGAACGGATGGATAATTTACATCAGGAAAAGGTCCCACCAGCTGGCACGCCGATACAAGCGCTGAATTGTGAGCAGATGCCTGGATGAGATAAGCCCAGACGACACTCTCCTTCATTATCGGTCCCCCCGCACCCGCTGCACCCGGGAAGAAACCACGCTACTTTTGCCGCACACTCTGCGATCCCTCGGTGCATCCTCCCAGCAGCGAGCTTTAAAGTAAGTTTTGCCACCCAGGAAAAAAAAAAAAAAAAATAATCCACCCGAGAAGATTGTACTGGGCAAAGAACCAAGTCTTTGCAGATTTGTTTTCAGCAAAATTCACTGAGCAGTAATGAAACCGTTAAACTTTGTTCTGTTTTTCTTTTGGTTGGCTCCTGTTTCAAGGCACCTTTTTTCACACAGGTACCTGCTGACAACCTATTTCTAAATAAAGGTTAGAAGAACTGAAAACAAACCAGTAAAATACCAGCATAATTCACACTTTTTTACTGTATTTAATTCCCATTTTGCAGTGACAAGACAGAGAGCAAAAAGAAATGCCAATGGTAGTTGCTTGCATCGTCTGACCTGCTTCTCCATCATTCCCAGGAAGAAAGGCCAGCTTTCCCAGTTTACTAGAATGGAACGTGCCCCAGGCTGTCCACCCACCTTGTCCTTACTCCTACCTCAAATCTGCCCTTCTTGAACCTTCAACTCTCCCCACCACCCAGCGCAACGCTGGGCTGGCTATGAGCAGAGAGACTTACTCTGCTGCTCCAAGACAAACGGCCATCTGCTCCTCTCTGACAAACGATGAGTTACCAGCCATAGCAGGAGGCAGCATCTCCCACTCTTACGTTACCACCACGTGCAAAGGGCGACATAGACACTGGAACCTCACACAAGCAGAGAATTGCATGGGACGGAAACGTTGATGTCACTAGACAGAGGCCAGCAAGTTCACAAGGTCTCATTCAAGACTGATCACTGCTTGAGTCAACCAACCACTCCAAGTTCTCAGCTACTGCAGTATTTTGTTCAGCCTCCCACGCTAGAAACCTTCCTGGAGCACGGGGGCTGCAGAGGAGAGGGGAGGGGAGTATTTAAGGAGAAATAGTTATTCCATCCCGTGGAATAGGAGAGGACTTTCCAGCCTGCAGATGGGCAACAAGAGCAGGGCGGTGTTTACAAGGAGAGGAGAGCGAGAAACATCTTGAGCAACTTGCTCTTTTGGAATAAAAAAAGTTTTATTAAACAACAGTCCAACACCTGCAAGACACATAAGCGGTAAATTATGTTGCTTGCATCACATGTGCATGAAAAAGCCAAACTAATGACAGAAAGCAAGAAATTGTTGTAGTTCTAGAGCAAGTGTCCTTTACAACTACACCCTAGCTTTTCTGAGAAAATTTGTGGAGGAGGAGGAAGATGAGAGCACGGCTATTGCACAAGCAAATAGCATATCCAGGGTCTGAAAAAAGAAAATGCAAGATTTTCCTTTTCTGATGATCTTCACTACAGAAGGAACTCCACACAGGAGCACAGATGACAGCTCTCAAATGCTGAGTGGTGGCCCTTATGGGAACACAAAACTAGTAACAATAAACCTTAGGCTTACTTTCTTGTCCTCACCTAACGAGCCTGGAGAGTTAGGCGCATACGTCACGAACAAGAAACATCTGAAGGATTTTAACACAATCTCGTCATAAACCACGCTACACCAAACCAAAGATTTTGGCACGCAGAGCTCCACCGCAGACGGGCGCCTGGGTTTTAAGAAAGCCCGACAGAGATATAAACATGGCTTGCTTTTTCTGGGTGTCCGCGCTAAGACGGGGACGGAGGAAGGAAATAGGTTTGGGACACTAGGGGAATGAGCGAAGCCTTGAGTGTGCTGGAACGAAGGCGAACTCCCACCACCCCATTAGATCATGCATTCTTCCAGCGCTCCCGAACAAAGGCACCATTGACTTGTGCGCGTGGGAGGCTCCGGACAGCAAAAGGCTGCCCAGTAAATTATTGCATGATAATCCAACATTGATAAGTCATCGAGGCTGCTTGTTCTAGTCATGTTTCCAAAGGGGGGAGGAGGGGAAACTTATTTCCCTCCACACAGGCTGAAGGCAGCCTCGTAAGAAATGCATTTTTTCATTTGATCGCTCCTAAATCAGTGTAAAAGTCAGAAAACGTTGTCTAATAATTCAGTACAGCTTGCTGCCTTATTTGTACAGCTTTGATGCAGAGATGTTAAGTCCATTTCCCAAAACAGCCAGCTGTGTTTATTCACTAGGGACTGGAAAGATCCCATGTACAACACAAAAGTCCTATCTGCACAGGAAGCCTCAAAGTCCTTTTTCAGCACAAACGATAAAAGCTCGTTTTAAAAAAGCGCTTTACATTTGGCAAGCACAGCCTGATCACAGATGATCAAGGACGCCACGGGCCGTTTTGGGGAGGGCTCCGTTTCGTTCACATATCCGGATTGCGAAGTTACCTCCTCGCCACTGCTGTCGGCACCAAGACGAGCGGGACCTGGGTTACGGTGGGTCCGGATCCTTGGAAAGTTCATCTGCTTGTATCAAACATCCAGAAGTTGCTCCGTGACCCGCACGCAACCGGTATGGGTGAAACAAAATCACTCCCCAACTGAACAGGCACAGAAAAGTGGGGCTTACTCCCCCCAGAATAGAGATTTTATCCAAGGAGAAAAAAAAAGGGGGGAAAAAAAAATTTACTTATCCAGAAAAGACAAAAATGCTGCCTTTTGCCCTTTATTCTCAGCAGAATGCATGGCAATTACCAAGAAATCATCATTTCATCACCGAGAGTCCATAATGACAACACCAACAGTGACTTCAACCTTTTAAAACTGGCATTTTCCACCCATTCCAAGTCACTGTGGGACATCGGTGTCCCAGCAAGGTTACATTTTCCCAAGGGTTTTTCCTCACATTGGAGGTACAGCTATCACCCAGTAAAAAACAAACCAAGCAACCACCACCACAGCCCCCAGAAGATCAGAGTTGGTGGCAGCAGCAGGCCAGAGGAGATTCACCAAAAAGCTTTCAGTTGAGTTGTACCATGAGATACTTGTCATCCTCGGCGACATGGCAAGACGCCTCTTATGAAAGTTTCCTGCATAAGAAAGCATCTCCAAAGGAATCACAACAAAGTCACAAGTATTACCCACCTTCAAGTCAGTCTCATAGCATTCAACTTAACGTGACAAACAAAGGGCAAATCATATTACATTTTAATTTCCCCCCCAGATATCTTAATTTGATAGTAGGAGGTGTAGGAGGGAATACTCCTGATATTCAGCTCCAACTGTATCTTTGGAGATGTGTGTATGGAAGAATGACTGGGTAAAAGACTAAAAAGTACTTTCAAACTCCAAAGCAAAAGCTTAAATAGCTAAAAAAATAAAAATTAAGTTACAGCTTCTTTAACTATGATATTTGGCCAACTGGCAAACACATGACTTCCTGTAATAAGAAAGTAAGTTTATTGGACTGTAGTGCAGTACCTTGCAAACACATTTAATAGCAGATAATTTGGCAAGAATTACAAAACCAGTTATTTAAAGGACAACTGGATTTTACTGAATTGTGACCAAAAAAAAAAAAACAAATAGAAAGCATTTTGCAAATGGGATAGTTGGTGCAGGAATGTCAACAGCCTTTCCCGAGGTCTGTTTTCCTTCTGCATGCCCTCCCAGGAGCCTCACCCTCCGGCAGCTCAATGCCCTTCCCTTGCTCTTCGCACGCACGCTTTCAACCAGCACACCTAAAAATCAAAGCACACTCAATGCTTCAGTCTAAGAACTTCCGCAAACTCAAATGACTGGAGTGGAAAGTGGCCCGGCCAAAGGCAGCAGGAAAGTTACTTTGGATGGTGTCCGTGTGTTCGGGTGAGATGCCAGACGCCCCTCGCTCCAGCCCCATCACTCCTCGAGGGGAGTCATGCCAGCTCCCACCGGAGTTTCTGTTAAATAGCATTATAGACTATACACTAACAGAAACTACGCTAGTTTCTATTAAATCCTATTTTGAATCCTTTTCCCGTGCCTACTGAAAGGCAGCAGGCTCCCCACTTGCCCCCCTCTTCTTCCACATGTGCTCACAGCCCACAACAGCTCTAACGCCTGGCTCTGCTCCTATCTGAGCGAGATATCAAACACACACAGCTCGTGTTGTCGAGCCTAATTAAAGACAAATTAAGTGATATGACTACATACAAGCGCTTTGAGGAGCAGCAGCAAGTTCAGCAGCTCTGGGAGCAAGACGACCTTCCAGACTAGCTCCCACTCTGCTGGCTGCACAGCCGTGGAGAGGCCAGAAATGTTCCTCACGCAGAATGCTGAATTCTCTGGAATTTTGATGGTTTAATCTCCCTCCCGCCCCTGCCCTTCCACCTCCCACTCACCAGCCACAGATTTTTTTTTTTATTTTTCAGACACAGGCCATAATTAACACCACAGCTATTTGGAAATAATACCGTTGCTATTAGCATCCATCACCTGGCCTCGGTGCAGACAAGACAGCTTTCTCTTCTCGAGTATTTAAGGAGTTCCACATTCCTCAATAAACATTGAGGAAAACTAACTTCCAGCACATCTGAAACGCTGCGTTTAACGTTGCACAGAGTTTGCATGCCTCCTGCCTCCCCATCTCCCACTGAGAAGTCTCCCGCTCCCGACTGACTCCCGCTATGGATTTTAAGTAGCAGTCTGTGTGCCTTCACACTATCTTTTAATGCATTTTCAGTCAATTACAGGCTCATGCACAAGCTACCATTATTTATGAAACACAAATTACAGCAATATCCATACGGACCATTTTCAGCCACCCACCCACACAACAGTTTTACTTTCTCAGCCTATTAAGCCGGGGAAGGAATTGGGATAAACAGACTCGACCAAACCATTGCTGGAGCAAGGCCATTTCCAAAACAAAGCTTGCCACTGAGTTATGGTTCAAATATGTTTTGGAAAGTCAGAAGCAAAGCTCTTCCAAATTTTTCTTGAAGCAGAGAGGGAATTGCACTCCAGCTCTTGACTCACAAGTAACAGTCAGCATGTGCCTTCAGCTCTGCCTCTGGAGAATAAACCGCACAAACTGCAAACGCTCACGAATATGCAAAGGTGTATTAAACACACAATAGTGCAAGTTCACGTTCATCCATGTGTTGTGTCTGGAGACACAGGAAAGACAAGGAACTCCTACGTGCAGTGAGTATTTCTAAGCAAAGAGTTTAGCAGAAAACCACACATACTTGAGAAGGTAGCATGGCTTAGCATGACTGGTTTCCCACAGAAGCGACTCCGTAAGATTATTTTGGAACACCACAAATGAAGAAAATGAAATTGGATGCTCTCTACTGACCCTTCAATACTAACTCCAGCCTTCTCAATACTTCCAGCTGCAAAATCTGAAGCCCTTGGCTTAATTCACAGACTAGAACCGCGCCAAGTCTGCTTTACATCAGGCTCCAAAGCACCTCCATGTATCCACACCAAACCTAGACTTGGAAAGTTATCTGTAGATCTGAACTCCTTCCACCCATGGTAAAGGCTGCCCATCCAGGAACAGAGAAAACTCTGAAAGGAGGGGGGGGAAGTGGGGGGTGTGTAAGATACATATGTGCACAGTCTTTCCTTATCATTTTGTATAAGAGGGAGATTTCCCCCAGAGTGAGACAGCGTTACTTTGCTGCTCCTTTGTAAAGGAAGGATTTAAAAGAAGGTACTGGTGTAGTTCCTGAAGCGGGACAACACCTGAGATACTGCTGATACAGCGCAACATCAAACCAGTTTCCCACAAAGCATGTTTTCCTACAACAACCCCAGCGGAAACAAAATAAATTAAACGTTAACGTGTTTGAAAGACCTTCCACAGGGACTTCTAATTTGTTGAGCTTATCTACGGGTCTTCCAACATGGGAATTTGTTGAGCTTATCTACTGGTCTTCAAACATGGGCCATACAGTACGGTATAAAGCTAAATGTTAGTGCCTGGTTCGCAGTGGCAGGAAGGCAAATGAAGCCCAGTAATTCCAGATGTGCAATTAATTCACCTTGGTAGCAGTAGAGCAGTGAGGCAGCTGTGCTGCGAGGAACAGACTGGGTAGCCTGGTGGAAGCGACGCCTTCCAGCAAGCGCCCAAGAAGCATCTCCCATGTTAGGGGACAAACCTCCCATCCCCAAGCACCGCGTTGAGAGGCAATCGTTACAACTCGTGAGATCACACCACATCCTCCCCAGTCACGTGCAGGTTCTTTGGCAGCATAAGACAAGCACGAGATTTCCTTAGGTAACGGCACTGCCTAAAAGAGGGTGATTGCACGCAAAATTAGTTTAATCATTTGCATTGAATGCCAAACGACAAGATTTTCTTCAGGCACACCACACCACTGTAAAGCCTGAATGAACTCTACCAGAAGGTATTTTCTCAGGAGAGAGATGATTAAAAATTCGTTTTCTGATTAGTGCTGCCAAGGCAGTGACATTCTTTTAAAAATGTTGAATCCCTAGTTGATGAAAAAGCCTTTTTTGAAGTTAGAAGATAACTCTCGTAACTCGATGAGCAACATAAAGTACCATACATTCAAACTTCAAGTAATTTGTTGACCATCCCCCATGAAGTAGGGGTTGAGACACTTCCTCCCTCTTTTGACAGTATTTTGGGGGGGGGAAGAGGAAGAAACAGCCTCCTAAACCCATCTGTAAAGCTGCTGCCTTTGTGAGGACTCAAACAATACAGCGCTCTCAACCCTTTGTTTTCACTAAATCCTTACATTTAGCCATAGGTCAAACCCAAACCAACCTACCTGCGGTCTTTCAGTCTACAGACACCCCAAGAGAGCTGAAGAGCATCACGCTCTTCAATCTACCACTGAGTTACAACACTGAGGACTTGGCTTCTCCAAAAGCTCAGAGTTTCCAGACCCCACAACATTCCCATGTCTCTGTTGCCTAGAAAGGTACCTCATTCACTGGTCAAGGGAAGCTACCACAGATACGACCGTTACCAAGATGTCAAGGTGCCTGTAAAAGATCAAAATCTGGGCAAAGTGCGAACAGCTCAAGGAAAACCAAAGCTACTTTGGCCTGAAAACAGAATAATTTGAGAAATGCACGGAGCC
The DNA here is from genome assembly GCA_013400195.1 of Aramus guarauna. Classification (NCBI taxonomy): domain Eukaryota; kingdom Metazoa; phylum Chordata; class Aves; order Gruiformes; family Aramidae; genus Aramus; species Aramus guarauna. The sequence goes on from VXBL01003089.1 coordinate 490,057, forward strand.
TAGCTAAGATTTCATTTTCCACAGAAGGCATGCAGCCCACCTTCATCAAAACATTATAAAGCGCTTGAACTCTGCTCCACCTCATCCAGGAGGCCATGCTTCTTACCTCTGCCCTCTTAAAAACTGTTATCACTCCTTCCTGAACAAGGATCCAGCTAAAGCAATCAATACATTTATCACTTCAAAAAAGATCCGTATAACTCAGTGCAACAGAAATGGAGCAAAATCCAAGAGATACCAAATGGTACAAATTCTAGAGGCTTGCTTCCTTGATGGCCTGATCAGATCATTATTTTTGAAAGCCTACCATTTCCCAGTAAACTTCTGATATCAAATGAAGATTAGTCTTTATACTTAATTAATAGGGCCAGTCACAGGCAAAAAAAAAAAAAAAAAAAAAAAAAAAAACACCAAAAAAAACAACTAATTTTAAACCCTCAATAGCAGCACACATCAGCCATAGCAGACAGTAGCTATCTTCTTCTGGCACAATACACACCATGCTGGGTATCTACTTCAAAGACATGACATTTAGAGACAAAACATTTTACCAAAGGAGATTTGGCAGTCACAGGAGCCTCTGAAAGGAGAAAATAAGTGAAACCCAGGGTCTGCCTGTGTTAAGGAAATGCTGCAAATGCATTGGAGCAGCAGGGGAGAGATCCTCATTCATCAGCAACACATGCAACACCAATACTGCCTTCTACCTTCAAACCCACTCAAATTTTTCCTTATAGAACTTCACACTAAATTAAGAATGAGAAGCTTTGCTCTATTTTTTTTTTCAGCTTGAAAATAGATTAGAATTTAGCTTGCTAGAGATTAAAAGTTTACCTAGGACTTCATCACTGGTCTTAAATGCAAGGTGTTTTGTTACCATAGAGCAGCAGATGAACGCAAGACAAGCAGAGAGATAACCAACGACTGTCAAGATCTGCTCAGGTAAGGTGAGACATCTGAAGCCACTTCACCCCAAATGACATTCAATTCCAGATATTGTTAAAACAGGAGAGGAGGACAGAAGGAGCCATGCAACTAGAGGAATTAATAACATATGGTTTCCTGTATGTGAGCCTCTTGGTTGAGTTTTAGAAGGAAAGTTTTGCATCTTCTCTCCTCCACGACAGGGATATTTTTGGAGTCACATCTGACGGCAGAAGCCAAAACTGTGAGAGATAAAGATGTATGTTTGAATCCTGGCTCCCTCTTTGGTTGACCTTTTCCATAACACTAACAAGAACTGTCATTATTGTGGAGAGCTTCTTCCTTCTACCCATCCAAGCAGAAGAGCAAAGGGTTCGGAAACTATGTGGGACATGATGGGGCACAGACCAAATTCTTAGGTGAGTTTTACTTCCACAGGGCAATGCATTCCAGCAAAAGAAACACAACTGCCTCTTGTTTGCAAAGAATAAACTAACACCAACGCCGTCCTGAGTCATTCCAAAAAATTCCATGAGCCTCTTGTAACACTATCAGGAAAAATGCTTTAACATACCAAGTTACGGGAGCAATGGAGAGTGACAACCTTCTTGGATGTCTCACTCCTCCAAAGATTTGGAGAGCAGTTTCAGTAAATTGTTTCATTACCAGTTACTACTCCCAAAAAAGAACACTTGAAGCACTTCAAACACACGGACAAGTTGCACACACACTCAGGTTTCCTTTCACCAAGGTCTGATGACCCTATATTTTGCTGTAGATTACCTACATTACTTTATCTGAAAAAGTCCTTTTATGAAATATATATTTCCTTTACAGTCAGGGAAAAAAGTCATTCTTAAGGTCATTCAACATTTCCACCAACCAGCATGCTAACTCAGATACTTGCTGAATTTTCTTAACATAAGGAAAAAAAATGCTCAAGTACACACAATGTAGTTTAATTTCAGGTGTCCTTATACCAGCCGATGCAAAGAAAAGTGCTGCTATGGAAAAAGCTATCAGCCCATGATTACACTGGATTTCACACAGATGACAAGAAGAGAGCCTTAAATCAATACCAACAATAACACAATTACTTCCAGATCACTCTGGATACTTCTGCTAGAAGTTATTTGGACTTTTTATCTCAATTACTTTTTGCAAAGCTAAGGATAGCAGTAAAAAGTTAATTTTCAGTCGATTAAAAACCAGCAACATACATTTCTTATAACAAGCGTCTGAAGAAATCCAGATCTGCGCTGCTGATTTCTGTAACACGGTGATGATGGTGGAGAAGTAGTACAATCCTGGACAAGATGTTGACAGTGCTGCCAACTTAGGGAGGAGGATTTTCCTGGAATAGCTGATTTTGTGGAGGATAAGGGAGCAGCTTTCCCTGTACTTCAGAGTGCAGTATTACTCTGGTAAAATACTGCTAGAGTAAGCAGAGCTTACTGTGGATGAGAGCTGGGAAGAGACCTTCAGGGAGTTTTAGGATGCATTCATGCTTAACCTCCTACCACTTCAGCAGCAGGAGTGCAATTTCCTTCCTCCTCCTCCCAGTCTTCCTTTATCTAGGTATATAAACGTGAGCAAAAAACCCACAGAACACTAAAGCTGGAGAGAATGGAGCTAAAACTTTGTACACAGAGTATTTTTTACCCACGCAAAGGTCACTGCTAATGAAATAGCCACTATGCTGATCACACACTACATTTTCTCAAGTATTAATGAGTTGATCACCTAACCATGTCTAGTTACTTTTTCTTGTAATTTATGTTGTAGAAAGACAGGGCAGTTGGACAGATTGTCTTTTTAAGGGCATTTCAATCTCCCGGGAACATTAAGTACACAAATTATTCACCGCTTCATTAACCAAGTGACCAGATAGTAACTGCCTTCAAATTTAAACCACATTGCCTAACATTGAGCATATCCTCCCCCAGCCTGGCTGGTTGAAGAGTAATCTATTTTCCCCCAGCTCATTCTCCCACAGCTCATGGGAAAACAAAGCCAGGCTGTTCCCAGCCTTTTCATGGACACACCAATAAGCTTTGGAAATAAGATGAACTTCAGTGGGTAAAGCCGTGAGCACAAAGATGCAGAAGAAAATCATTGTGCTGTCTAGTTGCAGTCGTGTGTGACACCGCAATTCAGAAAGTTATCTTTTTTTTCCTTCTCAAGATTCAGCTCCTTCCCATCAAATACAGAACTCTCGAGTATTTCAAGGTCCCTCTGACACAAACATTTTTACAGCTGAAAAAGGTGGATTTACTCACATATTTACTGTGCAAAGTTTCCCTAAATATTTGTATCTCTATAGCAAACAAGCATGAAGCTGTGCCAAGTTTATGTATGTATAGGATAGTCTCCACACAGTGTTTAAACGAGCACTAAACTTTAAAAAAAAAAAAACAAAAAAACCAAAAAAAACCACAAAAAACAAACAAACAAAAAAACACGCAACAACAGTAAATCCTGGTTATGAGACCTTTGATCTTGTATTCCAGGCCTGGGTGGACACTCAACACCAGCATGAAGAAAACTTGCAGCTCTCCCTTTTCCCACACTCCTTTTAAACCCCTCTAAAAGCAACTAATTCACTTCCGAGTCTAACAATGAAGTGCTACAGCAGCTCCCTGGATAATCTCTCAATCCTAATACCCACCATTTACTGTGAATCTTAAAAGCATACTCAAACAAAACATCATTCAGGGGGAAAAAAAATAAATAAATAAAAGAAAAAAGAACCTCCAAACCTATATAAATGAAAATGATAAAATAGTGAAAGCTTGGTAACAAACTTGTAGGCAAAGCGTTGGTTTAATCCTTGGTCTAATCTATTTCTTTGTCTAAACTGGAGGGGGCATAGGGGGTGGTGGAATTAAACATCTCCCACCTAAAGTCAAGGTATTAAAAGGCCTTTCAAGGAAACCCTCTTTCTTTAGTGATTCTGTATGCGTTATCTTCAACAGCGTGGATACTACTTCATGCTTCAATTCCAACTCAAAATTAAACTCCAAGTTTGTTTTCCAAAACAAGACATCGGCACACCCTTTACAACATGCTTTTAAGGCTTCTTTCCTCCCCCAAGCTGCGTAACAGTGAACACCTTCAGCATCAGCATTATTCCTAATAACTGCCCAAAAAGAAAGGAAAAAAAAAAAAAAAAAAAGAGAAAAGCATTAATACTCGCACTACATCTAAAATCCTCTGACACTGCCACAGACCTGAGGAGTGGTGATCATCTCAGACTGGTACCTGCACAGCTTTGGGGATGTCGGGTTAGGGTTTTGTTGTTACATGTATTTATCGGTATGAAAACTGCTCAGATAAACCACACTGTTGCTCAAGACAGTCAGCATTCTCCCTCTCCCAAAGGGAAAGCATTAAGAAAGGAAGAAGAAATTCATAAAATTCAGGTCTACACTGTAGCGTCCTGCATCCAGCTGAGCACGCAAGCCTGGGGAAGGGCCAGATCCACTCAAACCAGATACATCGCATCTGCTCCCTTTCGATTGCTCGGAGTCTGGACAATCGAGCACAAACTGTACTAATATTTTTGTTTTTCCCTCCTGTTTACCCCTTAAAACTTGCAGCTGCAGCAGGAAGCCTCTCCTCCTCATCGCAGAAGCCCCACTGGGCCACGAGTTGCAGAACAGCACGTAGAGCGAGTCCAGCTCCTCCACCCACACGCGCTGGATGCCCACACATCAGAGCTCCAAGTCGACGGCTGACCCCAACCCACCAAGCCGCGAGGTCCAAAGCTTCCCACGCAAGGGTCCAGGACCCATCCTGGCAGCAGGGGACCACATTTCACAGTCAAGTGCCATCAGCAACAGATAAACCACCTGTGCTTCAAAAGAGCCTACTTGGGGAATAAATGAAGATGTCAGCACGAAGGACATACCCCATCCCTCTCCTGCCCACAAGAAGCACCTGCCGCTTCTCTCTGGCTCCTTCTCCGGCTTGCAGGTCCTCACCAAACACACAGGGAGCTGCAGCCGTTCCAGGCTGCAGAGCAGGGACAAGAAAAGAGCCAGTGCTGGAGAAAAAGTATGCTCCAGGCTTGGACGTTCCCGAGATGAGTTGCAGGATGGTCAAGAGACATTTCTGTCCTTGCTCACAATAACTAATGGCCCCCTTTGATGGAGAAGGGTTTCTGTGGGATAATGAAGTTGACGTCCTCCTCTCCCCCGCAAAAAAAAACAAAAATGGAAGATTTTTGTATTCATTTGAGCACTGAATATTTAAAATTTATTAGAGTATTATCCAGCAGTAAATTAAAGCATTGTGTTGCTGGCTGAATAGTTTGAGTTCTTCAGTGTTATAATTTGATCCTTTTAGTAAGTATTGCCGGATTACCACCCATCCCAATTTCGGAAAAGGGTAGGGAGGGGGTTTGAGACTGTATAAGCACATACTTTCTCTCTCTCTCTCAAAAAAAAAAA